>WBMV01016874.1:5355620-5390329 GCA_013396655.1 Campylorhamphus procurvoides | reverse complement strand
TGTCCCCTCCCATCCCCCCCGGGCCTTATCGCAGGTAAACACGGCCGGCACAGCACGGGGAAAGTTTTCTGGTGCGGGCGAGGGCTCCGCAGCACCCCGGGGTAATGGGCATCCTGCCAGCATCCTGGGGGAAATGGGCATTCCAGGAGGAATGGGCATCCCCGCATCCCTGCCTTGCCACAGCGACACCGGGCAGTGTTTGGAGCCCCCTCGGTCACCCGTGGGGTCACCCTGCGGGGTGTGAACCCACGGGGGGTGGCTGAGATAAAACAGAGCCCTAATGTGGTTGTGGCCCGTCGTGTCTGCTTGGCTGGAGTGTCCAGAGCCCTGTGGCCCCTGTAGGGTGGGCAGTGCTGGGGCATGGCTGGTGGGGAATGAATCATTCCGTCCAACAGTGTGGGCAGGGATGGGCAGAGGGATGGACGGAGCGATGGGCTCCGCTCTCCCAGCAGGAATAACAGTGCCCTCCACACTCATCCACCCTCTGGCCCTGCTTGTTTTACGGGCTGTGCATTCATCGCAGGTGTTTCCCCCTTCACCCCTTTGCTTTGCTGGTCCTTCCCTGGCCGCTGGGCTGGTTTGGCCCAGGAGAGTGCTGGCCAAGGCAGGTGGCAATTCCAGGCCTTGCAGGGTCACGGTGCTGCCCAGCCACGCTGGGGAGGGAACGGAGCTCTTTGGTTTGGGGAGCAACACGAGGAAACCGGCAATTCCGGTTCCCTCTGGACGCGTCTCCTTCAATCGTCCCGCTGGGCACTGCTGATAAAGAACCACGCTGCCCTGTGCGCCCACGGGCTGCATGTGACCCTCCTCCTCCTGCCCTGCCAGGCCATTCGGGGCTTTCCAGTGGGATTTTTGCACAGTTACAGCCCCACTCCCAGCAGATTGTGCTGTGAGCAGGTCTGGGTACAGGGCAAGGAGGTAGTTACTCTCCAGTAGAGCATTCAGCATGATAACCCCAGGCTCGCTGACTGTCATGTTCACCACCCAGAACTGACCCTTTTTTTCCCAGCTGCTGCTGAAAAACTGTTCTGAAGGAGCTTTATCCTGGTGTGGTTTCAGTGGGAGCAGAATTGCTTCGGTGTTGGTACATGGGTATTGATCTGCCTTTAATTATAGCAGCTGTGGAGTCGGCCACCCGACCCTCTGTGTCATGGGGACACCGCTGGCACGTCCCCTCCAGGATTCCAGGCTATCCTGGAGAAGGATGCTGCAGGAATCCAGAGCCCATTAGCTCTCCCCCTGTGAGGGCCGGGGTGATGCCTGTGGGTACATGGGCTGCTGACCCTGCTGTGATCCCAGGTGCTCGTGAGTGAAATGCAGGTCACCTGCTTTCCCTGAAAATGCCTTTCCACCTCTTGTGCCGGGGTTATTCAGGCATCCCCCTTGGAACAGCTGTGTGTGGGCAGTAGGAAGCCACCATCCCACAGCAGGCACCCACTTGGGCAGCCTGGCAGGAAGCAAAACTTGCCATTTCTGCTGCCACTTTTTGCTTTTCTTAAACAAAAAGGTTAAAAATCCAACGAGCTCCCTCTAGGATTACACTGTGTGTGAGTGCCGGGTGGTGGTGCATTAGGAAGGGAGCTCTGGAGCAGCTCTTTGTAGCTGAGCTGTTCTGACAGCCCTTATACCACCTGGCCAGGGAGGTTCCCAGCTCAGCACCCTGCTGCCAAAAAACCCTCTCCCTGCCAGGTGGGCACTGTGGCCCCGCAGGATGCCGGGGCTCGGGGCAGCCGTGGGCGGCAGCATCAGCCCTAATTAAATAACCAGCCTGGAAAGAGAGGGTGGATGTAAACTGTGCTCCTTCATTTGGGCGCTTTGATCCCGCCTTTAGTCACCGGCTTGGTACGTGCGGGCTGTGAGTAAGGAGGGAGGGCTGCACTCCTGGGGGCTCCCACAGCCCGCGGCCAGGCAGGTTTGGGGGTCGGGCTGCTAACCCCAGTGGGGCAGGGGCTGTGCCGCTCCCTCTCAGTGGTGGGAACGGTCCACGAGGTCACATCAAAGGTTTGGCCAGGCTGGTTGTGCACCTGCAGTGACAACGGGGATCTGGCCGTCTCCAGATGTGCTCGTGGTGTCCCAAGAGGTCGGGTCAAGGGTGAAACTCCCCCTTTCAGAGTGCTTTGCCAGCCAGCAGGGACGTCCTGAAGACACCTGTGTCCCAGGCTGCAGTATCACCCTGTACCCATCCCTTGTCACACCATCCCGTTTTGGTGGATCTCCTGGCCAGGCTGATTTTGGAGGCAGAGGAAGCACATCTTGCACAGCAGTCCCACGAGATTGGTGTTGGTTTGGTGCCACCATGGTTTATTTAGGACCATGCTGGACATGGTGTCTCTGCCATGGCAGTGCTGTGGGTGGGCTGGAGCTGCCCCTGCACGAGCCCAGCCCCTGTGCTGGACACAAAATGGCTCAGTGAAACCTCTGCACTGAATCACCAAGGAGGAAACCAGCCTGTCCAACAGCTCCCGGGCTGAGTTTTGGCTGGTCAGGCTGGAAATGAGATTAAGGGCAATAAACCCAATAAAACCACCAGCACCAACAGGAATGACAGCTCGGTTTTGGGACAGGTCAGTGGGTGCCAGCCCTAGTCCTGTCCCACTGAGCAGCTGAGCTCCTGTCCCTGGGGATTTGGGACAACATTTAATTTCCTGGGGGTCTGCCCTTGTCTCACACTTTGGCCCTTCCAGCTGTGTCTTCTCCCTGCCCTGTGGGGCTCAGGTCCCACCAGTGGTTTGGGATCAGTGTGAGGGGTCAGGATGAGCGTAATGGGTTGGGACAACCACATTGTGCTGCTTCTGCTTGTGGCAGGCAGCAAACTCCAGCTTTGGGAGCTGTGTCTGCCTCACTCCCCCCATGCAAAGCACCTCAGGAAGGTGCAATAACCCCTTAAGCAGCTCCTCTCTGCAAGGTGCCTTTCCAAGCCCTGCCATGTGAAACTATTGGCTTGTTGCTCCCTGGTCTGTGATAAACCTTCCTTTCTGTTGCTCCCTGCTCTGTGATAAACCTTCCTGTCACTGACCCGTGGCTTTGGTGTTGTCCTGGGAGGTGCTGGCACCCCTGTGGGCGAGGGCACAGCCAGCTCCAGGCTTTCAGGTGGCTGTGGAGGCTCTTCAGGAGAGGCAGCTGTGCTGCAAGTGCCTGTTCCCTGTTCCCGGGCACTCCAGGCTCGTTAACCTTTGGGGATAAGAGGATTACAGCAAGTCACCGGCTTAACTCTGCTGCTGCTTTAGGGCCCCACATGGCGGGGTAACACCGGGGCTCTCCCACAGCAGGCAGGGCAAAACCAGCCCCTTCCCCCAGCAGCTGGGGGACAGTTTTGGAACAGGCTCACTTTTTGGGAGGCATTCATGGTGGTTGTGTGGCTGCCATGCCCAGTTCGTGGGCACAGCTGTTTTAGACTCTTTTGGGGTGGATTTGACACCTTTGGCATCACCCCTTCAGCACGGCGTCAGGTTCCTCCTGCATAAGTCAGGAGCACTTGATAACTTGGCATCGGGTTCCCCCTGCACCTCAACTTGGAGGATGCCCTGAACAAGCAGCCATGTGGAAGCAGGTGCTTTTCCCAGGAGGGTAGATGAGAATTTGATGAGGTTTTAGGGCTGTGAGGCTGCAGGGATTGACTGGGTTTCTCTCCTGGCACGAGCACTGGTGGCGGGGCCACTTCCTGCCTTCCCAGCTGGGACCTTTTTCCTGTGCTGGAGACAGAGGGCTCATGGGCACAGGCACAGGCCAAGCACTCCTGTGAGGGTGAGGCAGCTCAGCTGGGTCTGCAGGGACCTGGTGAGGAGGAGAAAGATCCTCAAACACAGCAACTCGGTTTCAGAGCCCATCATCACACAGGAGACACAGCCAACCCCTGTCTGGGATCATCTTTTGGAATCAATTAATAATTTAAAGCGTCCTGTGATCAAACACATCAAAATGTAGATAATCCTCTTGCTAATCACATTGCTCTGTATTTTTGCTCCATGAGGATGGGCATTGTGGCCACCACTCCCTCCTTGCTCGGGGGCTGCATTGCTGTTTGTGCCTGCCAAAAACACCCCAAACCACTCCCCCCTTGGTTCAAAGGCTCCTTGTGATTACACAAACAACCCTGGAATTTGGCATCTCCCTGTGGTGCTTTAATGTTCCCAGGGCAGGCGCTGAGTTCAGGCTGCAAAAATGCAGGAATTGGTTTCCTGGGACAGGGACAGCCTGGAGCACCTGCAGGGTGGGCAGGAAGGGTCTGAATCTGACAGGTCCTGCTGGGCATGGGGGGCTTTCATGGCCTGCTTTGTTTGAGGATAAAAAAGCCTATTCTGATGTGTTACAGATGACTTTGGGATGACATGTGTGCTCTGAAACTCAGGGTGTTCCCCAAAAGCACCAGCACTGCCCCTCAGGGGGGACAGGGTAGCCATGGGGGTCACACTGTGCCTGACAACAGCTCTGCCTTCCTCTTGCAGGCCATCAGCATCAGCAAAGCCATAAACACACAAGAAGCACCAGTGAAGGAGAAACATGCCCGCCGTATCCTTTGCTGGCTGTCACAGGCAGGGTCCTGGGCTGGGGCAGGAGGGCCTTGGGGCCACGGAGGTTTGGGAGGCAGGAGACCCACAGAGAGCTTGTTTGAGGGGTGGCACCATGGAGGTTCATCCCTCAGAGCTAAGGCAAACAAGAGTGGTGCAAGGGAATTGCTTTTTTATGACAGTAAAATGCAAAGGGCCCCGAGTGCTCTGCCCCCAAAAAAGGTCAATGAGGGTCTTACTGGGGGTGCAGCATCACGTTGGTGATCCCTGTGCCTTTGTAATGGAAGTGGAACAAGAACAGTCCTCAGCCCAGCCTGTGCCCTGCTCCATGTGTGCCCAGTTGGCCTTGACTGCAGGGAAGGGATCATCCTGGGCACACACCACGAGAAGGGAGCGTTCACCTTCTGGTCCTACGCCATCGGGCTGCCCCTGCCCAGCAGCGCCATCCTCAGCTGGAAGTTCTGCCACGTCCTGCACAAGGTGCTGCGTGATGGACACCCCAACGTGAGTGTCTGCTCTGGAACATTCCTTCTGCTTTGCTAGGGGGGGAAATTTCTGCCTCTTGAGGTGTCCCTCTGCACAGAGAGTGGGTTCCCTTCCCTGTCCTGGCCACCTTTCCCAGCCCATAAGACTGTGAGACACTGTTATTCTGCACCTTTGAAATCTCCTTGTGTAAAGCCCTGACTTTTGGGTGCCACTGAAAGGCTGGAAGTTCTCCCAAAGCTGGAGTGGCACCCACACGGGTGGGTGCCCCCCTGTGCCACATCCCTCCTGTGTTTGCCCCCAGGTCCTCCAGGACTGCCAGAGGTACCGCAGCAACATACGAGAGATGGGAGACCTGTGGGTGAGTGGGGAAAAGTGGGAGTTTTTCCCTCCCAGGGGGTTTGGAAGTGCATGCTGAGTGACACTGTGGGCATGGCATGGGTGAAGCACCACCTGAAGTGACCCATTGTCTCTGCTCCTGTTGGTTGATGGTTGTGCCCATGGTGGAGGGCACAAGAGCCATAGGGCTGGTGCAGGTTCACTGGCACGTGTGGGCTCTGCTGGATCCAGGTGGCCCATGTTTCCCCTCTTGTCTCCACAGGGCCACTTGCACGACAGGTACGGGCAGCTGGTGAGCATCTACACACGGCTGCTCCTCACCAAGATCTCCTTCCACGTCAAGGTGAGACCTTCTGCTGCCTCCTGCCCTGCTCTACGAGGGGATGGGGCTTTGCTGGGGGATGTGTCCCTCCAGCAACTGATGTTTTATCCTTCCTTTTCCAAAGCACCCCGAATTCCCCCCGGGGCTCGAAGTGTCGGATGAGGTGCTGGAAAAGACTGCAGGGACGGATGTGAACAACATGTGAGTGTCCTGGCACCCACAGAGTGGTGAGGGGTGTAAATGCAGGGAGCAAAACCCCCAGATCCTCGTCAGTCGGAGCCCTGGCCATCATGGGGAGCCTCAGTGAACTGGAGCAGCCGGAGCAAGGATGGCCCTGCCACGGAGTGATGGAGCTTTGGTTTGTTTTGGCAGCTTCCAGCTGACGGTTGAGCTGTTTGACTACCTGGACTGTGAGCTGAAGCTGTCGGAGTCAGGTGAGGAGGCGGCAGGTCCCTCCCGCCCGCCCCAGGGCTCTTGAGCAATAGTTTCGCTCTTTGGTCAGGAATGGAGTTCCGGGAGGCTGAGGTTGGAGACTCGAGTCCTTCCTCCTCCTCCAGTGAGATCTCTGAAGTGATTTCTCAGCTGGTTCCCCCTGCTGATGCTCTGTAGAGAAAGTTGTAGGGAAATACTTAAGGAACGTGGCTGGTTTGAGCTCACC
This sequence comes from Campylorhamphus procurvoides, assembly GCA_013396655.1. Lineage (NCBI taxonomy): Eukaryota > Metazoa > Chordata > Aves > Passeriformes > Dendrocolaptidae > Campylorhamphus > Campylorhamphus procurvoides. Next base: position 5,384,019 of record WBMV01016874.1, on the reverse strand, counting down.
TGAGCAATGCAGTGTGTGCTGCTCTGAAATATGTTTTGATTTCTTTTTGGTAGAATCACCTGAATCATGTGCATTGCCCAAATCCTTTCTGTCCCCCAGAAGCAGAGGACGGGGCTGTGCCTCTTGTTAAAGGCTCATTTACCCTCCTTGAAATGCCTTCAGGGAGGGCTGGAGGCCCTTGCCCGGGTTTGCATCTTGCTTCCTTCTCCAGGAATTTTTAGAAATGTGATGGATTCTTGCTCTGTCCAGAGTCAGGAACACGGAGCTGCCCTGGAAAACAGGGCACAGCAGGAGAGACCGTGCTCCTGGCTCCCATCAGTCTCCCTCTTCTCCTCCTGACCCAGTTATACAGCGAATTTATATTCATAAATACTTTAAAGCTGCACGGGGAAGGAGCCGGGGTGGATATGCTGCCTGGATTTCTGCCAAGGGAAGGGATCTGTTTCCGAGCAGGGGCAGATGAGGCTGCGGTGCTGGCGGGCTCGTCCCCTGCCCCGGGATCCTCTCCCAGATCCTCCCATGATTAAATAGAATGGAGCAAAACCTCTCACTTCCCGCAGCTGAGTTCTTTGCATCAGTGTCTTGGGATTTAAATCCCTCCTTTCTGGGGTCAGGGTAGGGCTGAGCACCCCTTTCCTCTGCCACCACGGCCCCCTTGGCTGTTCTTCATGCCCAGAGTGGGGTTTATTCCTGGCTCAGCGGGACGGATGGGCAGCAACCCTGGTGCTCTCCTGGTGTCCTGGCACAGCCACATGTGCTGTGGTTAATGATAAACCAGAGCGGGCTGTGCCAGAGTGGTGACGGTGCCTCACTGGGCTCAACCCCGCAGTTTTCAGGCAGCTCAACACGTCGATGGCCGTGTCGCAGATGTCGGCGGTGCAGTGTCGCCTGGCCCCCCTCATCCAGGTCATCCAGGACTGCAGCCACCTCTACCACTACGCCGTCAAGTTAATGTTCAAGCTGCACTCCTGTGAGTCCTGGCATGTGCTCCATGCTGGTCTTTCCCAGGGTCAGGTTTTGGGATGTGGGGATCAGGCTTGCATGGATTGAGATATCCATTGCCATATCCCAATAAGGGCCTGCTCCATCCATATAAACATTCCAGATAAAGGAATTAGAAGGACTTGCCCTTGATCAGTTCAAACCCATGTGCCATGTCCTGCCAGCCCCCTGCATGGGGTTGCTGGGCAGTGCAGCACCAGTGGCCTCATGTGGGCATTTTGTGTGTCCCTATGCCAGGGATGGGGATACCCCACTCCCATCCTGCCCCCTCACATCCTACTCCCACCTGGCCTTACCCCCCTGGCTCTTGCAGCAGAGGGATCTGGGTGCATGTGAATACATGGACAGCCCCAGATCAGTCATGGCTGTCCCCCATTTCCCAGGTCTGCCAGCAGACACGCTGCAGGGCCACCGGGATCGCTTCCATGAGCAGTTCCGCAGGTAATCCCTGGCCAAGGTGGGCTGGTGGGGTTCCCTCCCACCTGCCAGGCCCCCTCCCCTGAGAGCTGTTTGCCTTTCCCTCCCCTCCAGCCTCAAAAACTTCTTCAAGAAAGCATCTGACATGCTGTATTTCAAGCGCCTCATCCAGATCCCTCGGCTGCCAGAGGTGTGGTGGGATTGGTGTGGTGCTTCTGGAGATCTTGTGGGTTCAGGGGGCACAGGGGTGTCCCCATGGGTGGGTTTGGGGTCTGGGGACACCGTAGAGGGACCTGCTGGCCCTGTCAGCAGTGCAGGCTTGGCTACCTCCCTTCCCTGGCACTCTGCCTGCTGCAGTTCCCAAAACCCCCTGCAATGCCACCACAGCTTCTTGTCCCAACAGAGCCCCCCAAACTTCTTGCGGGCATCTGCGCTGGCTGAGCACGTGAAACCAGTGGTTGTCATCCCCGAGGAAGCCCCTGAGGATGAGGAGCCAGAGAACCTCATTGAGATCAGCACAACTTCTACCACGGAGCCTCAGGTGGGGACATGGGGCTGGGCTGGGATCCCAGGGGTGGGGGCACAGCGGGGACAGCCACCCTCAGCCTGGCTCAGCTCTGCACCCTCTGTGTCACCCAGATCACCTCAGATCTGTTCGAGCAAACCTTTGGGCCACCCAACGGCGTGTGGGATGACAGGTATGGGGGGTCTGGTGGTGGTGGAGGGGAGTGGCCACTACCAAGTGGGCCCAACCTGCCTTCCTCCACAGGGACGCGCAGATTGAGAGCCTGAAGAAGGAGCTGGACACGCTTCGGGCAGAGATGGAGAAGATTAAACTGGAGGTAAAGCCCACCTGGGGAGCAGCTGGTGTGGGAGAACATGGGGGGAGCCCCAATGGGATACAGCAGGAGCGGGTTCCTGGCACCCAGCACTCTGTTTTGGGACCCCTCCCACTGCCAGGACCTGACTCCTGATGGAGAAGGGCTGGAGGCACGTGAGACCTGTCCCTTGCTGTCACAACCAGCTTTATCAGTGGGAACAGAGCAGCTTTAGGGGCAAAGGGGAGAGCTTTCCTGTGATCCCGTAGCTGCTCTCCCAGATCACAGCACCTGAATAGGGATGTTGGGGAGGGCATGGGCTCTGGCCATGCCCCAGCATCTGGTGGTGTCCTGCAGGCACAGAGGTACATCACACAGCTCAAGGCACAGGTGAACAGCCTGGAGGGAGAAGTGGAGGAGCAGCGCAAGCAGAAGCAGAAGGCGCTGGTGGACAACGAGCAGCTGCGGGATGAGCTGGAGAGGCTGCAGAGGGTGAAGCAGGACAGCGACAGGTCCCAGCGGCTCTGTGCTGAGGCTGAAAGTAAGGAGGTGCCCTGCAGTGCCCGTGGGCCGGGGGCTGCCCGTGCCACGGCTGCTGAGGGGCTTCTCACCCCGCAGAGAAAGCCAACGCCACCGAGATCCGCTACACGAAGCTGAAGGAGAAGCACAGTGAGCTCATCAATACTCACGCCGAGCTCCTGAGGAAGGTAATGCCCTGTGCAGGCAGGCACTGACTGACACTGCCTTGGTCCCTCTGCCACCCCCGGGGGGCTCCTGCCTGCCCAGTCCCCCTGGGGTCAGTCCCATCACCCTGTACCTGGGACACTCTGAACACAGCTCTGGGGCACCCCTTGAATCCACATGCACTGGCAGTCAGCATTTTGGATGCTGTGAGAAAGGGACCTTGGAGTTATCCCCTAAGCCAGTGTTTGGCTGGAACAAGCATGTTGATGGTGAGGGTCCCCTGGTGAGCCCCGTGTCCCCCCACAGAACGCCGACACTGCCAAGCAGCTGACGGTCACACAGCAGAGCCAGGAGGAGGTGGCACGTGTCAAGGAGCAGCTGGCATTTCAGGTGGAGCAGGTCAAGCGAGAGGCTGAGATGAAGGTGAGCTGGCACAGCTCTGGATCCTTCCCTGTTTCCCTGTGAGCACTGAGCCCTTCCCAGCTCAGGAAATGCAGTGTCTGTGCCCAGTTTGGGTGCAGGGGGTAGGGGTGGTGCTTGATGTCAGTCCCTGATCCAGGAAGGAGTTGGCATCAGGAAGTCATTGTCTGATACGTGCTTCATTCCCTTTTGCCCCAGTCTGCCTTTTTATTTGCCCCAAGAAAATGCAAATTGATGGGTTTGGGTGCTTTCATTCTCTGGGGCCCAAGCTGGGGGCTACTCCCAAAATTCCTGCCCTGGGGAAAGGAGCCCTTCCAGGAGACACCCCCCCACACACACACTCAAGACCCCAAAACCCCCACCCTGCAAAACATGGATGCATTCCCACCATCCCACTGCGTGCCGGTGCCGAGGGGGGCCGGGGCATGTTGGCAGGGGCTGCTCTGTGGTTGCAGCTGGAAGACCAGAGCGTGCAGATGGAGCAGCTGAGGCAGGAGCTGGATGCCCGGAGGGATGAGCTGGAGCAGGCCCAGCGCTCGCTCAGCCAGGCCAAGCAGGTACAGGGCTGGGGGAGCAGGAGGAGCCCAGACCCCCACCACAGACCCTGGTCGTGCAGGATGATGCTCCAGCCACCACTGCTGAGCATTCAGCAGCTGTTCAGAGCCATCACAGGGCTGAACAGGGGTCCAGCCCATCAGTGATATGAGCTGGGCACGTCCTCAGCTCCCAGTGTGGTGGCAGTGGGTGACAGGGCTGTCCTGGCCCCACGGCAGGCAGGTGTGGAGCTCAGTGTGCAGGTGGAGGCCCTGCAGGCTGAGAAGGAGGTGCTGAGGCGGTCGGTGAGCGAGAAGGAGTGTGAGCTGCTCTCCACGCGCGGCCTTGTCGAGGAGAAGGAGCTGCAGCTGAGCCAGGAGGCAGACAAGGCCACGAGGGAGATCCGAGAGCTCCAGGGCAGGCTCCTGGAGAAGGTACAGTGCTGTGTGGAGGGCCCACTGCCCCCCTTCTTGCTGGGGATGCCGAGCAGTTGAGGGGCTCAGCTGAGCCATCACCAATGCAGCTGCTGGGGTATCACTTGCACCAGCAATAGTGGGGTGCTTGGGTCTAATCATGGGAAGGGGTTCTCCAGGGGAGCGGTTGTGATGGGTGTCCTGTGTCCCAGTTGTGCCACTCGCCTGTTCCTCTGCCTCACAGAGCAACCAGGAGCAGAACCTGCAGCAGAAGCTGCTGGACGAGCAGTTCAGCATCCTGCAGGAGACGGTGCGGGAGGCCGAGGACATCCTGCGTGACGCCGTGGCCAAGCTGGATGACCCCCTGCACGTCCGCTGCACCAGCTCCCCAGGTGGGGCAGGGACACACCATCCCTTCCCCTCCAAGGCATTCCATCTCAGACTTCCCAGGGTGGATTTCTAACTCTCACCCCAGCTCTGTTTTGCTCAGGCTTTGGTGCTGTTCCCCAGCCAGGGCCACAGGGACTCAGGCTGTCCTGTCTTCCACTCAGTGGTGCCTGATGGGGACAGCAGCCATGCTCTTGAGCCCCTCATCAGTATGGCCGTGCTAATGAAGCTGAACTCGTTACAGATTACCTGCTGAGCCGTGCGCAGGCGGCGCTGGAGTCCACGGATGGCCTGGAGAGTGGGCACGCGCAGTACGTGGCCTCCATGGCAGGTACCTGGGGCTGGGGGCATTGCTTCAGCTTGTTCTTGTCCCCATTCATCCAGCAGCCCCCAGCTGCTCTGAGGCCATGTCCTGGTGACAGGGGGACATGGAGGGGTGGTGGGTTCCCATGTGCTCGTTCAATACCGACCCCTCCAAGCTCTTGTGCTGATCCCTGAGTGCCTCCAAGGAGGGGCTGCAGCCCCCAGGACATGGCTCTCCATCCCTGAGCCCATCCTCTCCCAGCAGATGCTGCGGGGCTGGTGGGGGCCCTGGCCCTCTTTGCCCACCTCACAGCTGACACCATCGTGAACGGCAGTGCCACGTCCCACCTGGCCCCCACGGACCACGCTGACCGTGAGTGCAGGGGGGCTGAGGGTGTTGGGGGGCATTTTTCCTCATGGAGAATGTTTATTAGGAACTTCCCTCTGCCAGGGGCTGGATGTGGGGCACATCTTTATCAGGGACAGCATGATCCCCCCAGCTCCCCGTGCTCCCCTTCCTGACACTCCCTGCCATCTAGTGCCCCTTCCTGAGCCAGGAACATCAGTTTGCTCCTGGAAACTCATTTATGGTCCTCTAGAAGTAATCTGGGTGCTGTGGGTGCTCAGTGTCATCTCCAGAGCTGAGGGGAGGAGGAAGAGGAGGGAGGGATGGAGGGGCCCCTTGCCCAGCCTGGCACCAGGCCATCCCCTTGCAGGGCTGACGGAGCTGTGCCGGGACTGTGGGCAGCAGAGCCTGGACTACCTGGGCGAGCTGAAGGACAGGCAGAGGCTGGGCCATGCCGAGCTGGGCGGCGTGCGGCGGGCACTGCGGGGCGTCCTGCAGCTGGCACAGGTAGGAGCTGGAGCCCAGCACACCCACCTTCCCCTCTGGGGCTGCAGGGAGCACTTTGGGGGGTTTGGCCCCACATACCCACAGGTTCTGGTGCTTTCCTTGAGCCATCTCAGCTTCTGAGTGCTGGAACCCTTCCTGGTGGTGCCCAGAGCCCCTCACCCTCAGATCAGCTGAAGTCTTTCAGCCCAGTAATCCCTGTGGAATAAAAATCCCCACCTTTTAGATATTTCTTCTCCTGAAGCTGCTATTGGTGTTTTTCCTTACACCACTGTTAATTCAAAGGCTCTCCAGAGCCCTCTGCTCCTGTGATGGAGTTTGGTGACCTTGATTTGGGGTATTTCCTACCTCTGAGGTCCCTGTGCCATGTTTGCTGCCAGTTGGTGGCATGTGTGCCTTTCTCTCCTGCAGCTTTAATTATTTGGGGGGAAAAAAAGAGGTGGACACCTTGGTTTGTAATTTTTCCTCATAAATGCTCCCTGCTGTCTAAACCCTGCTGATGCCTGCTGCCTCCTCTGGCAGGAGCTGAGGCCCAAGAGCTTAGACATCAAGCAAGAGGAGCTGGGGGACATGGTTGAGAAGGAGATGGCCTGCACCTCAGAGGCGATCGAGGATGCTGTCAGGAGGATAGAGGTGACACAGAGCTGCAGGATGGGCCTTTTTGGTGCCTTGGGGCAGCAAAGTGCCCATCACTCCTCCACCCTTCTCACCCTCACAGCAAGGGTGGCATCCAAGCCTTCCTCTTGTGTTTCCCAACAGGAGATGATGAGCCAGGCCAGGAATGAGAGCTCTGGTGTTAAGCTGGAAGTGAATGAGCGGTGAGTTTTGAGGGGTGAGGTGTGATGGCTATGGGCAGGTTTGTGTCCCCTGCCCACACCCTGCTGGGGGCTGGGCTGTGCTCAGGGCTGGGTCTCCAAAAAAACACCCATGTTCAAAGCCCCCTTTCCCTGGATATGCTGTCAGGGGATGTCAAACACTTCTCTCTTGTTTACCTACAGGATTCTGAACTCCTGCACGGATCTAATGAAGGTCAGTACTGCAGGAACACAACTGAACTTCCCACCATTGACAGCATCAGTCCTTCTCCATAAAACCCCCATCCAACACCAAAACCTGTTCCATTCCAGGCTATCAGACTTCTTGTAACAACATCTACGAACCTACAGAAGGAGATAGTAGAAAGTGGCCGGGTAAGTTGTCCCTTACACTCAGCTCTCTGCACAGACATGAAAACCAGGAGAATTTGCCCCAGTTTGCAGAAATACTGTGGATTTCCTGGTTTCCCATGGTAGCAGCACTGTGGCAGTGCCACTCACTGGAGATGTGCTGCTCAGCCCTGTGCTCTCTGCACACATTGTTATTGCCCTTGCAAAGCCTTGTCCATCTAAAGACGATGGTCCAGACTTGTGTGGTTCAAACCAAAGCCAGCCCAACTTTGCAGGCTTGGGGCTCCAACCCTGGTTCTCTTGGTAATTATTTAAGCAGATCAGTAAGAGCAGCATAAAGTGCACAGAGATGCTGTCGATCCCTTGATTTATGGCTTTATATATGAATTTATATGTTGTTATACTTTATATACGTATTTTATATGGATTTGTGTGGTGGTGTGTGTTAGACACAAGCTAATCCAGGCCATAACACTCTCGTAACAACAGGGGGCAGCAACAACTCAGGAGTTTTACGCCAAGAACTCACGCTGGACCGAAGGGCTGATCTCTGCCTCCAAGGCCGTGGGCTGGGGAGCCACACAGCTCGTGTAGGTACCCCCAAACTGGGATGTTCCTCCGGGACACAGCTCCGTGTGTGTCCCCCCGGGGTGGCTCCTGCTTCTCCACCACCCATTAATCCAAAGTGTCCCCCTGCAGAGCCCTGATGGAGCTCCACTGCTAATTCCTTAGGGAGCATCTTTGCTCACTCCTCGTTTGGCCCCTTGCTAATTCCATACAGAGCATCGTAGCCTTGGTTGGACCACAGGGTCACCCAACTAGGGATGCCAGTGCCTCCCTGTTTGCAAAATGGGAAATCAAATAATCCATGGCTCCAGTGGTTGGGATCAGGACAGGGTATCTCTGTGCAAGGAAATGTGGGGAGGCATTTGGACAAAGCTTTGAAGATCTCATCCACTTCATTATGGAAACAAAATCCTGTCTGTCCAAGACGTCTGGATCATGGCTTTGGATAATTGCTTTGTAATGAGCTTTAATAGTGGTTGGACTCGCTGATCTTAGAGGTCTTTTCCAACCTAAAGGATTCTGTGATGCTGTAATTACAGACCAAGCTGGTGGATCCAGGTCTGGTGCTGATTTCTGAGGGTATATTAGCAGGAGATAAATCCAGTGCCCTTGCTTTGTGGGGCCTCTAACCCAGCTCCCTTTGGCTGTCACGCAGGGAGGCAGCAGACAGGGTTGTCCTGCACACAGGGAAGTACGAGGAGCTGATCGTCTGCTCGCACGAAATCGCTGCCAGCACGGCCCAGCTGGTCGCTGCCTCCAAGGTGGGTGTCCCCAGGAGCCCCTGCCTGTCCCCTCCTGTCTCACGGCATGCCCTCCCAGCTGTCCTGCCCGCCCTCCTGCAGTCTGGGATGTTAATATTCCCACACCTGAGACTTGCCATGGGAGTGCAGATGTGTGAAACTTCCCGTGTTTCTGTGTAGAGGAAATGTTAATAACTAACAAAAGATCCAAAGAGGAGCTGGAGTTGAGGATGGTGGATTTGGGTCTTTGCCACCTTCCCTGCTGGTGGGGATGGAGCTGATGGGCAGAGGTGTCAGGGAGCAAACAGGGATGCAGGTGGGGAGGGAGGAGAATCCAGAGGGCTTTTTACAGCAGGCGGGTTTAAAATATATACTTATTTGCTTAAAAAATATTTTTCCAAAAATACATATTTCTGAAATATATATATTAGGATATTATATAGTGCAGAGTATATATTATGTCATAATAATATAGCATTCACATTTTAATACATTTATCTAATGTTTTAATCTTATATATAGTATTATAATTCAAATGATATCTAGCATATAATATACAATATGTAATATGCAATAATAAAATAATAAATACACTATAATGATACATAGACTACATTATTTTATGTAGTTCTAATATAATTACATGGTTTTACTTTTAAAATGTATGTATAGATTTGTATATATTTATATGCAAATATTATAATATATTGCTTATGAATTATAGAATATATTATAATTAAATGGTATAACTAATATATTAATATAGATTTTAGTTAATTATAAGATAATATATGATAGTAATATATTTAAATATATATAAATTACATATCTTTATGTGAAATATATATATTATATTTATAATAGAAGATGGTTAAACCATGTACAGCCAAGTGCTCAGGTGGGAGCAGAGCTGGTTTGGTGCCCTGGGGCCGAAGGGCTTTGCAGGGCTCACCCTGTCTGGCCGTGATGGGATCACTGGGGATAAACCTCCCATCTGGCCCTCCCTCCTTCCCACCCCTGGCATTCCGTGCCCTGTGGGGTGCTCGGTGCCCCTGCCCCGAGGGCCGAGGTGGCACTGCCAGCCCCCCTGTGCCCCTGGCAGGTGAAAGCCGAGAAGAGCAGCCACAACCTGGCCAAGCTCCAGGAGTGCTCCCGCAACGTCAACGAGAAGGCAGCCGGCGTGGTGGCCTCCACCAAGTTGGGGCAGGAGCAGATTGAGGAGAAAGGTGAGGCTTTGGCAAGGGAACAAACCCACCCCAAATCCCCCTCTGGCCTGGGGAACACCCCGAGGTGTCCGTGCAGCTCCACCGTGGTGGGTGAAGGTGCACTCAGAGACCAGCCCCGCTTTTCCCCGCAGACACCATGGACTTTTCGGGCATGTCGCTCATCAAGCTGAAGAAGGAGGAGATGGAAACACAGGTAGGGCCAGGAGGTGGATTCATTACGGCCATGCACAAGCAGTGGGTCCCTCGTGCCCCCCAGCACCGGTGCCACCATGGCTGTTTGGGCACAGGTGAAGGTGCTGGAGCTGGAGAAGCGGCTGGAGGGCGAGCGGGTGCGGCTGGGCGAGCTGAGGAAGCAGCACTACGTCCTGGCCGGGGGCTGTGACACGGCTGAGGACAATGACGGGGACCCTCGACCATCCCCAGCCCCAGCCCCACGCCGGGGCATCCTCAAGAAGCCCCCCATCGCCCAGAAGCCCGGCCAGGGTGAGGTAGGCACCCACAGAGGGTGGGTGGGTGGCACGGGGTGGGTGCTCTCCGCAGGTGGCTGATGTTTGACCCGGTGCCCCTCTCTTGCAGCCCCAGCAGGATGCCAGCCCGTGCCCCCCTCCTGGGGCCAAGGTCTAGCAGGAAGGGGCTCGGGGGGTCCTTGGACCGCGTTGCCTTCGCGCTGCTGTGCCTTCACCACAGGGGCTGCCCAGCGCCTGGCCCGCAGCAACACCCAAACTGGAGGGGTTTTGTTTTTTAAAGAATATATTTTATTTTTAGGGGGGTTTTGTTTGGGTTTTTTTTTTCCTCTTGGTTTCTGTCTGTAGAGCAGAGGGGCTCCTGTGTTCCCTGAGCAGCGTGGAGTGTCCTCCTCTTCTTCCTCCTCTTCGTCCTCCTCCTCTCTTCTTCTTCCTCCTCCTTCTCCTCCTCTTCTTCCTTTCCCTTCTCCTCCTCCTCTTCTTCCTTTCCCTTCTCCTCCTCCTCTTCTTCCTTTTCCTCCCCCTCCTCTTCCTCACCTGCCAACCAGCTCTCCCTGTTTAATTTAATTTGGGGTTCATTTGGGGTAATTATTTTTTTCTCTTTTTTTTAAGGACTTTATCAGCACTAGAAGTTTTCAGTAAATGTAGCTCTACTGTACTGCTCAGACCCTTTCTAAGAACTGTGAATTGTTTTTACAGTAGGAAACTGCTGGGCTTTTCTTGCAGCTGTTTTTTTACAATGCCCCTTTTCCAGCCTGAGGAATCATTTGCCTCTGTTTGGGCGTGGGACCAGCCCTGGGCAGGAAGGCGGCGGGGCTTTTGTAAGGGAAAAGCAGTCACTGACACACACTGGCAATAAGGATACAAACATTTTTATTTGTTTGGTTTTTTTTTCCTTTTCTATTTTTTATTACTCCAGCAATGTCAAGGGATCAGTTGCATATTTTCTATTTAAGCTAATTAGCAGAATTCAATCTAACCATGGCCTATGGGAGCCAGGGGATAGAGAAGTCTGCAGCAATAAGGAGTTACTGATGTGGGGAGATGCGGGGGCAGAATCAGAATCCTGTCAGCTGTGTCTTCCCTTGGAGCAACTACTGGGATGGAATTAAAGGAGCAATATTTAAAATACACTCGTGTTGTCATCCTGGCAGGGAGGGGGTCGATGATGGGGCCGTGGCGGGGGGGGAGTCTGGTGATGGCACCAAAGTGGTCCTGAGCTCTGTGGGGCACAGAGGGGCAGGGCAGTGCCTTGAAGGAATTAGTTAAATATGCATATATATCTGTACATGTATTTGTATCTATAGATATCTATAAAAATGTGTGTATATATATATATATACCACACCTGCAGGGAAGGGAGATCTACTTTATTCCATGGGTGATGAGGTGGCCACAGCTCCCTTGTGTGTGAGAGGGGATTGGGGAGGCTCTTTTTGGAACTAAAAAAAGTCTAGAATCAACGTTTTCATGCGTCTCCTCGTGACCCTCACAAACAGTTCCAACCCAACTTCATAAAAGCCACAGCAAAAGCCACAGCTTTTCCTCCCTGGGGTTGGCAGGAGGCCACGAGGCAGCTCACGAGAATTACAAGTGGCTGGATCTCCAGAAAGCACACTTATAATGTATTTTATTATTTATTTGAGTTACGTGGCAGTCTCATGATGGCTCGAGAGCTCCGAGGTGACACGGCCCAAACCAGACTTTGCAGGTTTATGAGCAACCAGTGTGGGCAGTGACACCAGAGCCAGTGCTCATTTCCCAGCTCCCTGGAGGAAGTGCATTCCCATGGCAAGGCTCTGGTGCTGAACTGGTGTTGCTGGGCAAGGCTGGTCTAATCCTGCAAGTCACATCAGGATCACCTCCAGCCTGAAGGTATGCATCCTTCTCAGCCTCTCCATGAGGCTACAGAGAACCAGGAGCCTTGGACAGGTGACAGTGACACAGCAGGGACAGGGGCCAGGTCCCTGCTGAGTTTCGTTTCTTGCAGAGCCCTCTTCTCTCAAGGAAATGCTTTCTGCAGTAGCTCGAGGCCTATTTATAGCCAATGATAAAGACATATTTGCTGTGAGGCTGACGTCATCCAGCCACTCACACCATCACATTTCATCATGGAAACACTGATTAATCAAGAATTCAAACTTTTAAACTCTCCCTACCAGAAGCCACAGCTCTATTTAAAGTTTCAAGAGCTTACTGCATTTAATGTTTAAAGAATTCAAAAATAAAATGTGGCTTTAAGATTGATGCCATGGACAAATGTAACTTGTTTACCCCCACCAGTGTCTCACCATGATTTACTTAAAACCACCCAGGCCACCAAGTACAGACTCTCAAAAAATAGCAGCACAAATAAAAACAAGGTCCAAACCCCGCTTGAAATGTAATCTAAGTTAATTTTTATACCAAAATTAAGCTTCCCTTCCAATCTAAGATTTTCTTAAGTGCTGTGCTTTTCTGGAAAATGTTTGCTATTTGTGGCAGACAAAATTATCAGAACAGCAAACTGTACATGCAGAGGTTTATTTTGAGACTCCATCAAGACATCCTGCAGTGCAGGATCCAATTTGTTAATGACTTTTAAATACCATTATTGTGTCTGTGGAGAGAGGGAGATGTTTCACTCTGTGTGCTCCCAGAACAAATTTTACCTGTTACCTGTAAGAGCAGCAGTGGAAAATAACCAAGTTGTGAAATATTACATTCTGCTCCCTTCCAGCGAGGTTGTAAAGTACCATTTGTTTTGTCTGAAGGAGTTTTCAAGCAGCCTGTTACCAGAACCCTCCTCTCCCCACCCTCCCTGAGCAGCCAAAGCTCCAGGAACCACAGATTAGTTTGAACACGAGCACAGGAAGCAGCTCAAGTGCAGCAACAGCCTCGCTACGGAGAGCCAAGCTGACAAAATACAAGTCTCAGATCACTGGAGGGGCAAAAAAAGTGCACTGAAGTGAAGCACCCAAACAGAAAACACTGCTGGTACACACTCTAAGAAGTCTGGCTGAAAAAACAACCCCAAAACTTCTGTAAAAGTATGTTTTGAAAAGCCCTTGAGGGCATGAACAGCAGGTGCCCTTTGCAAGGCAGGTGGTTTCCTGCTGTGCCCAACCTGCCTGGCACGAGTTATGTGAATCTGGGCAGCTCTGTGTTTAGGGACAGCATCCCCTGAATGGCCCAGTCAGAAAAGTGACTTGGGAAATACAGAAATACCTGCTAATACATTTAACAAATGCCTCAGGGGCAGGCAGGTTTAAATCAGAAGTACAAAGGTGGGCTGGAGTGCCCTTGTATCATCTCTCACATCACCTGAGACAACCAACACACAGCCCAGGCCAAAGGACATTCCCACATTTTTCCACAATCAGCATTTTCTCCTCAACCAGGTGATCTCATCCCAGTGCTGAGAACTGGAGCCACTTTGTCACCTTCCCTCCTCTGCCACCCTCCCATCCCTCCTGGGATGGGACCAGCTTCCTTCAGGACTGAGGAACTCTCAGAAATGAGCCCATCCTGAGCAGTGGCTGCCAGAGTAATGGGCATGTAGCAAGGTGTGGAATTAGAATACATGATAAGAGGAAACTTTTTAGGTCTGAAGTAAAAAAAAAAATCAATTCCCACTCCTCACCTACAGGAGTGCAGAAAAAATACCCTTGAGCAGGCTGGAAATAACACAAAGTACTAAAAATAGCCTTCAGCTTCCAGCAGGATCCAGGGATCAAGGTGTGCACTGGCAAGTTTCCAGCCTCAGCAGCCCGTGGTGTGTCCGGCAGGTAGGGAGAAAGTGGAGATTTGGCTTCAGGTGAGGGTGAGAGCTCAGCACACGCTGCCAGGGCCAGGGGGTGCTGGGGCACAGGAGCCTCTGGAACTTCAGTCAAGGCAAAAATCTCAAAAACCCCCAGAGCAACATCTCCTGTTTGTGGTGACGAAGTCTGGGAGAGGTGAAGAGGCAAACCTGTGCAGGACTGGTCTGAGGGATGATTAATGTACAACCTGAGGACTCAAATTACAGGAACAAGGGCTGGGGAAGGATCTGTGTGGGCCTAGCAAGGTCTGACCCTACCAGTGACTTCTCCTTTGCACTGGGACAGTCCCACCTGGAACGATCTCCTGGGCAAGGACCATCCAAACCTCAGTTTTGGAACACGTGGAGCTGGTGCAAATTCTTCAAAGAGCTGAGCTGAAGAGCTGCAGCTTTTCCAGAACACCTTTCCCTGCTCTGAGTGAGCACAGCAGGTTTGCCTCAGCTGTACATTCCAATTTCTGCATCAGCAGAAGGTCATCAAACCTCTGCAGCCACCACAAAACGGAACGCATCAAGAAACAATTTGAAAAGGGCTTTTCTTCCCTATGGAATCAGTTATTCTGCAGCAGGATTTCTATTTCACACACTATTTAAGTGACAGATATCTCAAGAAAATTACATCAGGTCTTTTCTGCCCTGACTCATATTCCTAAATAACTCTGGTTGACTCATTTCTCCGAACTTGGCTGAAATGTAAGATTTTCCTCTCTTAACAAAGTGGCTCTCTCCCTTCCCTCAGCTTTTCCAAGTGAAGGTTCTGAGCACTTCCACTCTTCCAGCTAACTGTAGGAAATTAAAACAAGGATTTTACGAGCCAAGACAACCCACCTACCTCATTGCCACGATTCCAACATGCAGAACCTTCTCTGAGCACACTCATTCTGCAGCAGCTACAGCAAAATGGCCTCGCTGTATCCACTCACCGAAAACACAGCCAGCAGATTTACTATGAATAATTAAAGCAATTTTCTTGTAAGTTGATGTTCCACACCCACCTTCAACTGTGTTTATGTTGCTGCCGAGAAACCACCGTTGGGACTGCAAATCATTCCTGGGGGGAACTGCACTGCGATGAAATGAAGGCACAATGGGAACAGGGCACCAAGAGAAACGCTATTTTATTTAAAATCAGAACACAGTAGATTACAGAAAGACTCATTAGGCAAACAAATCCACTGTATGTTTCACAACTTGCTCAGTATATAAAATTGCCCCTTCTCAGACAGTCCAGGATCACAGAGAGGAACTGCTGAGGTGCAGGACGACTCTGCCTCCTCCCAACTCCACGTTCACCAGGAAGCTCTGCAAGGAACTGTCCCCATTGGAGCTCTGGATCTATGTTGTGATTCCAGTTTGAGAGGGCAGAGAAGTCCCAGGAGAGGTCAAGACTGAGGTTGTGGAAGTTGGGGCACTAAAGCCACGACCAGCCTGTGCCCAGGTGCCTCCTGACATCCCAGGAGAGCTCCTGCTCCCTGTCATCCTTCTGGGATCAGAGGGGACCTGTCTGGATCAGCTGTGCTGGAACAACTGACCCTCCCTGTCCAGGAGACAGCACTGAACCCCCCATGGGTCAGGACAGCTCAGTGCTGCCCACCCACCAGAGCCCAACCACGCAGGAAATTCAGTCATGACTTCCAAACCTGTGGACAAAAGCCTGGCAGAGGTAATGCCACCCAGAGAGAGCATTTCCAGTGCTACCAACACTCCAAAGCCGTGTTACACATCGTTGGAAAAGGTTTTGCTCCACTCCAATTGCTTTGGGCAAGTATGTGCTATTTGTAGCAGNGCTGCTGGAGGGCAACAGGTTGATAGCACTGACACAGCTCTTGCCCAGCTTAGTGTTTCCTCGAGTTTGCTGCTGAAAGGATTTAAACAGCTTCCCACAGACATTTTTCTCCCCCAGCAGTCGAGTAAATATTTACAGTTTGTGCGCACACACAACACACAAATTAATGGCAAAACGTTCTCCAGGAGCAGCTGGACTTCAGTTAGGAGGCTGCAATAACTGAGACACACCTTACTTACATCATCTACGGTCAGACTTACCCATCAGTGAAGGCAACTCTAAGCTTACAAATAGCAGATACAGCTGGTTTGTTCTGAAGTTTGAGGGTGAGTTTTTTGTAGAAGTCAGTGCTCTTGATGAGCCCTTAAACCAGAGTTAAGCAATGGCCATTCGAATGATAAAAATGCTCATTTCCTGGAATTACAATCACAAGGAGTGATCCTAAGGCACATCAGCCACATGCATATGCAATAATGCATTGTTTTGCTTTCAGACAGAAAAATTGCATCAGCTTTGTCTGTATTTAGTGTGCACAAGAGTTTGTTTTTAGATAAAGTATCCCTGAAAGGTCCTTGTTATCACAAAAGTTACCCAAAGACAGAAGATTTAACAAGTAGTAAAAATAGTTTTGGACTACTAATACCAATAAAGTTCAATACACAAAACACAGTGCAAATTCACCATACACTTATCTATCACCCCCATCACTTCTGAGGATCTTCAGCCCTCAGAAAAAAAGTTGGCACTTGATAAGTGTAAAATATACCTGGTTGTTTTTATTAGATCTTAGTAGAACTGATTTGAGAGTGTTTTTGTGTAGCAGGCTCAAAGTATGAATTCCTGTACTCAGTCACCACCCTGGTAGCTCCCATCCACTTCAGTTCCTTCCAGAACACAAACCATTCCTACAGCAGACTTGTGTTTAGGATCCAGATACAACAGCTGCCATCCAAATACCAGCACTAGAAGCACAGCAGAATTACTTTGAAACAAGTCATAATTAACCATGCTTACACGAAGCTTCAGTGAGAAAAGAATACCAAGAAAACGATATTACACTATTTTTAAAAAAAAACACATCCTGTACCATCACTAGATTACAGAAAAAACACACTTTGCAAACAAACCCAATGCACGTTGCTTGACAAAATCCCCCATCTATAAAAACTTGCCAGACTGAGGCTGGGGAGTTGGTTCAAATGCCAGGAGCACTGCCCAGCCTTCTGCCCTTTGTCTTCAGAAGGCAAAACAAGCCAAATGACCATTATTTGCAGAATTGAGAGCTTCCTGTTATGAGCTTCATTTCAGATTAGTATTTGCTAAGCACCACACTCCAGAGGAAATGATTAAGGGACAGTTCAGGGCCCTAGATGAAGGAAGAAAATGAATCTTCTATTCTGACTGGTGTTGTTTGCAGTACAAACTTGCAAACAATGTAGTGCATTCCAGGACAACGATACCAAAATGCTCCAAAATAACCAGGGGCTATGACAGATTCTGGACTGATTGATAACAAATTCACAGACACATTCTGTGCAAACAGCAAGTGTTAAGATTTGCCTCCCCCGGTGCTGGATTAAAATACCAGCAGCACATGTCTGCACCTTAGGCTTCAAGAGTCACATTGAGAGTGAAATCTGAGCTGCCCTAAAATGCCTCCCTCTCCAATGACAGAAGTCAAGAACAGGTTCTGTAAAATGCAAACAGCCACCATGGAGCTCAAAAAGCTTTTCTGTTTTGGCTGCTTGCAGAGGAACAGTAACTGCAAATTCCAGATGGACACACATGCCCAAAACTGCACCACTAAAGGAAAGGGGAGGTTAAAAATAGTTCTGCCAAGCAAGAGACAGAGTTAAGGGATAAAATGAAATGGTGAATCTTCAAGTGGGCAATTACATGTGAAAATCCAGTATTTGATTAAGAAAATACCCTGCCTAGATACCTGGAATCACATGATATCAAAAGCTAAGCACCTGTGTAAAAAAATCACTTGTGTATCCAAGGTGTGGAAAAGGAGAACAAAACAACTGTAAGAAAAAGTCTTAACAGGCAACAAAATAAAACTGCCTGGTAAAGTGTCTATAAAACTCTAAACTGGCTCTACAAACAGTTTAGTTTCAGTTCAAGAGACCCAGGACTTTGAGGGTATTGAGCTGCTCAGGAGTGGAAGGAGTGCCTACTTTGATTACGAAAACTCTAAGGTAACAACTGAAATGCAGAAATGAAACTCTTGCAGCTTTCCCTGCCTAAAGAACACGCAACAAGAGTTTCAGCTCAGTGAGCTCTGAAAATGTTGTGCCCCTGGCCCTGAATGCACAAGGATGGCAAGGGGGCCCAGTGCACGGCCCTTGCCCAGTGGAGATGGTTGTTACTGCCCAAACACTGGCACCCCCAGAGAATTCCTTAGGGACACAAACAGCCCCCTGTCTGCCACACACACACCCAGCTGTGATGGGGACACGGCAGAGCAGGAGAGGACGCTGATCTACCATCACTAAAGAATTCAGAGCGTGACTCCGTTGGGAACACCACGAAACCCACCGTGTGCGGCCTCCTGATTCGGTGGATCGGTAAAATTTAGAGCCTCTCACCTTGCCAGGAAAACCTTGTCCTCACTGACCTTCCAGAACGAACACGGTCACATTTACCAGAGCAATTGCAAACCTCTGTGCCCCAGCTGGGCCCTGCACTCCGTCGTGCCAAGAACAGAGGCTTCCCACTGCTCCAGCAAGTCTCTGATGGGGGCAAAAGGAAACAGAAGCACCAAAACAACGAGTCGGGCGCGCCGCGACATTTACTGCAGGATGAAGCCGGGGTGTGGGGGGAGGCGAGGAGGTCTCTGGGGCAGCACCGGGGGGCACTGCGGGACAAACTGAGCCGGGTACCCTGGCTGTGGCGTCGGGTTGGGGGGCTGAACGTCCCCCGGGCGAGGCGGCAGAGGAGGGTACGGAGCACCTGGGTAAGAGAGAGCTGGTCCTGAGCCCATGGCTGCAGTGAAGGGAGTGGGGAAGCGTCCTGCAGGCAGCGAGGAGGGCGGGGGGGGCGGGACCCGCCGGGGCACCACGGCTGGGGCAGCGCTGGCATCCCCCTGGTAGGGATCTGCAGGTGCTGCTGCTGCTGGTGGGGTCGTGTCGGGCGCCCTGGGCTGGGCGGGGGGCTGAACCTGAGGCAGTCTCTGTCCCTTGAGCACCATTTCCTGGAGCTTCTCGATCTTCACGCGGCGCAGGTGAGCCAGTTTCCGCTTGCTCTGGTACTCGTCGATGAAGGAATCCAGGGGGATTTCGCCATCAAGGAACTTTTCTGCCATGTTCTGTCAAACACACAACAACCCCTCAGAAACCAGCGTGTTGCGACAGAATCTCAACAGCTCACATCCTAAAAATAGCATTTTGCCTGTGATTTTCGAGCTGGCATATGGAAGATGACTGGCATACTAAGAATTCTGAGCAGAGCTTCTGAGTTCGTTATTACTCAGAAGCACTGGGAGTTAAATATCAGTTTTGCATAAATTTCTACTGAAATAACAGCAGTAAAAACATCTGAGTCTCGCTCTGAGCATTCGCTGATCCTCAGAGATGGGAACAAACCGAGGCCAGCAGCTTCCCAGATTGCCAGCTAAGCTGAATTACTGCTCAGTGCTGCTTCAAGGCCAGCAGAAACACTGAGAACGCTGTGAGACTCAGCACAGAGAGGCAGATTATTGCTAAGTCAGGCTTAATACTCACCCTTACTTGTGGCTTTGAGTAAATGATGTTTAATAATTGAGAGGTGAACAAACACAGAATCACAAAATCCAACCTGTCCTGGGAACGTCTTTTTGTGATCACAAGTCAAGGTTAATAAGCAGCTTTTTCCCTCAGTATAGTTATGAAAATGCCTGCAGGCAAATCAGCAACCAGAGCCAAACACTCTCATTATTCTGAAGTCAGACCACCCTTCAAGCACTGGTGTCACAGCAAGTGGTGACCACTGGCACCTGGACAGACATGCTGAATCATAAGGGGACATTTCATTGGAAACACTGAACTAAAAACAGTGCAGGCACAGTTTTTTATTAGGCTACTAATTGGCATCTATAATGAAGTAATAGAGATACCAGGTAAACACCATTAAAAGAAGATTCCACTTTTATAGACTATGAGTCTGGAGGCAAAGCCAAGGAACTAAGAGGGTTTGGCTTTCTTTTCTAAAAAGGAGCATTTTCTCTCTCCAACTTCAAAGATGTTGAGAGTGAAAAATGACTCAGATTAAAAAAAAAAAATTGCTGAAACCAAATGGCTTCTCACTGAAGTTCCCAACAAAGCCCAGACCATATTCTTAAAAGGACCCCTGAGTGTGCTACATGTCCAAGTGTGCACTGCAGCAATGGGCACTGGGAGGTCCTGCCATGGGTGTGAGGGGCACAACTGGAGGGTTCTGTCATTACCTCTGTGTCTTCCTCAATCTTTGCCCCCTCGGTCTGCAGCAGAGCCAGCAGGGTCTCCAGGGAAGCATTGCTGGATTGTCTGTCTGTAATGGCATGGAAAGAACAGAAAGTGACAATTGGCTCTAAGTGACTCCTAAGGACAGCCCCAGCAAGCACAACAATCTCTGAGGCACAACGTGCAAGGGGCAGACTCCTTGTTCTAGACAGGGTGTTCTGCAGTAAGAAATACAGTAAGAATCAGCGTGCTAAAAGCTGAAATTTAATTACAATGACACATTTTCAATAGTGAAAGCCAAAGCACTTCAGCAAGTGCAGAATCAGATGTGCAATACCTCATGACTCAGTATGAACTGGAAGGTCAATGCAATATTCTGTTTGATTTACCATTAGTCACTGAAAATTCAACTTATGTTTTGCTTTTGAGCAAGGTAAATGAACTTGATCATTTAGAGAAGAGCAGGTCAAGAATAGGCAGGTAAGCACAGGGTAACAGAAAGAACCCACAGGATCTGTCACCAGGTGGAGCAGACACTTTAATAAATCATCACAACTGTGATCTAGTTCAGAACTACACGAGAATGACATTTCACTTTGTACCCTAATTCACACAGCTCAAAACGAGACACCAAAAACCAACCAACAAACAGGCAACAGATTTATACACACTTAGAGAACAGCAAACTGTAATTGTCAACAGCAAGCCTTACCTAGTTTTGTTTTCTTTATCTGATATGCTTCAAAGAGAACTTGCAGCTCTTGGTATTTTTCAGTCAAATTGGATTTCAAAGACTCCAGCTTTGGCTGGTACAAGAGATTGTCTTCTGCCAGGCTGCGGTTGCTGGCAAGAGTCATGTCCTTGCTGTGTTGGACATTTTGGGCCTGGAAAGAAATAAATTTAAAAGAAAAAAGTGTCTGAAATAACAGTGAAATTATTATGCAAGACAATATAAAAAATTGAAAACTTTTAAATAAACAACAAAAGGAAGCTGTCTGTATTGGACCTGCAACTGATGGACAAATGATGAGCAGTGACAGATAAAGCAACAGCTGCTCTTGCACAGATCTGAATTCCAGCACTAAGATGCAATGAGTGCAGCAGAGTGTCATCCCTTATCTTGTTAACATTCAAAAAAACAAGGGCTGCATCACTGCTGTTCCTTCTCCAGAATCTTCTTCCCCAACTGTGTTGAACCAATCCTGGATTAATGCCAAAAGTTGCTTTTTTTCCCCAGCTTATTCCTTCTGCTTAACATTTCCTAGCCTACAGACATCACTCCTAAAGAACAAATGACAATTGTCACAAACCCAAGATTCAGTCCAATTCCAGTTTGCTCACACTCACACAGGGTTTTATCACGACATCCTTCAGAGCTCTGGGAAGGCTGAGTGTCTGGGGAAGTCTGTCCTAGGTCTCAGATTTAAATCATTAAAATATTCAGCCATCAAAAGGGAAAAAACCAAAACCCAACTGAGGGATGTGATTTCAGATTTTCAGCCTGAATAGACAAGTGGAATAGTCTTCCCATTTCACAACAGATCAATGCTATGAAGTTGCCTTCAAATTCAACAAAACTTTGGGTCCCTTTTTTGCCCCTTCCAGCCTGTGTTATCCCTGTTTAGCTCCAACCAATCCCATTTACAGACCACTGCACGAGGGGCTTCCCCCTTCCACACTCCTGGGTGGGTACAGAGCCACACCTCAGAGGCAGGAAAAGAGGAAAACCAAATGAGCTGTTTAAAAGCCCCAGAAAAGGAGAGGATCAAAATTCCGGTGGTTTTCCAAGCATAGCAACTCTCTTTGAAAGCATTTACTTCCTTTTGAAATATTTATACACTACTTTAACTTGCTAAACTCCAAACTGGCTCAGTGTTACTTGAACACACCTCTGCTCCCAGATACTGCCCTTCAAATACCAAAGTTTTATTCTCTTTCACCTTGTTATTGTCGAAACACTTTAAAAAAATCAAGTCAAGGACAATGTTGAGTCCTAAATTCCATATCAATCAAAATTCTACACCAAATTATGAAAATCAGAAAATATACTTTCAATATTGTTTTGTTCTCGTATCAAGCCTAAACTAGCTTCAAGTCCTAAGCTCGTCTTCAGTTTGAACCCTTTCCAAGAATAAAAAGAAAATCCTCTCTTCTTGAGTTTGAATCCAATGCAAAATAGTTTAAATTAAACTGGTTTCCATTTGGTTATTCTCATATGATCCAATCCTGTTGTTTTCAGAAAGCTGAACTCCCCTTATTTGACATTTTTCCCCCAAACAATTATGAAGAGAATTAAAATGCACAGGATTTACCAGCTTCATTACTGGCACCCAGCTCCTCATCCATCACCTGCCACCACCCCCAGCCTTGTCACCCTTCTGAAGTGCCAGCCAAGGAAAACTGTGTGCAGAAAGACTGATGGTTTCTGGGGCCTCTTTCACCACGGGAAGGAGTTCTCCATTTCCCTCCAGGGCCTCCAGTTTGCTCTGCTGGTTGTGTTTTCAGTGCTTGCAAGGCTTTGACTGAAATCATGCCCAGGAAAGAGGAGAAGGAGGACCTGATGGTGGCTCTTGCCTCAGGTACCAGAATGTCCCCCAACAGGACTAGGGAGGAGAACGAGGAAGCAAATGCCTTATGTTCTAGAATGATTTGCTGGATACCTGTACTTTTAAACAATTTCAAATGTGTAAAAATTAATAAATATTAGTATGACAATGTATCTGACTGGTAAATATAAGGAAAATATGACTATTATGACCCATCTCCATCTAAGGCAGTGACATCCTGCCCTGTCCTTTGCACCTGATATCTAATAATGATAGACTGGTCTAAACTTTAGCAAAAGCCTTACAAATACTTGTTTAAAACCAAAAGAAGTGAAGGTATTTGTAAGTGCACTTGAAGTTACAGTGCTTGAAATCACCCAGGACTTCCTGACTCATCTTCTGTCACATTACAGCTCTCCTAAGAAGGGCACATTTTTTTAACAGGAGTTGAACAAAACCACGACTGACATTTAAAAATGAATTCAAGTGTCCTTCCTGGTCTTCACTCCCAGCATTAGCCTGTGTCAAACTTCTTCTAACAATGGACACTTGCAGAGATGAGAAAGTCCAATCTTACCCAAAATCAGGAGAAGAACCAGTTTCTCAAATATAAACTCGGCTTAGGAATGATGTTTAATGAAACTTAAGGAGGAGCTGCTGAAGACTCATCCACCTGTTCAGAACATTTTAAATACTTCTCATCACAAGGAATTTTGAAGTCTGTGCAACAAGTGAGTTCCATTTCCCAGCAAACACAATAGATACAATCCCACAGCAATGCAACTTGAACACAGGCACGATTTTACAAACCAGAATAATCTCTGGCCCTGATGTTAAGGTCTGTGTAAGAAACTTTCCAGCAACTGTTCCCCTGCATTTGGGAATCCAAGGAAGCAGACAGCAAACACTGTAAAGTTTGCCTGAAGAGCCCTATAGAAAAACTCCCAAAACTTGGGAAAACGATGACTAATTTAAAACAAAACAAAAATAAAACAGTTGCAAAAGCCACAGTACAGCATGAGCAGTCTACTAAGATTATCAGTGCAGCACAAAGCAGGCTTTCAGCATCCATTCACAGCTTTCCACGGGCCCAAGACAAAAGCCAAGCAAAGGACAAACCCCAGAGAAATGATTTTGTTGGCAGACAAAAATGTGTGTTCCTGCACTGGATGTTCATCTGCCCAGTGCAAGGAGAAAAAGTTAGTAAGGAGAAATCAGCCAGGAAACACCAATGTGAAACCAGATGGGAAACACCAGTCACAATCACGAGACCCAAGGAGACAAGACAATATTAATATGATGCTTTTCTTTTTTAACTGCTAAGCTCTCACTATGAATTCTGAATGGGATGAATGGGGCAACAATCCTGAAGTGCTTGGAACAGGATTTTCATGGTGCAAGGATTGCTCACCACTGAGCAGACCACTCAAACCCAAGTGCTGGAAGGAAACCAAGCCATGGACACACTGAGGTTATAAAAGACAAAAATCAGGGGTTATGCAGCACTATAAAACTTAAGCTGCTTAAAAAAGTGTTTCTTTAACAGAAATAATTTGAATAATTTTACTCAAGGATTTACTTAATAAGTACTTCCAGACACAGGCAGCAGCAGTTACTTGGGAAATTGAGATTCCACTACTTCCATCAGCTGCAGCCCCGTTTCATCCCACTTTTAGGAAAGGAAGAAAAACGCTGGGTGAAATTAAAGCAGAACTAGTACCAGCTTAGCAACACTTGTACTCTAAACGTTTATCACTTATGCCAAAATAATGGTCTGCAGCAGGAGCTATTTGTGTAAAATGCCTCTGAGAGGGTTCATCCAAAAGCACATTCCCAGAACTGGGTCCTGGCACACTGAGCCACTGCAATCCCAACTCCAATCCCACAAAGCCCACCAAGGGCTGCTATAATTCTAAGCTTCCTTGGCCAGTAACACAGCGAGGAGTCTCTCGGTACCTTTGAGAAAAAGTCTCTTAAGGAGCTATAAATAAAAGCAGCTTTGGGTGGCACCCTTTTAATTGCTTTATACATAGGACACAGCCACGGTAGGCTGAGGTTTCTCTAACCTTTACCATTCCCACATTCTCTTTCACTTACACAGACTTGTAAATTAGGACTAAAATATGCAGTCACCCTGCAGAAGTGCAAGGATGCACATTTGGAGTGTCAAATTAACCCCTGAAATGGGAGCTTGGCAGATGCAGAGTAGGAGAAGAGAGACTTCTTTCACAGAACATCTAAGAGTGCTTTTCATCATGGACCAGTAAATAATACACCCCCTGCCAACATCTGTTCTGTAATAAATATTAAAACATATTGCAGAGTAATTAGATTGGCTAAATGTAGCTCTTCTGAGTACTCAGTATTAGCTTTAAAAATGACAAAGCTTAGAAGGCAAGTTGCAGTTCCTAAACATTTATTGCAGAGGGAACAGACACCCAGCCCTGCAATTTGCACTCATCAGACACAGGCAGGTTACTCATTTGATGCCCAGCTGGAAGAGAAAAATCTGTAGTTGTCACCAAGTCTAATTCCTAACTTTGCAACTAAATTTCATGGTTGGCCAACAAGAACATAACCACTTGCACAATGTGGTTTTAGGACAGTGGGAATCCAAGAAATCTGGGCATGAATACACAGTTTAACTTGGACTTTCTGCCCTGCCTGATCTTTTCAGTCAGTTTTTGAGAAAAGGACTATGCTCAAAAATCCTTTCTGTGCTTGCCAGTGTACTCTGAAATCCTGGAATGAGAGGAAGGCAATACATTTCCGACCTCTTGATTTCAAATAATTAAGGTATTGAAGAGTGAATCATTTCTGGCAGTGGAACCTCAGCAGTCAGTAACACAATATTGCACTGTTACAAAAAGGGATGCTCCAGGAGATAAAAAGAAAACTCATTTTCACAGGGAAATTCATCACATTATCACCAGTGTCAGGTCACAGATTCTCTCATCTGTGCTTTTTAGAGTTATCACATCGAGATTCACTTTTATAAACAAGGTATTTTATGACCCTGCCACAGCAGGGGGTTTGGAACTGAATGATCTTTCAGGTCCCTTCCAACCCAAACTGTGATTCTCTATTTCAGGAAGATGAATGCTGTAGATGTACTCCAGAGATTAACCTGACAGGGTTATAAAAAGAAAGGCCCCCTCAATTTTAAAAGACTGAGAGTACCAGACAAGTGGCTTCCTTCCTCTTTCTAACAGACAAGAAGTTCGTTGTTGAAGCACTCGGAGCCCAGAGGCTGCAAAACCAACCTCAGAGACAGGAAAAGCAGCAGTTCAGCTCTGAAGTCACAGTTTCACACACCTGGGGACACAGGAGCAGGACACTCCACGGGCACATCACCCCAGAAACAGGCGTGTGTGAGTGGGCACACACAGATCCATCCCCCCACACACTGACTCACACAAACCCTGCTCAAATGCCACACAGGAATACATTCCCTTTAAGGCTGGAAGTGCCTATTTTTAGCTATTAGCAAGAAAGCTGAGTGGTTTTCCAAATCCTCCTCTGTGAACAAAACACTGGGGTTTGAGCTGGGTTTCCCTTGCAACGTGCAGAACAAAGGGTTTTTTCAATTATGGAATAATCAGCTTTAGCCAACTTTGCCACTAAAAATACAAGTGGCCTCATAGAATTGACTCAGGAATTGTGATTTAATTGGCATGCCACAGTAAAATTAGGAATTTAAGGACTCTGGAATAGCCCTACAACTTAGACACATATGGACTGACAGCCAAACAGCAGTGAAGTCACCACGGTTCCTTCTCAATGCTCAGGATTTCCCTCTCTCCTTTTTCCTGCCACAGGGAAAAGTCAGGTCTCAGCAGCACAAGCTCAAGCAGTAAACAATTCAGTGAAGGCAAAACCAGAATGAGGAAGAAATATTCAAGCGTGGTCAACTCTTTCCAAGGTGAGTAAACACACTTCTGGTTGAACAGACTCCAGGAAAAGCCTTCACATCCAATAAAAGAGGATTATGCCAGACAGCAGCACAGCCGTATTTCCACACAGCCTGAGCACCTCCAAACCCAGCCACACTTTCCAAACACCACAAAATATTCCCTCGGGCCCAGAGAACTTCACTCTGCAATTTAGAACCCTTCTGATGCCAACTAAAGAGGAAAACCATAGGGTCAGATTGAGACCATGGGCTGGTTGGGCCCATGTGTGAGAGAGGATCTCTTCTACTGAGGTCATGAGGTTTTGTGTCACTTCTGACCTACAGTCTTAAGTGCATATTGACAATTAAATAATCAAAATATGAGCCAGACCTTGTGCAAACATCCCTTGTCAGAGATCACACTGAAACCAGTAGCACTGCCCCTGTTTATACCTTTACAAAGTTAAGCCCATTATAACCCACTGGCACTGCTTAAATAGTTTTCACAGAGCAGGGTTCTCCTGCCCCCAGCAAACCATGGCACTTCTGAGGTCTCTCCATGTTTTACTCACCACAGCAGCGCCTGTTTCTTCCAAGTCCTCAAAATACAAGTCATTATGCCTGGCCCCCTCTCACAAATCTATTGACAGGAGGTTCAAAATATAAATTGTTGCATAATACAGCAAATAAACTCTGCAGGACACCTCATTAAGTCAGCCTGAGCCTTCACGGGGCCTCTCTCCATCTGTAACACTTTGGCAATTTGGCTCGAGGTGATCCAAAGCAACAACAGCTTCCTCAGACGCACCAAAAGGCATCTTAGTTTAAGGGAACACAATTATAATTGATTTTACTAATAAACTAAGCTTCTTTCTCAGGAACATACTGCCCCCTTTCCCCCCCGCTGGGGCTTTTGTCCTCTCTTTTAAAAAGCCCCACAAAACCATTAAATGCAAGACCCAGAGAAGCACAGCACAATTCCTTCTTTTAAAGTTTCCATCGAAATGGTTTCATCCTCTGTGCTGCGAGCTGACCACACAGAGAGAGTCTTTCAGACACATCTGTGGCCAAATAAACCCACCACAGTCTCGTATCAGGACTGCAGCCCTGGCACACAGAAAGCCCCGTTAAACACAACCCCAGCGGGGAGAAGGAAACAGGCTCCCATTGAGCTGCGAAGCAGCACAGATCCAAAAAGCACGAGTTAAAGACTGACAAAGGCACTTCAAACAGGCAAAACAACCCGCAGAAAAGCCTGACAGCCCTCGCTGCGCCCCGGGCACACAGAAATCCCTTTCCACATTGTTCCCAATTCACCCGCACAAAATCCTTCACGGCGGCCAAGGCACAGAACGGGGGCTGCACGCACGGAAGAGCCGAGCCCACCTCCGGCCCTAAAGAACTCATTGAATTCAGCGTTTCCAGCCCGGAGAGACCCCTCAGCCCCTCCTCTGGCACCCGGCGGGCACCGATCGGCCCGAGAACAAAAGGCCGGGAGGGAGAAGGGGGCCGGCTTGAGAGGGAAGGGACTGGGAGCGAAGGGAAGGGACTGGGAGCGAAGGGAAGGGGCCGGGAGCGAAGGGAAGGGGCCGGGAGCGAAGGGAAGGGGCTGGGAAGGAAAGGAAGGGGCAGGCATAGAAGGGAAGGGGCCAGTTTGGAAGGAAAGGGGCAGGCAGCGAAGGGAAGGGGCTGGGAAGGAAAGGAAGGGGCAGGCATAGAAGGGAAGGGGCCAGTTTGGAAGGAAAGGGGCAGGCAGCGAAGGGAAGGGGCTGGGAAGGAAGGGAAGGGGCCGGCATGCAAGGGAAGGGACTGGGAAGGAAGAGAAGGGGCCGGCAACGCTTCCCGCAGCCCCGGGGGCTCCTCACGCACCCGGGAGCGGCGAGTCATTAACCCCCAGGAGTCATTAACCCCCCGCAGTCATTAATCCCCCCATACGGAGCGGCCCCGCCGGGCTGGGGGGCCTC
>WBMV01016874.1:5335360-5355612 GCA_013396655.1 Campylorhamphus procurvoides | reverse complement strand
GCTGCCCCTCACCTCGTCCATCTCGCGGGCCATGTCCTGCAGCTGCTCCTCGTCGTCCAGCAGCGCGCTGAGCTCCTGCAGGCTCAGCGCCTCCAGGCGCCGCACGTCCAGCGCCATCGCGGCNCTGTGGGGTTAACACCCTGAGGGGATCTGTGGGGTTGAAGCCCCTGGGAGGGCCTGTGGGATGAAGCTCCATGGTGGGCACGGTGCAGCCCCCAAGGGCAAAGCCAGGCAGAGCCCCACACGGAGCGAGCTGTGTGCTGTGCTGTGTGCTGTGTGCTGTGTGCTGGGCTCGAGGCATCACGGGGTCACAGGATCCACTGACTCGGGAAGGACCTCTGAGATCATCGAGTCCAACCCATGACCCAACACCACCACCTTGTCCCCCAGCCCAGAGCACTGAGTGCCATGGCCAGTCATTCCTTGGACACCTGCAGGGATGGGCACTCCAAACCTCCTTGAGCAGCCCTTTCCAATGCCTGACCACCCTTTCTGTGGAGAAATTCCTCCTGATGTCCAACCTGACCCTCCCCTGGCACACACCTTGAGGCCGTTCCCTCTTGTCCTCTCCCCCCCCCAAGCTCCTGCTCAGGGCCTTGCAGAGCCAGAAGGTCCCTCCTGAACCTCCTTTTCTCCAGGCTGAGCCCCCCCAGCTCCTTCAGCCCCTCCTGCTGCTCCAGCCCCTTCCCCAGCTCCGTTCTCTTCCCTGGACATACTCCAGCCCCTCTGTGTCCTTCCTGCAGCCTGGGGCCCAGAACTGGGCACAGCCCTCGAGGATGGTGGCTGTAGGACAGCCAGGGGGTCACTGGGATGGCTTGGGCTCTGTCCTGTGTCCCACCTGGCAGAGCTGAGCTCTCAGAGCCTTCACATCCCCACCAAACACAGCATTCCCAGCGCTCCTGCCTGGAAGTGATGCAGGCACTCCTGTCCTCCTTTCGTTTAAAACTCCACAGCTGTAAACTCGGATGGAAAATCAGTAGAATCATTTAACTCGCATTTCCTTACCAGGTTGGGGCTTGGCTGGAGTAAATCTCAAAAGAGTGATTGCATTATTGTTCTCAAGCCTAGGCTGAATACCTATTTAGGTTAAAAATAGCTAAAAGTCTTACATTGCCAAGCTTTGGTGCTGGGTCATTTGGTCTGTGTCAAGCACTATTCCTCTTCAAGAGTGAAGGTCAACAAATAATCTGTCAAAGATGTATTTCATGGTGAATTTAAATGCTTTTGAAAAGTAATGTAGCAAGAACTGCCTCAATTAGAACACCATACATTTTGTTCTTCTGATTTATATCAGCCGAGTCATCAGCTCTGCAGTAGGCACTGTGTGGTAACCCCGGGGAGCAGCAGCAGCTCCCCAATTACTACTGCTGTTAGCAGGACTGATAAAGACAATTATGCCTGAAAACAATTAATTGTGTTAACAGTGCCTAAGTTATGTTCATCAGTGGCGGGCACCACCTTCCTGGCCTGCTTTTGTACCTGTGTGGGTGTGGGTGTGCTCGTTTCCGTGTGTGGGAAAAGCCAGAATGAGCACATGAGCCAAGGGAACAGGGTAGGGAATGGCCTTGTGGTCGTTGTCCTTTGGAGTGGATATTCTGATCTAACTCAAAGAGAAGTCCACGCAGTGACTGAATCCGTCACGGATGCGATGATGTTGCAGTCACATTCAGGAAGTGGCCCAGCAGTTCCTGGCAGGACAGAGTGATGATGTGACAGCTTTATGGCTGTTCTTCTGTCCTGTAACTAAACTTGGCTCCCCACGCCTCTCAACTCCCCCAGAAACCCTCTTTGTCATTATTATCCCCAGGTAACAGTGGCCAACAAGGTGACCCTGCTGGAGGAAGCCTTCCAGGCCTGCTGGCTGCTCACTCCACAGCCCTGATGCAAACTGAGTGTACTCAGGAGGAGGTAGGAGCACGGTGTTTGCGCAGCAGGAAGCTGAGCTGTGCTTGCTGAGGGTGGGGAGAGGATGATTGGAGATATGGGCATGTGTCTGCTCATCCACCCCAACACACCTGCCTGCTGCAGGTATGTGCTGTGCTCCAGGTGAGTCAGCAGCTGTGCCCCCTGGCAGGGATGTGGCTTTGCACAGTCACTGCAGCCCAGCCTGGTTATTTAAAACCAAAAGATAGTTGCCCTGCCAACGTGATACCACATACCCCATATTTGCACATGCCCATCAAACAGGCAGAGTTCCAGTGTGTTAAACCTATTGTAAATCTGTACCTGCAAACACACATTTAGATACACACACAAACAGAGGAATTAGTTGAGGGATTAAAGAAGCCCTTTCTTCCCAAGAACGGTGGAGATTTGAACTTCATACCATAGGTAAATAAATGGTTTGGGGGAGTGTGGTTTAGAAGAGTCTGACTCAGCTTCATGTTGTAAGTCTAGTTTTACCACTGCCTTGCTGAGTGATCCTGAGTGGAGTTCTCAGCTTCTCTCAACCGTGGTGCTTTTTGCTTAAAAAGAGGAATAATAATTCAGTCCAAGGTAAGGGTGGAGAGGAAAAGTTCACACTGAATAATGCCCATAGAGGTGCTGTGAGTGAGGATCTCTGGCAAAGGGCACTACAGTGTGATAACAATTGTACTGTCAATATGCTCTTGGGAAAGGGGGTTCAGAGTCACCTAAGGAGCTTTTCTGTAACCATCTAATTTTTGCTTGTGTTGCATGGGGTTGGTGGAAGTTCACTGCTCTAGACATCAAGGAATGGATTATTTGAATTAGCCAATGCTAATCTGTACTAAAATTAGAAGCTCCCTAATGCAGAACAACGAAGTCCTCCCAAAAGGCACAGGGAGAACACAACTCATTTGTGCTCAAGTACAACATACATTGAAAATCCCACTTCTCCCTCTCTAGGTAATTTGGGTTCTGGAGATGTTGGAGAAGAGTCTACATTAAACACCTTGTCTGCTTTTGAGTACTTTGATCAGCAGCTGCATATGATTGAGTTCTCCAGTTGTCCATAAAAGCAGCTAAGATTGAACCAAGATACGAGTTCAGCTGCTGCTTTTGTATAATTACATTTTCTATTTGGACAGATAGGAGAGTGCCTTCCCATTCCCCAGTCTTCATGAAACATAAGGGTTTTGTGACAGCACATCACTTGGACAGAATATGAAGGATTGCAGATAAACCAGGATTTTGGACTAGAGTAATTATCAAATATTGCAGTGCTGCAGGCTGAGATTTATCGTCTCCCCAGCCCTGGTTCCTATTTGCCTTTGCTGACATTCTTTTGAAGGGTGACAGCATTCAAGAACATTAAAATTGCAAGCAGGCAAAGTACAGAAGTCAGGATTTCTTATTACAGGAGAAATTGAATAAAAAAAATTGGGAAGATTACAGTGGAAACCATGTCATGGTGAATAAGGACTCAGGATTCAGTCTTGGGGAGAACTTGCATCCAGACTAATTTAAATATGATGTTAGATTTTTTTTTCTATTTAAACTTGATCTTGGATTTCCTTGTTACCTCATATCCATTTATGGTCAGTAGGACTGTACTCATGCATATTTATTAGATTTAGACATATTTTGCAAGTCACCTTCACATCTTACTTTCTTTCCCTGGAAAAACTGGTTAGTTACGTACAGGTTCAATTTGCAAATCTAATCTTTGGTGTATATTAACCCCTATTAGTCTGGTTGCTTAATGCAGAGATAAGTTTTCAGGCTTATTTGCAATTTAACTTCCTTCTGTAAATTAATTACAGCCCATACTTCTGTTTATATTTCACAATGGCCATTCCCTCACACATGGAAATGACCTGCATAGTCAGCATCCTGGGAGAGAAATAGCCATCCTTTTTGAGAGACCTGCTGTCTGAGAGAGCAGGAGTGAAGTGTTTGTGTCTACTCCTTCCTTTCAGGGAGCCACAGGTGGCAGGAGCAGGTTGATGGACCTGCACATACTTTCTTTGCCTTAAGCTCACAGTGAAGCTGGAGTAGAGGAGGCATTTGCTATTTTTGCTCCCCCAACCTGAGCTAGAAACACTCTGTCTGTTTTCTTGTGGTATTTCCAGACATGCTGAAGGCCTAGAAAGCACAGCCACTGCAACACACACAGTTGCTTATTGAAGCAGAGGTTGGTGTGCCAGGGGACAAGTTGTTGGAATAACACAGCTGTGTTTTTTCCATCACTGTGTTCTCATTTACTGGGTCAGTCAGCCACAGACCCTGCCTGTGCAAAGGTAAATACATATCCCTGGGGAATCACTAGGACTATAGGATCTGCTCTTGAATTTCATCTTGGATTGGGTTCTCCGATATTTAAATCAAATAAAGCTGTGGTTATACCTATTACAGGGAATGGTTAGAGCTTATTAACAGTGAGGAAAACACCCTGCCATGGAATGTACAGTCAACCTTTGGCATCAACTGTGTTTTCAAATGCTTAGTTGCTTCCAGTTCTGCCATGACAATCTTCAAGCTGTGCCCCCAAGTTAAGGTTTCAGGTGAGCCCCTCTGAGTTCCCTGGAAGACTTTTCT
Source organism: Campylorhamphus procurvoides (assembly GCA_013396655.1). Classification (NCBI taxonomy): domain Eukaryota; kingdom Metazoa; phylum Chordata; class Aves; order Passeriformes; family Dendrocolaptidae; genus Campylorhamphus; species Campylorhamphus procurvoides. The sequence goes on along the minus strand of WBMV01016874.1, from coordinate 5,351,112 downwards.
CTTTGAGAACAATCTTTTTATCTCTATCACTCTAACTGAGAAGCTCTTGGACTTATTTTGCTCATGTTCCCCTGTGACTGTCAATTCTGGGCAAAGCCACAGCCACAAAATACTACAGTTCAGAACTTCAGAGGGAACAGTGGCCATGTTTCCAGGAGAGGAGCCTGAAACACAGACTGCCCACAGGCAGCTAGGCCCAAGGGACTGGGCAGCTCCAGGAAGCAGCTTGTGTTCCAGCACTGGAGCAATTCCCACTGCTGCCCTGGCTGAAGCACATCTTCATTGGCAGGATTAGTCTTGCTGATGGGCATCTCTGACCCCAATTTTCACTTCTAAAAGAAGGCATAGTTGGAATGATGTAGAAAAGCAGGATTTTCTCCACAGTCACAGGGTTTATACTGGGCCAGCAGAAATATCTGCATTAGATTAGTACTGCTGGACCCCCAGTGGGGTGTGGGGCTCCCACACATCTTCCAAGCCATAACAAAACCTTCATGCCTTTAGCACACAGGCAGATCCACTTGTCACACGCTGACAGCACAATAAAAGGACCTGTTTGTGCCACCAGATGAGAGACTCAATGGAAAAGTAGCCTTGGGTTATCTGGATGCAGAGGAAAGAATTTAGCACCTGTGGCAATGAGCAGTCAGGCCCTGTTATCAGCCTGGACTGGTGCCACCAGCAGAGACAATCTGCTGTTTCCAATGTATCATTTCAGTTGCTGCTGTTTGGACCTGACCTGGGAATACAACGCTGGGATTATCATCACAACAGGCTTAGGAAGCAGGGTTCCCTTCCTGAAATTCACTGTAGTCTTTGCAATAAAACTAATCTGATTGTATCCTCCAGTTCCCTTTTTGCAGCACTGCCTGGGAGGGACACACAGGATACAATCAAATTCTCTTTCCTGGCATCTCGTGTACTAATGAACCTTGTCCTACCAGCACTTCCCAGGATGAGTTGGCTTCCCTAGTTCCCAGGTAACCCAATTTGTTTTCCCCCAGTTTTTCAATTAAGCAGAAATTAACTTCACTTCTATGAACTGGTAGCCACATTCTGCTCCCAGGTACTGATAAAAATGCAGAATGAATCATTTAATCACTTGCCTGCCAGCACTGGGTGGAACCCCCAACCGCCTCATACCCACAGTGCAAATTTCCATCAAGCAGGAACACTTGGCCATTTACTGAAGGGGTGAATTGAGGAGTTCAGACTTTCCTAAGCAGAGGGAGGGAAGACAAAAAAAGATCTTGTTCTTCTTCTGAGGCATAGATTTTATCATATCACAAAAGCAAGCAGCTGAAAAGATTCCAGTCACGAAGTGCTGTGCTTTGAGAACGGGTTGGACTGCCTGTCCTTCCATGTGAGACTGACTCCGAAGGGGATCTGGGATGAAACAAGTTATTCAACGGGTTATACCAACTGCTGGGCTCACAGCCATTATCAGATGCTTAAATCTTTCACATACCTCCTTCTCTGTAGGTTCCTCTTGTCATTCCCTGCAAGGGACCAGAACACGTGTGGAGTGTTCCTGCATTCAGCCGTGGTCTCAGAAGAACATTACCTTGAAAACCCAGAATGCAAAAGACACCCCCAACTACAGCAGCTCGACATTGAGTGGCAGAGGTAGAATTTTATTTTCTGAGCATCCCTCCTCAAGGACACTAAATTTAGAGTTTGTAAAACATCACTAAATCAAAACAAAACATTGCCAATAACAGAAACACAAACCTGCTGAAAAGGAAAATGCAGCAGCATTCAAGTATCAGAAAACATGAGAGCTAAAGTGCTTGAGATAATTTCTTAGCTATGCAGAGTCTGAAGTCAGTGTTCCCCTAGAAATGCTCTTTTTTTCAACAGCATCTGCCTGGCTGCATAGGATTTTTCAGCACTCTATAGCAGGACAACAGTACAAAGCCAGAGCCAATACCCCAAAGGGCTAGGAGCAACACATTTCTTTCTATCCCTCATACTAAAATAAATTATAGTCAAAGAAACACATTATAAAGTTCAGGCAGCTGAAGTTGGACTTCAAGGAAAGTGACTGTACGGATTTCCCATGCAGTGAAGTCTCTAGTACAGCCTGAAGCTGAACAAAGCTTTGGTGGGATTTATAAAGTGCTGTCTTTTAAGTGTTTTATGCCTGTCTTTAGTAGTGTTTTTCTCAAACCAGCACCGGGGTTGTGAGTTAAAAAAAAAATTGTGAAATAACAGACCAATTTTCCGTGGATGCTGGAACCAGACAGACATTGCACAGGGCACACAGATACCTTAAAAAACAACGAACAAGTCAAACAAAAAAACCCCAAGCCCCAAAACCTAGCCCAGTTATGGCGAAACATTTCATCCTTAAAAACAAACACCCACCAAGCACCAAGAGCAAATCTGAAAGTAACACCTGCCTCCCACTCCCCTGGCTTGTCCCAGCAGGGATGGATAATACATGACACAAGCTCAGCAGCAATGGTTGGGAGCCTGAGCCTGCAGGCACTCAGTGCAAAACTCTCCTGGCATTCAGCTCCATGGGAGTGATCCAGTTTTTGCCAAAGCCAAGGGGAACTCCCTACAGACTTCAGCCAACTTTGGATTAGCCCCATGGATTGATGGCGGGAGCAAGACCTTGTTTCACAAGTCACCGCTTTTCTATCCAGCCACAAAAGCCACCCCCTGAAATTCCTGAAGGGGTTTCCAACCTTCCCTTCCACGCATGCATTTAACATCCATTACAGTTAATAGCAGTTACACATGCATATCAATGGGAGAAAAGTCCCAGTCGAGAGGAATTACTGGTAGTAAGAAAAGAAACCCAGTAGAAACGCTGCTGAGAATTGCTAAAGACCCAAGTGCCTCGGGTTTTCCCTGTTTTCCCAGCCGGCATGGACCACGCTGCAGGAAGCTCTGTGGAGTGTGTGTGGGGTGTGTGGGGGTGTGACACGCAGGGTGAGGGCACGGTGTGTTCTGCAGGGCACCATCTGCCTCCATCTCAGCATCCAGGGAGCGTCCGAGCCACCGGCCCCTCACTTGTGGGCCGTGCTGTTGTAATCGTCCTGTGCCACGGCCGGCAGGGAATGGTCTATCCTGAACTCCTCCTCCAGCCTGCCGGGCCCCTTGGCTGAATCCCCCCGGGCTGCGGGCTGCCCACTGTCCGTGCCGCCCCCCTCCAGCCCCAGGATCTGTCTCTGCACCAGCTTGGAATAAAGGCCTCCTTCTTCCATGAGCTCCTTGTGCGAGCCCTGCTGCACCACGCGGCCCTTGTCCAGCACAATGATGTTGTGTGCCCTCTCCACAGTGCTCAGCCTGTGAGCGATGACAAGCACCGTGTGGTTCTGCAAGTCGCCGTAAATCGCCTGCTGGATCTGCGGGGAGAAAAGGTGTCAGGGCCCGAGCAGCGCTGGCTCTGCCTTGGCAGGGAGAGCGGCAGCTTTGCTGTCTGTGCTCAGAAACCTCTGGATGGGGGACACAAGGCTCCCTGCAGCACCACCAGCACCTCCACCCCAGCTCCCGGCCCAAAGGGTCGGTGCAGCCAGGTGTGGTGTGCACACAGGTCCTTGTCAGAACTGGGCCACAAATCTGTTGGCATGGACTGCAGGAAGCTGCTCAGAAAAGTGGGGCTATATCTCAAGTGTTCATAGGAAGCTCAGGGTCTTTCTTGCAAGTGTGGCTTCCTTGGTACCTTGACCGGGATTTGAGCTCAGGGAGTCCTACTCTCCTTTCTGCACCATTCTTTAGTGTCTTTGTCTGTATCGTGTCCTAAAAAGATGCCCAGAGTCTCTGTACATCAATTAACACTTTCCACAATGAAAAAATTAGCAGAGAACCCTATCTCACCAGGTTTGTCAGGCATTGACTGTTGAGAGCATGGGATTATTCCCTTCTTGGTGGCTAAAGTGGTGTTGAAAGCAAATTCCCGCTAAGGAATTAGCATCTTACTCAACCTTCTGACTTCACCATGTCAAGACTAAGCTTGTCCACCAGCTGGAAATTGAAGCTGCAGTCTTTCCTCCAAACCCAGATCATCTCTTTGGCCCAAACATCCCAGTCACCCACTCACCGCGTGTTCGCTCTCTGCATCCAGCGCGCTCGTGGCTTCGTCCAGGATGAGGATGGGAGGGGCTCGGATCAAGGCCCTGGCAATTGCCACTCGCTGCTTCTGGCCACCTGACAGCTGAGCCCCTTTCTCACCTGCCTCTGTTGGGTCAAGGGAGAGAAGAAGGGGTCAGAACAAGAACCAAGTTGAGCTGCCAGCCACATCAGGACAGTGCCGTGCTGGGGTGATGCTGTACCTGTGTGGTAGCCGTCCTGCAGCTCCGTGATGAAGGTGTGTGCGTTGGCCTTCTGGGCAGCCTGAACCACTGACTCGAAGGAGGCTGAGCTTAAGCCATAAGAAATGTTGTCTGCAATAGAGCGGGCGAACAGCACGGGCTCCTGGCTCACCAGGGAGATCTGCAGAAAGGAAGGGAAGAGCAGGGTGTCAGGAGAAGGAGACGCACCATCATCTCGGATCATCAGCATTTCTTCCTGTTGAGTAAGGACTGAGATAAAGGTATGGAAGTGCCATTAACCAAGATACAGAAGTGCCTCAGTGTGAGCTTCTAGCTAACCATGGGGAGCCCACTTTGCATCACCTTCTGGGAAGCTGTTTTGCGGGAGAGAAACCTGATGCCATGGTGGTACGTTGGTATCTGGGATGGGACTCCGCCTCCAAGACCCTGCTGTGTTTTAGCTCCAGACTTGTCCTTCCTGTCACTGTTTGCTCCTTCCAAAATGGAAAACCAGTTGCCGGGACAAGTCAGGCTGGAGACAACCTCTCCCAGGCTCTTGCTGATTTTCTGTTCAAGGCCAGTAATCCCAGTTGGGCCATGCGAATGAGCCCTCTTGCATCTTATAATCCCAAATTAGCAAACTGGGGACATAACTGCTGCAATTCCTTAATTGCTTAGCAACAGTCTCCCTGTCCTGCCATTGCAGCTCACTCTCACACTTAGTCTGCTTTAGCAAACCCTTGATATTGGAATAAATCAAACCCTCCAAACTATTGCTCAGAACTGGGCAGGAAAAGAACCAAGGGGACAAAGTCATATTTTAATTGACTTCTCCCCATGCCCCTAACACCACACCAGGCTTTCCAAACTGAAAGATTAGCTTGCCTTTTGATTTTCCCTCCATACGGGCAGGGAATGTAAATTAGTCACACTGACTTTGGCTTTCCAGCCTGTCTCTGATCAATTGTTTTCAGGTTTTCCTGCTGACTGGTGAGGCCATTTGCTCTGGGGGCAAACAAAGGAGCCAGTTACTTGCAGAGATGAAGGCTGATCTGTGCTGACACACAGAGCAGAGCCGAGGGGCTGGACCCCTCTCCCAGGCAAACCACCCAGCCCCTCTGGTGCTCCAGCTGCTTTAGCTTCCCATTAGCTGAGAATTACTTTAAGATCTTAAAGGTAGAAAGCACTGGAGGAATGTAAACCTCTTTTTCCAAACCCAATTTAGATGATAATTAATCCAACAACCAAAAACATACTTCTGGTGCATCGTCCAAAAAATACAAAACAAACAGGCTTTTTTGTTCTGTTTTTGGAAGGCTCCCCGCTCCATCTCTTTCACTTCCACCCCCACAGATTATCCCAATTCACTTCCTGGGCCACCTCCAGCTTTCTGGACATCTCAGAAGTTGCCAGATGAGATCCTAAGCAACATGCACCACTGCCATCCATCCCCTCTGAGCATGGCTGTAACTAAAATACACGTATCAGTGGCTCGTACCACGGAGTGCAGGTACTTGTGATCGTACATGTTAATGGGACGCCCGTCCAGCAGCACCTGCCCGTCTTGCAGAGGGTAGAAGTTCTCCAGGATGTTGACACAGGAGCTCTTCCCGCTCCCCGAAGGACCCACCAGCGCCGTCACTTTGCCGGGGTGCAGGGTGAAGGACACATTCTGCAAAATGGATGGGACAGTGTGCTCAGGTCTGGGCTTTTCCCAGGCTCCAGGGGCAGCAGGTCGGGCACTACACTAGAAATGTAGCATAAACCTGGCCATGGTGACCCTCTGCCTTGGTGATGTGCCACATCAGCCATTTCCCCTGGCTCTGAGGAAGCAAAAAAGCCTCCAAATTGCTTCAAGTTTGCCTGCTGATGTAGCAGGTCCTCTAAAAACTGCAAAGCAGACTAACCTCTTTGCTGCCTCCCCTTTCTCATGATCCCAGCTCCTCTCCCACGGAAACAGTCCGAGGCAGCTTGGCACAGAGCCTGTACCATGCTGACATGTTTAATGCCTGAGTGGGGAACAAGGGCTTTATTGATAAATCTCAATCCTTGTAAGGAAGGCCAGCCCTAAACACCCGCTGCTCCTTTTAATCTGTTTTCCAGCATGTGCTGAGCCTGCCCTGACGTATCTCCATGAGGCAGCTGATGCTTCCCAAGGGCTGGGGATCAGTTACTGCCGTGGTGGAGAAGCAGCACGTGGGGCCCACCTGGAGAACCTGCGTTGCGGAGCGAGTGCGGTAGGAAAACGTCACGTTCCTGAACTCCACCTTGCCATCCACGTGATCCGGGGCCAGGGAGCCGTCGTGCACCATGGTGGGCTGGCGGTCGATGAACTCAAACACCTTCTCAGCAGCTCCCACCCCCTGCATCAGCCCGCTGTACACGGAGCCGATGGACTGGAAGGGAAGAGGCAACCATGAGACCCTCCCATGTGATGGAGAAGGTAGGCAGTGCTACTGCTAAGGAGAAAGGCTGAAGTATTCCCAAGTCTTCTATCACCTCACACTGACAGTCAACAGACACAGGAAAAGGACACTGTTTCCCCCTTGCAGGGTATGGAGGGCATATATGGGCAATCCAGGGAAAAGGGCTTCCAAGGGGGTTTTGTGCATGGGCAGACTGGGAGGGGAACAGAAGAAGGAAACACATGGGTTGGGGAGAGAAGACATGTGCCCAGAGATACATGACGCAACCTTCCAAAAAAATCCTTCCCTTCTCTCTTTGTGCAAGACCAGCAGCTCCCCAGTCCAAAGGCTGAACATTTCCCTTCCAGACAACTGTCTGGCATCTGATAAGGCTGGAATATGGTCCAAGGGGATTTACCACCACTCTCTCCCAGCTGCAACTGCTGCATGCTGACACTGGCTTCCCTGCAATAAACCCCACATTGGGTTTTTGCAATATTAAACCCAGAGCTGCAGAACACTTTGTACTGTGACTGCCCCTCCCATCAGGAGGGGAAAAAAACCCCAAACCAAATGAAAACCACACCAAAACCACAGCCTGGGAGCACCACCAGAGCCTGCAGTCATTTGAGCAGATGGTGAGAGCTGGGTGAGCTGCCTCCAGCTCTGCTCTGCCCTTGCAGAGAGGCTGAAGCACCACAAAAACCACGCTTGGCTGTGAGGAAACCTCGACTGGATCATTTGTGCCTGGATTAGCCAAACTTACGCCTCTGCAAGGGGAAGGCAGCCCTGGGTGGGCTCTACCATCCCACCCACAATCCCATCTTGCTAACGCTCTGCCAACGCAGCAGCTTGCAGCCTATTCCAGAGACAGGGAAAAAAAAAAAGTAATTAAGTTTTTAATGAAGCCTGAAATTTAACAGGCAGCTTTGTAATCCCTGCATCCTTCATGCCAGGAAATGTGCCTGGGAGGCAGCCAGAACTCTGCCCTTCAGCAGGGCCAGCCTGACCCCTCTGGTCCCAGCTGCCTTTCTGGGGGACAAGCTGCTTCAGGAACATTAAGGTTTTGGGGCCACAGCAGGAGGGGAACAGGGACCAGAGGGGAGAGTCCCCCTCTGGTGATGCCACAGCACCAAGGAAATGTGTCACAGGAAAATCAACACTGGATCAAGACATGCAACTGCCCTGGGACCTTCTGACGTGGGGTAGCCCAGAGGGTGGTGAGCCCTGGCATAGGTTGCCCAGAGAAGCTGTGGCTGCCCCATCCTTGAAGTGCCTAAGGCCAGGTTGGATGGGGCTTGGAGCGACCTGGGCGAGTGGGAGGTGTCCCTGCCCATGGCAAGGGGTGGGACTGGATGAGCTTTAGGGTCCCTTCCAACCATTCCATGATTTCTATGATAAAACAGACTCACCTCCATGCAGTCTCCCAAGACAAACTCATAAATGATGAAGGATATCAGGTTTCCACTTGTCATCTGCCCTGAGATCACGAGGTGCCCACCATAGTAAAGGATGCTGACCTGGACCACCAGGAGGGTCAGCTGAAAACAAGAAAACACCCCCAAATCAGCAAGGACAACTGATATTTTGGTGTGTTTGTAATTACTCACACAACAGCCCTCAATTCACATGCTGACATCTATTCTTTGAGCCCCGAGCTGAGGATCCCTGACAGCACAGCTGACAGCCCTAAGCAGTGAGCATGGATATGAGAAGGGAGAAACAACTCAAGTACGTGGACTGATTTAGAGAGCTGGGCTGGCATCTTTCATCAAAACAGAAGGCCAGAGGGACAACAGCCAAGCAGGGAGAATTCATCTGAAATAACAGAGCATCTCATGAACTTCTCTCTTGGACTAAGGTATTCAAGCATAATAATCTACACTCATACTATCCAAGGCATGCAGTCACCTCACCGCTAAAATAAACTTTCTGTTATGCGAGTGTGACACATTTTAATTTAGAACACAAAATCAAGACAAGAGTTAATGCAGAATATCCTCCTTGTGTACAAGTCCCTGAAGGATAACCTCAGCCCTCATCTGAAATCAGTGTGGGAAGTACCACCTACTGCAGAAGGGAGACAGATGAGCTCTGATATGAAAAATACCAGCCCCTGCTTTTATTCAGCTGGTTTTGTTCCACGCTGCTGGGGTGCTCTGAAAAGCAGTGATGCCCCTGTGCCCTGTGTGACATTTGCAGAACAGGCTGTAAATTCACACAGATAAAAACACTGGGGGAAAAATTCCTTCCTTCATGATCTGACCTTAGGATCCTGTGTTCCCTTCAAGAAAGACACTACCAGGGCTGTGCTAAATCCATCGGTTTCTCTCTACGTGAGCCCTGCAGGGGCAGTTTTTGAGGGTTCTTAGCCTCATCAGGATCTGTGCTGACCCAGTTCATGCTCCAGCCTCACCTGGGAGCCCAGAAACAACGCTAATAATGCTCCAATTTTGCTTCCAGACTTGGGAAGCCACAAAATCTCCCACGGCTGCACAAGAGCACCATAACTCACAAACCCATCACCAGAGACTCCTTCCACCCTTGAACATGCAGAGATTAAGGGCAGCCTCAGTCACCAGCCGATGCAGGAGAACTCCCAAACCATCTGGTCTTGAATGGTGAAAAAGCATTTTGCAGGGGAAAAAAAACCACCAAAAAAAAGAAAAAGCCCAAAGCCAAAGCCCAGCATCCTCCTCCTCCTGCCACCACCCACACGCAGAGAAGCTCTGTTGCTGAGCAGAAGCTCAACCAACGCTGTTCCCAGCCGGAGCCCCGGGGATGAGCTGGCACAGCAACGCAATGCAGCACCACCAAGCCATGGGCTTCTCCACGACCTTGAGCACTTATCAATTATGTTCCTATTTGCAGGAGAAAACAGGCAGGTCGGTGGGGTGACACAATGCTGCCCCGAGGTGGGGAGGGATGTGTTTTTTGATGGATGGAAATAATAATGAAGAGACAGAGGGCTGCTGGAAGCAGACAGCAAGGCTGGGCACGCCCTGCAAAGTTCCCTGGAAGCGGAGGAGAACCACGTGCACGTGCCATGTGCATTTTGGGATCTGAAGCAACTCCCCAAGGCCTGTGCAGGGAACACCTACCCCACTGGACCAGACGTAGTAGGTGTAAGCCAAGGCCTCCCTCTTGTTGAGCTTGTAAACCTGCTGCAGCTTCTGCCAGTACACGTTCGCCTCCGTCTCCTCGTTGGCAAAGCTGCGGACGGTCTTCATGGCAGAGATGGTCTCCTCAGCAGTGTTGTTGGCCTTGGCCAGGGCGCTCTGCACGTCCTTGGAGAGCTTCTGCAGGGAGCAGGGGGAGGCAGAGTGGCCTGAGCAGGCGCCAGGGTGCCTGTGGCACATCTCCCTGCTCACCCCAGGCTCTGCTGGGCTCAGGAAAATAGGGCATGGTGACATTTTCCAAGGCCATGGGTAAGAAGGCTGAGCACTGGGATATATCCCACACTTCAGGACAGCCCAGGATGCTGTGTCAGGAGGAGAGCAGACTCATGTGCTCTCCCCAAGGGATCTGGGCTGTGGGAGGTGAAGTACCATGTCCGGGGCTGCTCTCGGTGCCCTGAAGGGACCTATCCTGGGAACTCTTCCAGGAAATTCCAAGTCAGGCACAGGTCTGAGGACCAAGGGCAGCTCCACTCCTCCCATGAGTGCCTGACCCACGGGAGGGGCTGTGGCTGGGCGAGGCAGTACCCAAGGACTGTGCTTTGGCAGGACCTGTGCACGCTGTCCCAGCGCAGCAGAAAGCACCCACAGCTAACACAGGGAGCAGCAGTGCAGGGCTCACATGGCCCACGGGATGTGGCACTGGCCAAGGGGGACAGACCTCAGCCCACACCAGCCCCAGGCAGAGGGTTGGAGCTTGGCACTGCATTTAACCCCCACCAAGTCACTCCAAAAGGGGGAGGTTGCACAAGGACAGGCAGGTGCATACAGGATAACCCACAGCCAAGCCACCTCTCCTCTCAGACCTGAGATGCTTCTACTCCTGAGCATGAGGCAAAGTAAGAGCCCAGGCTACCCCTGTCTGCCCACATGGGTTTAATGCTGCCTGCCTGTCCCCACTGCCGGTAGCAAAGCACTCCAGAATCACTCCCACCAGCTCCAAATCCACCCACAACCCCATGATTGCCTCACGGTGGGGAACAGCCTGGTGTTGTGACATGTCATGGCAATGCCAGCTGCTGCTGCCTACCTGGTAGTACTTCCCATAGACATCAGACACCAGCATGATGATGGGGAAGCCCATGAAGGTGACGAGTGAGAGCTTCCAGGAGAGGCTGAACATGAAGAAGATCACCCCCGTGGCCTTCACCACGTTGCGCAGGAAGATGTTGATGTTCTGGGACACCAGGTCGCTCACGATGGTCGTGTCCGATGTCAGGCGGGAGATGACATCCCCTGCAGCAACGAGGGGTTAGGAGAAGGGGAGAGAGGGGATACGTCATCACAGCAGGTCCCATGTCCCCTGCCAGGGGCCAGATGGAGCTCCCCATTCAACCAGCCCCTCGCTGGGGCTCTGAAGGGTGGCATGGAAGGGGAGCAACTCTCCACCACTGTGGATGCAAAGCAGAACAGAGGAGCTTCAATTGCTGCATGCACAAGGGACGGGAAAGGCACCTGAAGGCACATCCCTAGGTCACCAAGGATGGCTGCAGGACAGCAAAGGGGACGGTGGCAGCACCCTGCACCGGAGGGCACCATGTGGGCAGGCAGATGGGCAGCAGGTCATCCTGCCATCCTGGCAGGACCAGCTGGGGCTGGGCACAGGGCACCCTGCAGGGCACAAGGGGGCTTTGGAGACACTGGGTTTAGCCATGTGCCCTGCAGCCTGGAGCTGACCCAAAGGACTCGAGGACATGGGTTCAGCTATCAACGGGTGAAGCTCAGGTGGGGCCCTTTAGTGGAGCTGAGTGTTACAGCCAGCCTGGGTTCCTGAATGCTTGGCCTGTGTTTGAGTCCAGCTGAACTCCCATGCTTTTGTGTAAGTCCAGGGTTACCCATATCCCACTTACAATAACATCTCTGCTGTCCTCAGCTACCAAGGCACTGTGAGGCCACTGCTAAATATGGCAACAGCCTCAAAACTAAAAATACCACTGAGACAAAATTGAATGTGCGAAAGTTACAGCAGGCTGGGACCACATCAGAGTGGTCCGGCCCAGGAACAGGACTGGGACCAGGACAGGACTGAACTGTGAGCAGGGAAAGCAACAAGCACACTCAGCAAGCTTCACACATCCAAGGTTTTTGGTGCCTGGAGCAGAGCTGGAGAGTGGCTGACCAGCAGGCACTGACTGAGGTACAGGGGGAGGAAAGGAGGTGTTTTAGGGATGACTAGGGATGAGCACAGCAGCCCCGGGACTGCTGGACGTCAGGCTGATCGCTGGCAGTGGGACATCCCCAGGGTGCTGGGCAATCCTGTCCCAGCCCCACAGTGGGATGCAACCAAAAGGGAAGAGCTTTCTGCCTCCATCCCTAAACACGAGCACTTGGGTGTTGCCTCTGGCTGCCCACGATCTGCTGCGTGCGGGTAGGGCAAGCCAAGGGGAAAAATTCCAGGAGGGGCCAGAGTAAATCCAGCGGGGAGAGGAACCAACCTGTGCGATTCTCATCAAAGAAACTCATCTCCTGAGACACCAGCGACCTGAAGAGGCAGTTGCGAAGGCGGATGTTGAGCCTTGCAAATATGAGCGTGAAAACACCGCCCCGGATACCTGCGGCAAATGAGCTAATTGCAGATAAGAAACGTTATAGACCAATGGACACGACACCGCGCTCAGCAACACAACCACCCCCACGCCAGGCCAGGGGCTGGGGCAGTGTCCTGTGGGCACCACTTGGGGAAGAAAGAGCTAAGCCAGCCCACACCTCTCCTGGCTGCCACCAACCCTGGGAGGGAGCACAGCGCTGTGGGACAGCATTCCCCAGTGTGAAGTGAGAGAACACACAGATACCCCTGAAATGCCAAGCAGTGGAAGCATTGTGGGAAAATTTATTTCCAAAGTCAAGAAGACAAGACTTACAGAACATTAATGGTGTTTCTAACACTAGGCCCTGGGGAAAGACATGTCCCCTCTTCTCAGGGCTTTTATCATCCCCAGCCCTGCCTCTGTGGGGCCTTCACACATGTCTGCAAAGACTTCTCTTTTTCTCATATCAGAGAGTTTCTCTGGAATGCAGCAGGACAAAACATCTCAAGCTGTCTCTGGGGAAAGAAGCCTCTTCTAGGCAGGAAAGGTTTCTTAGGCAAAAAACCTTAATCTCCTTGTAGCAAAATCTTCCAGGAGGGTCTTCTACCCTTACACCCAGGGAACCCACTCCCTGTTCCCTCTGTTTCTGCTCTCCCACCACCAGCAGACAGACAGGAAGGGCCACACAAAGGCCCCGTGACTGTCACCACAGCCTCTCTGCACTGTGACAATGCAGAGAAATCAAAGTGCACCCCTGGGGTCTGGCAGTGACCTGATGGAGTGGCTGCCCATGCCCACCACCATCATGAGCTCCTGTGGGAAAACCCCAAACTCCTCCTCCTGCTGAGGGCCAGAACCAGCCCCTGCGATTACCTGCCGATGGCGAGCAGCGACATGACCAGCACTGCTGTGGAGAAGCGGTCCATGCTCTTCTGCACCACGATGCCATCGATGGCCAGCCCCGTGTAGTAGGGCAGGAAGGTCTCTCCTGCCAGACAAGCATAAGATACGGAGGTTCAGCCCCACTGCACAGGACTAGCACAGGACCTGTGTTCCCAAGTCTGACAGCCCGTGGAGAACCCCATCCCCACCATGGAGATATCAGTCATCACGTGAGATCTCTCAGGAGGTGCAGCCCTTAATGGCACGTGGGGATGTTGCACTCCCAGTGTATTTTATCCCCTATTCCATCTTTTTGCCCCACTGCATTTTTTATGCAGCCTGTGCATCATGTGCCACCCAGTGCCCCTAAAAAAGCAATCCTGGGGTGCTTCCAGGCCCCACCACCACAGCTCCTGCCCTTCTGGAGCGGACGGGAGCACAGCGTGGCCCCCCTGGGTCCCTTCACTCACCCAGCGCGGCCACGAGGAGGAAGAAGGAGGCAACGCCAAGGAAGAAGGCATCTGGCTTGGTGTAGGACAGCAGCTTATGGATGGTGGGACCAGCTGCCTCCTCCCGCTTGTCCCTCGGGATTCCCCCATCACAGCTCTCCTCCACCTCTGCCCGGGACTCGGAGCCGGGCCCCAGTGCCTCACGCGAGGAGGTGACACAGGCCAGCAGCTGCCACAGCCCGAAGGTGGCCGCCAGCGCCACGTAGGTCCAGGCAAAGAGCCCCCAGAACCAGGGGTCCCTGATGGTCTTCCGCACCTCCGAGTAGAGCAGCAGCTTCACCATCATGTAGATGCCCATGAGGAGGCAGATGACGGCGATGAAGGTCCGCGATGCCTTGAGGCGCCGGGGGCCATAGGCCGTGTTGGTGGCCACCCCGATGGCGGCCCCCAGGAGCACACAGCTGCGGTACAGGCAGCCCCCCCAGATGTCCAGCAGTGAGTTGAAGATGTTGAAGTGCCGCAGGTCCTGCAGGACGTTCCGGCCGCCCTGGCCGTGGGTGTAGAGCAGGGTGGTGACCACCACATCGGCCCCGCTGAGTGCCAGCGTGCTGGCCACCGCCTTCCAGGCGCGCATCCTCGGCACCGGGCTGGGGGTCACCTGGGGGACAGTCCTAGCACGGGAAGGACGTGGGCATGTCGGCCTCTGCTGCGGGGAGAGAAGAGGGGCACAGGGTTGTTAGTCCCCCCAGGGAGGTGGTGAGGAAAGGGGAGCAGGATGAGGGCACAGCCACGGCAGCTCCCCACCAGCCCATCCTGACCCCAAACACAACTATCTGTTCCTTCCTCCTCCCTTCCCCTGCTGCAGACACTCCAAAGTATTTCACGAAGTGAGCAGTACAAACCAAGACAAACTTGCCCCGCAGATGCCTCCACCCCCCTGAATCCCAAAACATAAATGAGCACACCTCCGTGGGAATTTTGCCCCCCTTGGTGTGGTGGTTGCAGGGCCGGTTGGGCCGTCCCCAGCAGTTGGGGCTGCCGTGACAACTGTGCAACCCACGTGTCCTGCGCTACGGAGCCGTGCAGGTGTTAAACTTGGATATTCATGATCCCGGAGCCCCGCCCCGCCTTTCCCACGCAGAGCAGAAACCGAGCAATCAAAACCCTAGGAGAGCAGAAGGAAGCGCAGCTCCGCTTTGTAATGGATCCCCCTCATCAAAACCAGAATAAACCACGGGAACAGCAGCTCGCCACATCTCACAGCCCCCAGCCCTCTCGGATGTTAACTCAGGGTAACTAAACCCGCTGCGCAGTCCGGGTGCAGTTCGGTGACACAACAAAAATCCCAAGAGGAAATTAAAAAGGGGCTGGAATCCCACAGGGACGGAGCCCGCGGGGCCCGTCCAGCAGGCAGCGCCGCCGGTCGGTGGGGCAGGATCAGAAGGGACACGGGGAAGGGCGGAAAGCTGGACCCGCCCCGAGCCGAGGGAGCCGCTCACCTGCCCCGCTGCCATGCCCAGAGGTGCCACGCGTGGGCACGAGGGAGGTCCCTGCTCCTCACATTTGTGCTGGCTAAGCAGCTCATGACGGTGCAAAGCGCGGTGCAAGCGGTGCCATGTGCCATGTGCTGTGACCGCAGCCCCCTTCCCCAAAAAACCCCCCAAACCTCGGGGAGAAGGGCAGCCCTGGGCACCGGACTGGCACCGGCCTTGGCCGAGAGCGGCTCGGTGGGCGGCCAGGTGGCAAAGAGAGCGAAAAAGTGGAGGACAGAGGGGCGGAGGCTGCAGTTTGGGGGAGCAGGAAGGTTTTTGGGGTGGGTGGGGAGGGAGAGATGGAGGCGAAGCAGAGCAGCGATGCCAGGGAGGAGCAGGACACGCTTCCCAGGGTGCTCGCTGCTGCCATCCGCTGCAAAGCCCGCTGGAGCAAGAGGAGGAGGAGGGAGAGAAGAAGGAGGAGGCGGCCACCGCAGCTCCCCACCACCCGCAGCCGCGTCCCAACACCCCGAGCTGGAGACGCCCAAGCCTCCCCGTTCGCATCCCGGCTTCCCCCC
>WBMV01016874.1:5192928-5332473 GCA_013396655.1 Campylorhamphus procurvoides | reverse complement strand
GTATCATTACCCCAAACTTGCACCCTGTTTTTGGCATGCTGGGCTTAAAAACACCCCTATAACCTTCACTAGCATGAAGAGACTTCAGGATTCCTGGAGTTCACTCCATGAGGTTACAAAGGAAAAATTGATTTTTCTCTGCCTGGATAACCAAAAAAAATCACATTCTATTGTTGATTTTATTTCTGTTAATAAGTGCTTAAAACTAAAAAAAAGCAGCTTGCTTCAAGCCCTTCCCACATCCACTGGGAACACAGTCAGACCTGGAGTGACTCCTCTGGCTCAGGCTGACAGTGGGGATGACACTTTTAAGCTCTAGGAAACATTGTCCGTGGCTAAGCCAGGTTTGGTTTCTGATTCTCTTCCCATGTGCACCCAGATCACTCCAGGCTTTGGTGCAACTACTCCCAAAGGGCACCTTCCAAGCCACAGTCAAGGTGGAGCTTTTTGGCAGGGCCGAGTCTCTCCCTGCCAAACCTAAACGAGGATGGTGCCACCTCCCTCTGTCGGAGGGATGGTCCAAGGGCACACCTTGGGAAGGGACTGAACAGACACCTTTGTCTGCACCTTCCCCTTCCTTTCTCCCAGGCACATCTGCACCCCGTGCTGCCAGACAGCCGGGCCACAACCCTGGGGACAGTCTGTGCTGTCCCTGGCGCCGCAGGACCCCCGAGGAGTCCCTGGGACTAACTGGTTTTCTTCCCACTAGACATGCTCTGCTCGGAGGGCAGGACTGTCTCGATCTGGAACGACACGAACTGGCCCTTCTTCAGCTTCTTCAGGGAGCTGGCAGTGCTGCCCCCAAACACGTTGTCCTCCACTTTGAAGGCAAGAGAGGGCAGGCCCCGACTTTTCCTCTTCATGCTCTTCCGCTCCCGGTTGTAGGCCGTGGTCATGTTGGCGATCACCTGGAAAGAGGATTGTGTGGGCTGGGCTTTGAGGTGTCACCCAAAATCAGCTCAACTCTTGTCTCACAGAGCTCAGTGAATAACAGAATTACGGAGTCGTCAGGGCTGAAAGGGACCTCTGGAGATCATCTAGTCCAACCCCCCTGCCAAGGCAGGGTCACCTGGAGCAGGTGACACAGGAACATGTCCAGGTGGGTTTGGGATGTCTCCAGGGAGGGAGAATCCACATCCTTCCTGGGCAGTTCTATCACTCTGCCACCCTCCATGGAAAGAAGTTCTTTCTCATGTTGAGGTAGAACTCCCTGTGTTTTAGTTTCTGGCCATTGCTCCGTGTCCTTGGGCACTACTGAAACAGTCTGGCACCATCCTCTTGACACCCCTTGGAGATATCTGTGTAGCTTGAGATCCCCTCCCAGTCCTGCCTTCTCCAGACTAAACAGGCCCAGCTCCCACAGTCTCTCCTCATCAGAGAGATGCTCAGAGTGAGAGTCAGTGCAGAGCTTGGCTGGGTGAACTGAGGCTGTGCCACAGCTGGATACCCCCAGTGGCAAGGGAGGGTCTAAGGAAGGGCTTTCCAGCCTTGTTCTCACCAACCCCAAACCAGCAGGAGACCTTATATTAAACAGCTGCAATTCCAGGGCCGTGCTCAGGGGAGCTCATAGCTCTCCATCAGTAGAGGGCAGAAGGGGGTTTAGGCTGGAGAGCCACAGAGCCACAGGAAACTTTCCCAGCTCCTGTTAGTTACAGCCCCACTGCAGGTGACAGTCACTGACCCTCACAGCAGAAGTGCCCCTACAGACAGGACAGAGCTCTCGCTGCCCCGTGCCACGATGTGTATCTCCATTTCACAACATGGGAGCCAAGTTGCCAAAGGGATCAGCTGGGAATAGATCCCACATATGGAGCTCTCAGGCCTCCTCCCTCCTATATTACTATTGTTATTCCCTGGCAAGAATATTCACCTGTCCAGGTGAGATCAGAGAGAACCACTTAACCCTGCCTGAGTGCCAGAAGTGACTGAGCAAACAAAGCACTTGAGCCCTGTCTGTGATTTTTCTGGCACACAGCTCACCAAACCCTTTACAGGGGACACTGAGGTCATTTTTCAAGTTAGGAAACCAAGAAACAGAGAAATTAAATGAGCTGCCCAAGGTCACCCAGCACATCAGAGACAGTCAGGAAGTGAATGCTGACTTTCTTCCTACCTGCCCACTAGTCCTCATGGTAGCCCTGACTTCCTCCCATTTTGGGGCAGGGTTTCTTTTAATCTTCATAATTACACAGTATGTCCCTGATGGCTTCTTGTCCCTGCCTGAGGAGGGACTCCCTGAGCTGAGATGCAGATTACAAGGCAGAGAGCTGGGTGGGCTGGGACACAGCTTGCATCAGCCTGATGGGGTAAGCCAGTCCCCTGTCTTTCATCATCCCTCTCTGAGCAGCACCACCACTAGCATCCCTGTGGTGCCTCCTCAGAGGGTCCAGCTCTGCTCCTGCTGCCCCTGGACCACACTGAGGTGCCACCTGCCACCTCTCCTCTCAGACCTGCCCTGGGCTTAGCTGCAAAATGATCTCAAGGCGCCACAAGACTTACAATTTCTTTCACCACGTTCTGCTGCTCCTGCACAGTGGCTGTGAAGGGCGGGAGGCCATCAGCTTTGCCAGAGCCAGCCCCTTGCTCTTTAGAGTCCTTGACAAAATCCACCTGCAAGGTACAGATCGGGGTGTTACTCTGCACCCACAGCAGTGACAGACCCCCTGCCAGACTCCCTGGGCCGAGCAGTTACCTCGGAGGACAGGCACACGTATCTGTTGAACATGAGGAAGAAGGGGCTGTACTTGGTGGCGGAGTTGACCGAGGTGCGGAAGTGGAAGAGCACGGGGTCCAGGTGGGCGTCCCACTCGCTGGGCTTCTCGTTCACCACGCTGCAGATGGAGGCCCTGAGCACCTCGGCACTGGGGTCATCGGGGCTGTCAGCAGGGTCTGAGGGGGTGAGGACCTGTGAGATGTTCCAGCGCTCGCACAGGTGCCGGCTGACCTGCAAGGGCGGGGCCAGGCCCACCGGAGAACACACACGACATGTCAGCACCATGGCAATGCCCACAGCACGGGCCTGGCACTGGCCCCCTGCCCATGCCAGGGGATGCTGCGCAGCACAAACAGCTCCCCAGAAAAGTCAGAGCCTGAGAAAACGTTATGCAATGACTGTTTCTACGCCCGAAGCTTTCCACAGCACTGGGTTAATCCCAGGGTAGGGCAGGAATTTCATGGTCTCACAGGACCTTCAGAGCAGAGAGGCTGGAGGGTTTGCACTACAGAACCACAGCCTTAAACCCCTGCCAGGGTGAATGCACTGGCCAAGGGCTGAGGCAGGGATAAGGCAGCATCAGCTCCCATTACATGGCACGTTGCAACTCTGCCTTCAGGACCCACTGCCCACAAAACCTGCTGAAGGTCACAGGGCTTCTCCCTGAACCACCCAGCACCTGACCTACCTCCTCACAGAAGTCCCAGCTCTGAGTGGTGTAAATGTTCTTGGATGCACCAAACCTGAACAAGAAAAGGACATACAACTGGTTTTATTCCATCAGCTGAGGCAAAGCCAGAGGAGTTTGTTCTTCATGGATGCAAATGGGGTACAAAAGGGACAGAGACCCTCCAATGGGGCTGGTGCTAACGAGGTTGGTGTGACCTCACCCCTCCCCACCAGCAGAGAGTCTGCTGGCTCCATCTGCTCCAAACCAGCCAAGCCTGTTTGCTTTTGAATGATATGGCAGCAGGAGAAACAAGAGAAGTTTCCTGCTCTGAATGCAAATCTCTGCTGGCCCCACGAGTTTTCCACAAGGACAGTGTCACGTGGTGCCACGCGCCGTGCGAATGCAAAATGAACACTTTCCAGGAGGGATGAGGGAATGGCTTTAAAGCTCCTGCAGAGAACTGGGGCACAGCTCTCTTGGCCTCAGGGCTGCTTGCAGAGCCACTTCTACCTCTTTCTCCACTCCCTGTAATGAGAAAACAGGCTCTTCCTAAGGGCTTTATAAAGAGCAAGTGAGAGGCACTGCCTG
The DNA here is from genome assembly GCA_013396655.1 of Campylorhamphus procurvoides. Taxonomy (NCBI): domain Eukaryota; kingdom Metazoa; phylum Chordata; class Aves; order Passeriformes; family Dendrocolaptidae; genus Campylorhamphus; species Campylorhamphus procurvoides. The sequence continues at coordinate 5,328,502 of WBMV01016874.1, read as the reverse complement.
GTCTCTCCTGAAGAGGGGAGAGTTCCTGCTCTCCCGGGGAAACATCTGGAGGACAATGGGTGTTTTTTCAACACACATCCCAATGCTCTCACTGCAGAGGTGCAATGCAACCAACAACAGAGGAGCCCACCTGTAAAAGATGGTAGCCAGGGCTTTAGCCACAGATAAAGGATCTTTCTTCTGCAGAGGGGCAGCCTCCACCCACTTGGTGAAGTAGTCGGTCACAAGGAGGACGTGTGTGTTGCTCTGGCTCGTCTCGGGAAAAGGCCCTGCGTAAACAACCACAAAAAAATCAATGTGATGTCGTAACATCACCAAAAACCCAGCCCAGAAGAGCCACCACTGCAAAAACGACCACGGCTCTCTTCTGCAATGTCACTCGGCCAGAACATTTGGGTGACCTTTGTCAGCAAAAATACATCCATCAGAGCTTCATCTCTGGGAAATAACACACTGCCACAGCTCCCATGGTGTGTGGGGAGGGAGCTGAGCCAAGCACAGGGATCAGGTTGCACTGTGGGAAGCTGGGTGGCCTCCCTGGCACCTCCTGTCACTCTGTGCGCGTGGCAGCAGGTCTGGCACGCTCCTGGAGCCCTGGAGAGCCCGTCAGCCACACACACTCACCGTGAATGTCTAATCCCAGCACTTCCCAGGGAGATTCCACCCTGACGGGCCGCGCCTTCCGCGACACGTTCTTGTTGTGCTCGGCGTTCTGGCACGTCTCACACATTTTGATCTGCAGAGGGAAAAGGCAGATCAAAGGGTTTGGGAATACGCTGTGGGATTCTGTCAGGCTCAGACTGCACGAGTTATGAAGGGGTGACACAGGGAACAGGGCTAAGCAGCTTCCCTCTACTCGCTGAAAACAGTGAGGCACAGGGACAAAACACAACAGGCTGATACATCTCACCTCTCCCAAAACTCACCTGGCAGCTTTCTCTGACACAATAACCAATTTTCTCAATGTGGCCTAAAGCTAAGCTATTTCTCACTCTGTTTCCAGGTGAATATTTATTGCACTTTGACCTGCTACTGCCGGCTAGAAAAACCCTCAGCCCAAAGATGCCAGAGGAGCTCAGACCATGCAATGCACCCACACTTCTCCAAACCACACTGTTGCAGGGAACTTCCAGCAACAGAACAAGTGAGGCAAAGCAGCTGAGGAGAGCCAGCGGAAACACCGGGATCCTCCCCTTACCACAGTTTAGGGAATTGCAGCTCTGGGAGCAATGCAGAGCTGGACTCAGCAACTTGGCTGAAATAATCCCACATTCCAATGCTGGCCACAACTGCCTGCAGGAGGAGAAGGGCAACCTGCACAGCTTCCTGACGCTCAGGGAAAGACATCCAAACTATCCAGCTGCCTCAGGGCATTCCAAGGTTCACCTGCAGAGCTTCAAAGCAACAGGCACTAGAGATGACATCACCCCTGCACCAGGCTCTGCTCACTTGGGACTGCTGCCAGCACCGGGTGTCAGCGCCACGGTCACTGCTCTCAACTCACCCAGTCCACAACATCTTTCACAATGCCCAGCCAGTAGTAGCGGCTCTGGATGCGGTGCACGGTCTTCTTCTGGCCCAGGTGGTTCCCAATTTCAGTGAAATGGCTTTCCAGGAAGACCTGCCGCCTCCGCTCAGGATCCACGATCACCTCCCGCTTCTCCTCCTTCTTGGGCCCCACGTAGTAGAGGCAGCCACCTGTGGGAATGTGAGGTTGGTGTCCAACACCTCCCTCTCACAGCCACTCCAGCTGCCCAGCCCCTGGAAAAGGGTCATTTCCCACAGTGGGAGACACAACCCCATAGGCTCCTGCCTTGGCAGCTCCTGGAGAAGCTGCTGAACTGGAATCATCCCTAAACAAGCCCAGGGAGCTCTTGTGCTTCACCCAGGCCCACGGGAAACCTTCCGCTGCAATAAAAGCACTGCGGTGCCCGTGGGGCAGCCATGGAACACCACAGGGACACAATGGCCCTCTGCACCCCAAAACCATGCCAAGGTTGGCTGGCCAGAGAGCAGCAGCAGTGACAGCAATGGTGATAGTCATGGTGGCAATGATGGTGACAGCCAGGTGACAGCAGTGTGACAGTGATGGCGACAGCCACGGTGCATCCCACGGCTGCCCAGGAGCCACATCCCCTCCCCAGCTGTGGGTCCTGCACATCCCTCCCTCTGCATCCCCTCAGCCCCACCCCGCCGGTGCATCCCGGGCTGCCCCCGCCGGTCCGAACCATCCACGACGAACTTCTGGGCGTAGCGCTTGAGGTTCTTCCTCTTGATGGAGCAGAAGCTGGGCGGGAAGCAGCCCTCGGCCAGCAGCCGGTAGATGTCCTCGAACTTGCTGCCCTGGCNTGGGGATGGGGACCAGGAGCGGGATGGGATCGGGGATTGGGATCGGGGATTAGGATCGGGTCCGGGATCGCGGACCGGGATCAGCGATGGGGATTGGGATCCGGGAGCGGGCTCGGTGCCGGGCTCAGGGATGGGGATTGGGATCGGGGAGCGGGCTCGGTGCCGCGGCCGCGCTGACCCCGCCGGGCGCTCCCAGGGACCGTCTGCAAACACCCCGAGCGGGCCCGGCCCGGCGGGGAGCGCCGAGCGGGCAGAGCCCCGCCCGCCGTGACGCCACGGGAAGCCCGAGAAAGCAAACAAACAAAAAGAAACAAACAAAAATAACCCCAAACCGGTGGAAAACCGGGCGGGTTTCACCTCTCCCCGTTCGGTCTCCGTTCGGGAATTTTGCGACGCGCCCTGGCCCCGCAGGAAGCGCCGCGCTCGCCGGGCGGAGGCGCCGGCGGGAAACATGTCCGAGGGCCGGCGGTTCCTGGCGTGCGCCTGCTTCCTCACACACAACATCTTCCTGCCCCGCTACGGCCTCCACGTCCGCTACCGACACCCGCGGCAGCTCCGCCGGGAGCACGGACGGGTACGGGCCGGCAGCGGGGCAGGGAACGGCTGGGAACCCCCCGGTACCGGGGATCGGGGTGGGGGGAGGTGGCAGGGCCTGTCCCCGTACCGGGATGTGTAACAGGCCCTGTCCCGGTGCCATGGATGGGTGAATGGCGCTGTCCCGGTACCGGGGTGTGTGACAGGCCCTGTCCCGCTACCCAGGGTGGATGGGTGGGTGGCAGGCCCCGTGCCGGTGGCTCGGGCAGTACAAGGGTTAGCAGGCCCTGCCCCGGTACCGGAGGCAGGTGGTTGGGTGACAGGTCCTGCCCCGGTGGCTCGGGCCATAGCGGGGATGGCAGGGCCTGTCCCGGTGCCAGGGATGGGTGGGTGGGTGACAGGTCCTGTCCCGGTGGTTCGGGCAGTACCGGGGTGAGTGACAGGCCCTGTCCCGGTACCGGGGTGGATAGGTGGGTGACAGGCTCTGCCCCGGTGCCCCGGTGACCGTGCCCGTTGCCGCAGGCCCTGCAGGAGCGCGGCTGCCGCACCGAAGAGCAGTTCGAGGCCGTGCTGAGCGAGGTGAGTGCCGGGACCCCCCTCGCACCTGCCGGGAGGGGCACTCGGGGCAAAGGGTGGGTTGGGGTGGGAGGACCTCAAAGCCCACCCAGTGCCACCCCTGCCATGGGCAGGGACATCTTCCACCAGCCCAGTGTGCTCCAAGCCCTGTCCAACCTGGCCTTGGACACTCCCAGGGATGGGGCAGCCACAGCTTCTCTGCCCAACCTGTGCCAGGGCCTGCCCACCCTCACAGGGAGGAATTTCTTCCTAAAATCTGATCTAAACCTATGCTCTTTCAATGTGAATTGATTCCCCCTTGTCCCATCACTACATCCTCTTGTAAATAGTTTTGTCCCTACTTTAAGTTCCCTTCCTGTACTGAAAGGCCACATTTAGGTCATACCAAAGCTTCTCTTCCCCAGACTGAACAATCCCAGTTCTCCCAGCCTTGCTTCCCAGCAGAGCTGCTCCATCCTCTGACCACCCTGGTGCCTCCCCTGGACTCATCCAGCACATCCTTCCTGTGCTGGACTCCAGGGCTGGATGGAGCCCTCGAGGTCCTGGGGGAGCAGATGGGACCCCCCACCTCAGGGACATTCCCACCAACCCCACAGGCAGTCTGGGACTTGCTGAAGCCACAAGCCCCTGACAGAACAGCTCCCTGGTGTTGGGCAGAGGCCAGAGGGAAGAATTCCCCCCAGGCTCCCTGACCTGGGGCTGGAGGCTGTCAGGGAGCTGTTTATGCAGCCAACACCCTGGAATTAAACACTGCCACCCAACACGTTGTCCCAGTGGCCTCTGTGCTGCTCCCTTGCTGGATTCAGCCAGCTGGCTCCCAGCCCCCTTCTGGTTTGTCTTGCCTTGTCCCTTCTTTTGCCAGTTATTTTTATTTTAAAGGGTGACCTGAGATGGGATCACCCAGGGGCCCTACAGAGCTCACATGAGTGTCACACTCCCCCCAGGACACCCTTTATTGAGGAATCTGTGCCTCTTTCTGGGCCAGGGACAGAGACCTGTCACCACCCAGCTCTGATTTCACCCTGAGGACAGGCAGGTTCCTTTAGGGATGCTTGGCAGAATAATGAGGGCAGTAAATCCTACTTATAATTAAAGCTTTATTAACAGGATATTATGACTCATACAGCACAGAGTTTATGAGTAGGACAGCCCAGGATTTCTACAGGCAGAATCAACGCAGCACAACAAGCAGAACTTATAACACAACCTCTCTCAGGATTTTTAGATCCTAACCTTAGTTGTAGCTTATAATCACCTAGATCCAACTAACTTCCTAATCCCCTGGCCTACAGATTTGCTCAGATCTTAATACAAGATTTGCTGTATCAATTTAAACATCATACAGATGCAAAATTCATATAAAAGAATAGGATTTACTGACTCAGCCCTCAGAGGAAGATGATGGAGGTGTCCCTGGCTGTGGGAGGTCACGGCTCTCACTGCCCAGCACCTGTTCCAGTCCAAGTTTCCCACTTAGGACTTGTACCTGCTTGGTTTTATAGGCAGGGCTGGGGCTGTTAGAGTTACCTGTTCCATGCCAAGGTCACCAACAGCTCCTGCTGACCAGGGGTCTGGGACCTGCAGGGCCAGCAGGGAAGGCAGTGATCAGCCTTGAGGCTGGGAGGGAGGAGGAGGAGAAGGAATCTGTTTGGTTTGTCTGCTTGGTTCCCAAGACCTTCAGGGCCTGATAGTGAGGGAGAAGGCATGAGTTTATGACCAGAGAATGGCTGCTCACCTCATCAAATGTGTTAGTGATGCTAACCAGGGGTCAGGAGGGGAGCTGGTCACACCCTCCTTCCTCCTTTAGTGAGGAATGTTATAAATTAATCTCATGAGGGGGAATTAACCAGGAAGAGCTGCCTGAATCAGCTGCTGAAACAGCTGTTTGCTCTGAAAGGACAGATTAGCCTGTCTCCACCACCCTTAGCAGTAATCCCTTCATGACAAGACTTGTCTCCCTCCCAGCAAGTGTCTTTATTTTGGACAATGCTTGTATTGTCAGAACACAAGCCAAGACTCTTAAAAGCATCCGCTGGCGATCCAGGAGGTGTCAGGATGCCTGAAAGGGCTGAAACCTCCCAGCTGAACTTGACACTTCCACAGAAAGACTTCAATCATTTTTTTAAGCCATCTGTAAAGAGAAAGTCTCTCCAATCTCTCTCAGGCATTTGGTTTTGCAGATATTTATTGGACTTGTCTTGACTACAGATAAACAAAGCACAGAGGCTGCTTCCCAGAGGTGCCTGAAACAAAGAATAACTGGTTTAAAACAATGAGCAAATTCCTGGAATTGTTTTTGTCATCCCTTTTGATTCTCTAACAACATGCCCTACTGTTTATTTGCAGATTGAGGCAGAAGTGCAGAGAAGAAAAGAGTTAATCCATCAGTCAGTGGAACGCAGAGCCATCATCTCCAGATGCTACAAACCCAAACACCCAGAGGTGTACACTCTGCAGGTACACAGTGTGTTTGGAGTCTCTTTTGCACCCAAGGAATTACCTGAGAGTTGATTCTTGCAGTTTATTTTTCCCTCTTCTCCTTGGGATTGTGCAGTGCTAAAGATGGACAGAATTAAAACCCATGTGTAGCATATTAAAACTGAATTTAAAACTTTGACAGCACAGCCTGTTCTCCAGGCAAGATTCCTCCTGGTTTACAGCCAGGAAAGGGTCATTCCATATGGAAGCTGCTCCTGCACCTGGTACTGGACTTGGAATACCATTAGTAATTTAAATATGAAGCATCACTGCAGCAAACAGGCTTGGTCAGGTCTGATGAAGAGCCACAGAAAACAGCCTTTATGGGCTACTCTGCTTTGAATTTCCTCATGTTTGCCAGACCCAGCTGGGTAATTCCCACAGATCAGCAATAACACACAACCAAGTTCACACAGATTTACTGTGGGCCTCCAGTAGTTTGGTGCCATCAGTGTGGGGAAGTGCTCAAAGCAGAGCCCAGTCTCCCTGTTGTGCTCATTCCACGAGAGGCTAAAATTCACTAGGAAGGACTTTGCACTGACCTGTTGGGGATCCACATTGTGAGTCAGGCTCTTTCCTGTCATGCCTGTAATAAATCTGGCCAGTTTCACTTAGAAACCCCCAGAGCAAGCAGCAACTTACCTAAACCACCAAGAAAAACACAGTAACATTCTGGACAAATAACCCCAGTGTGACTACCAGCCCTGCTCCCTAGAGACTGCCCATTCCCCTGTGCCTCCCTGGAAGTCCATTCCTCTCTGGGGCTCTAAAAGGCTCTACAGGCTAATTGTGTTCCTGTGTTTTTTCCTTCCCTTGACACCAGGATTCCTTCCTGGCCCCAGATTTCCTGAAAATCGTGGCATACTGCACATCTCCAGGAGCTCATCTCCAGGGCCTCCTGGGCTACCTCGAGTCCTTCTCAGGTAAAGCAAACACCACCTCAGGCTCACAGCTCTCCCTGGGTGACACTGCAGCTTCCCTGGTGACAGCTGCTCCCTTAGCCCTGTTTTTACTAGCTCAGCTTTGACACAGGCTGAGACAAACAGGATGTTATTCTCTGCCTGATGAGGGTCTCTGGAGAGGCAACAGTTCTGCTTTGGAGCAGACAGTGTTTTCTGCCTTTCCATCCCAGCCTGCTGATGTCTCACCAGAGGCTCCAGCTGCAGCAGGGCTGGGGTTTTGGTTGTACCACCACCTCACCAGGGAGCCTGCCGAAAGAACACTCCCCCCCTCAAGTGCTTTGCCATTTCAGACAATCCCTGTGGGTTAAGTCTGGGCTGAAATAGTTTCAGTCTGGATTTCAGTCTTTTAAAAAAAGATCTGGGTTTTAAGCTTCCCTGGAGGCAGCTGTGAAGCTCTTTCCCTACCAGAAATGCTGACAAAATATAGAGGGAAAGGGGCAAAATTGCTTCCTTTTCTCAAGACAAAAGAGAGAGACACAAATGTGTGTGTGCAGAGCTGCTGGATTTGTCCAGGGCACAACTTCCAGACTCTCAGCCTGTGTATCTCAGTTCTGAGCTCCCCTCACACAGACCTTGAGGGGCAGCTCAGACCTGGTGTTCCCAGAAGGCTGGCACCAGATGAGTGAATCCCACATCCCCTAAATGACCTTGAGTGTCCTTCCAGCCTGTCTGTGATGAGTCCTTGATTCACCACCCCACCTCCAGACTCAAAGCATTTCCTTGGCACTACATCTGGCATTTAAATCAGTGCCAGACCTCCTGACTGGATGGGTAAGCCTGGAAACGAGGAACCAACATGGAAAACAACAAATACATCGCAGAGCTGATTCCAGGGAATGGCTCCAGCCCATGTGGGTCCCGTGCTCTCACTGTCACCAGCACAGTGGGGCTGCACAGGCAGCCAGGAACACTCTCCTGTGATTTTCCCCAGCAAATGATGTGTCCCTTCTCCTGACAGATAAGAGGATCTATCGACTCCCAGTGTTCACAGAGGAGTTCTGCCAGACCTTTGTGGAAGAGCTGGAGAACTTTGAGCAGTCGGATATGCCCAAAGGCAGGCCCAACACTATGAATAACTACGGGGTAGGACTCACCTCCTGTGCTTCTGCAGGGGAGTGCTCCCTCTCTTCACCTCCTCACTTCTCCCTTTACTTCCAGAATGTCTGTTGTTTCACCCAATGCAGCTGGAGTTCCAGTACCCCCTTGGATGAAAGGGTTGAGGGAATGTTACACAGACAAAAGGCCATGGGAATGCAGGGAAAGGGGTTGGGAGTTGGTAGCTCAGAGCCAAGAGCACCTTGTATTTAAGTTATACCCACTTAAATCAAGGAGTCACTTTTTAAAGAACACTCACCTTTTGATGTTGCTCTGTCTTTTCCCCATCCCTTTCCACCTTGATCCTCCTCCTCTTTCCTGTAGCTGGAGATTTTGCTCTAGAGCTCTTCCCCTGAGCCAACAGCAGGGCTGGAGGAGGAGAACAGCTCTGCAGCAGCTCTGAGGAGCAGCAGATGCTGCTCAGCTGTTCCCACGTCCCCTCTGACCCAGGTTTTGCTGAGCGAGCTCGGGATGGACGAGGGTTTGGTGACGCCGCTGCGGGAGCGGTTCCTGCGTCCCATCACCGCCCTGCTCTACCCTGACCTGGGGGGGGCCTGCCTGGACAGCCACAGGGCCTTCGTGGTCAAGTACTCCCTGCAGCAGGACCTGGATCTGAGCTCTCACTATGACAATGCAGAGGTCACCTTAAACGTCTCGCTGGGAAAAGACTTCACAGAAGGCAACTTGTACTTTGGGGACTTCAACCAGGTACTGAGCACATTGCTACTCTGGACTCCTGTTCCATTCCCCTCCACCTCCTCACACCTCCCTCTCCAGTTTCAAGGCATATAAAAACCATTTACTCAGTTCTGGCAGTCAACCCTGCACTGTCCCTTCCCTCTTTTTTATGTGCCTTGGTTATACAAGAGCCATTTCTACTACAATATTCATATTTCAGAGAGGACAGAGGCAGCTTGTAGTAGAAATTGGAGTGGAACAAACCAGACCCCCTTAGCTGGAACAGTGAGCAGGGAGGTGCTGATAGAGACATTTATTTCAGCTGAGACTTAAAGCTAAATCTGTAGCACCTGTTTCTAGGGCAGGAGTGGGTAAACGGTCCCATACACAGGTGGAACTGGTTGTTTTGATTGGGTTTGGCACTGGGAGCGTCTCCCTGGGAAACAGTTGTACCGATCTGCTGCCAAGCCACCATTGCAGTGCTGCAGTCTGTCCTCTCCCTGGTGCTCCTGGGGTGCTGTGGGGGGAAGAGGTGCCAAGTGCCAGCTCTGGGAGTGTTCTGGCAGGCACATCCTGGCTTAACGATGACTCGACCTCCCGTTTGTTCCAGGACCCCACCCCCGTGCCCCAGTACGTGGAGGTGGAACACGTGGGCACCCAGGGGCTGCTCCACCGCGGGGGGCAGATCCACGGGGCGCTTCCCATCGGCTCCGGGGAGCGCTGGAACCTCATCGTGTGGATGAGATCCTCTGCCGTGAGGAACAGGCTCTGCCCCATGTGCAACAGCAAACCGCAGCTGGTGGCGGCGCAGGGCTTTGGCGATGGTTTCACGGGAACCCTGGACGATGCCGTGCCCGGCACTGTGGATGTCTGTGCCCTGGGCTAGAGAGTGGGAGAGCCCGATTGCCCCCGGCCACGCTGCCCCCTCACCTCTCACACTGCACCAGCAGGCGCCGCTGGAGGTGCCAGTCCTGGAAGAAGTGACTCTCACCTTGGAGAGGGATGCAAAGCCAGTCCTGGCAGGGCTAAAAGAGCTGGAAGAAGTGGAACGCAGCTCGGCAGGGCTCACACTGGGGCTGGAGGACATTTACAAGAAACAAAACCCCAACAACTGATGCACTACAGAGACTGTAAGTATTTTTGGGTGTACAGGGAAAACACCCATAGCTCCTTGTGCCAACAGCAGCATCCCAGATCCCAGTGGAAATGGGAAGGAATGGTACAATAAACCACTTCTCTGCTGTACTCAGTGGCTCCTCTCCTCTTCCAGGGGAAGAGATTTTTGTTCCTGAGTGACAGGGAAGGACCTGCTCAGAAATGAGACCCAGGGAATTTCCAACAGGCTGCTGGTAGTGGCATGGAATTACCATTATGGGGATTTGCCTAACCCAGGCTCAGAAAAATCCATCAGGAGAAACAGAGAGCTGATCCCACAGGCATCTCCAAAGGCTTCCACAAGCTCTGGGCAGAAATTCCTCTTTCGAGGGTCCTGTGACCCTAAGAAAGCAGAGACAGAGACAAAGCCTCACCTGTAGCACGGCCAAGCTTCCCAGAGGAAGGCAAGGTGGACATTTAACTCCCTTTGCTTTAGTTGTATGGACACGTGAAAATACACGTTAGCTCTCCCAGGCTGGGTGCAGCAGGCAGGCCTGGGGCTGCTGAATTCGGCACCGAGATGCCCCAGCAGAGGGTGGGTTAATGAGGGTGAGCCCATTGCTGAGCTGCTCGTTAGCAAAGCCCGTGACAGCCACACGTGGCCGAGGACACCGGCGGCTGTGGGTGCGCACGGAGCCCGTGTGGAGAAGCGATCCCGAGCCCTTCACCCCGCGGGGCTCTCCCAATTCACCCCAAAATCCTGCGCGGGGGAGGCGGCGGGGCCCGGAACCAAAGAGCGCGGCGCGGTTCCCGCCCGGCCCCGCGCGCTGGGACCGGAACGGACCGTGGTGGGGGCGGACCCGGCGGCGGGAGCGCCGTGAGGGGCGGCGGGAGCGGCCCCCGTGGGGCCTCCCCATCCCCAGTCCCATTCCCATCCCTATTCCACCCCCATCCCCTCCCTCCCGCTCCCCGCGGCTGCTCGGGGCTGAACACACCGCGGGGGGCACAAACCCGGGGCCGATAAAGAGCCGCGCTCTTAAAGGGGCCGCGTCTGGGGCTGGTAAGTTCTTAAAGGGCCAGAACGCCTCTTGCTGAGCTAAAGAGGCAGCGCACCTTGCGGAGGTGCTTAAAGGGCCAGCTCGCCTTGGGGTGAGCGCTTAAAGGGCCAGCACACCTTTTTGCCGAGCTTTTAAAGGGCCAGCATACCCTTGTGTCGAGCTCTTAAAGGGCCAGTGTTTGCCGGGTGGGCAGGAGGGGCTGTGTCCCCAGGCTGGTGGCAGCGTGGAAATGAGCCCGGCTGGGGGGGCACTGCCAGCCTGGGGTGCTGCTCCTGCCTGAGCCTTTCCCGTACCCACTGTCCGGCTCGGGGGGAGCGGGCGCAGAGGACTCGCCCCCTGAAACTTCCCTGCCTGCCCTTAATTGGTTTTGGGGCTTTTTTTTTCCTGACTGAAATTTCCCTTTGGAAATCACTCAACATTCAGATTCCCCGGGGAGCAAATCGCTGCCTGGGGACGTCGAGGGGGTAAACAAACAATTAATTGGATGTGGTGGTTGGAAGGTGGCTGTGAGAAAGCGTTTCCCAGCTCCTGCTCTGCCCACGGTGCCAGTTTGGTTTTCCCAGTAATGGGAGCATGGATCATGCTGGCTCTGGCCTGGGGCTGCTGGAGGGGGTGCCAGCTCCCTGCATCATCTATTTTCTAAAAGCAAATTGGAATATTAAAAATTTATTCTTCCCTTTGGCTTGTGCCTGCTCTCGGCATTGTAAATAACGGGGTGATGGACTCTCTGGTGGCTGGGGGAGGGTGGTTTGTCCTGCTGGCTGTGGCTGCAGCATCCATCATCCTTGTCCCATCCCACCTTCCCAGAGCCTGTCCCTGCTGCAGTGCCTTCCCAAGCCTCCCAGTGCTGTGAAGTGACTGTGGGGCCCAGCACTGCCTGCAAACTCCAGCCTCAGCCCCCTCAGTGCCTGCCCATGCTGGGGATCAGCCCCATTCCCAGGGGACGAACAGGAAAAGTGTGGGGAAAAACCAGTGGAGGGTTTTCCTTGTGGCAAACCTGCTTGGGCAGGGTTGTGTGAGGTGGAAAGGGCTGCGTGGGGACAGCAGTGCTGTCCCTGTGCTGGCTCTACCCCGAGGCCTCCATGGTGGGGGCTGCTGAAACTCCACTTGGCTGTTTGATGGGAGATCCATCTCCAAGTGGGAGCTCAGCGTGGCAGGGAGGGGTTTGGCAGGAGCAGGGCTGGTTGGCTCAGAGGTGGATTGGAGGTTTTGGGGGTTGGTTTCCCGTGGCACTGATGTCCCTGTCCCCTCCAGGCTGGCCATGGCCCACAGCCAGTCTCGGAAGCGATCGCGGAGCAGGAGCAAGAGCAGCTCTCGGAGCAGGCAGGAGAGGAAGGAGAAGAGGAGGAGGAAAAGCAGCAAGGACTCACAGCAGGGCAGCAGCTCTCCTCCCAGCAGGAGGAACTCTGCCTCTCACGGACACCAGTCGAGCTCAGCAGCAGCCAGGGGAGGTAGGGAAGGCCCCTGACCCTGTGCTCTCACATTTTCCTGGTTGGGGGTCACAAAGGGGCCCAGATGGAAGAGGGTCCCTGGGTTTAGCTAAATGGCTGTGTGTCACCTTGCCCTGCACCTTGTGCCTGTTTTGGCCTGGTTCTGACAAGGACAGAGCCCTGCAGTCCCTCCCTGTGCTCCTGGGGCACTGCAGCACCACACACCATCCATCATGTCTTAGGGAGCCTGGCATGGGAGAGTCTTCCAGGCAAGAGGGAGACAAGGCTGGGAGGGGCATGAGCAGCATCCCTGCTGCTGTGGGGCCAGAGCTGCTCTGCTCACCCTCTGCTTATGTGTTGCAGAAAAGAAGAAGGAAGGAAAGGACAAAAAGAAGAGGAAGGCGGGTACCTCCTCCTCTGACACAGCATCTTCATCCAGCAGCTCTTCCTCATCTTCCTCCTCCTCCAGCTCCTCTTCTGACGACTCCAGTGACGGCGACTCCAAAGCCAAGAAGAGTCAACACGGCAAAAAAAAGCGAGTGAAACAGAAAGACAAAAAGAGAAAGAAGAAGAAGAGAAAGAAATTAAAAAAGAAATCAAAAAAGAAGGCCAAGGAAAAGGCAAAGGAGGAGAAAGCCAAGGGAGAAGAGGTGCCTGGCCCCTCGCTGGAGCAGTGGCAGAAGGAAACAGTGGAGGACCCTGGGCCAGGTAATGATGGTGTTTCCCTCCCTGTGCACATGGGAGGAATGCTGGGACCCCTGCGAGGTGTCTGAGGGAAGCAGGGCTGTGTACAGGGAGCAGCCCCAGGCTCTCCTCCCTTCTCCGGGCTGTGGCTGCCTTCCAGCCACGCTCAGAGGTTCATTTGGGAAGTGTTCAGGTGTAGTCTGTAGGTGTGAGTGGGGAGCACAGGTGGAAAGGCACAGGGAACAGGAACATCCTGGCAGAGCTGGTCCTGCCTTTGCGATGAGAAGTGGCCCATCCTTAGGATGGTTCACCATTTACCCTGAGCACTGCTGGGGATCTGGTGTGGGATGTGTGTCTGGGCCTGGATTGGGAGCTGGGGGCTGGCTCTGACTGAGCAGTGCACTCCAGTTTTGACAGATGAGCAGAAATCCCGAATCCAGGCGATGAAACCGATGACAAAGGAAGAGTGGGACGCGAGGCAGAGTGTCATAAGGAGAGTGGTGGATCCTGAGACGGGGAGAACCAGGTATGATCCCTGGGGAAGAGGGAGCTGGGTTGGAGTCCTGGGGGATGCCTGTCCATGGCACTGCAGTGCCAGGTGTGGGCCCAGGCCCCCTTCAGCAGCAGAGGCCTGAGCTGACCCCTCACAGGTCCCTTCCCATCAGACCTGCTTTAACTTACCCAGAAAGTGACACAATGACACCAAATTGTCAAAGTGTGTTGGGGCTCCACATGAGGGATCCTGGGCTGTGTTCCAAAATCCCAGTGCTCCATCCACTCACCTTTCAGCTCCAAAGCACCGGGTGCAAGTGAGGAGGGAGCGTGTGCCCCGTGGGGTTACAGACAACAATCAAACCCAAGTTCATTTAGCTGCCAAGTAGAAATGACCCACTTTTTAATAAACTGCATCTTCTCAGCCAGCAGAAAACATCATGCTGAAGAGAATTGGGTATGACAGGTCCAGTCTTAAAATAGAAGGCAGCCTGCAGGGCTCAGGGAGGTGTGGAACAAAGGTCGGTTCCCTGTAAGGCATGTAATGAAGACAATTAAACTTCTGTTTGTGTTTGGAGGTGTGAGCTGCCCCCAACACTGCTTGGAATTTGCTCAGCAAGATGCTCCCTGGCCTGGCTGCATTTCAGGCCCAAACTGGCTCCTGCTCCTGGATGGCTCTGCAGTTTCCTGGGGCAGCCAGGACCATACCTGAACTCTATAAAAAAAGGAAGGAGGTTTTGCAGGGGTTGGGGCACTGCTGCTGACAGTGAAACCTGCAGATTTTGGGGTGGCAGGAGATGCTTTTATTATGTGCTTTCTCGTGCCAATGGGACTGCACACAGCAGGCAGTGCCCACAGCCTGAGGACATTAATGCTGTGCTGTTTAAGCTTGATCCAGCCAAAAAAGAGTCACATAATGCAGTGTCAGGGGTAGGTCATCACTGGCCTTGCCCAGCACCTGGTCCTGGGCTGTGAGGGAGCTGCAGGAACTTACCCAGTAGCTCTCACAGCTCGTGGGGCTCTGCATGTCTTTCAGGCTCATTAAGGGAGATGGAGAAGTCCTGGAAGAAATCGTCAGCAAGGAGAGACACAAGGAGATTAACAAGGTAGTGAGAACTGGGCCACCAGCATGAGCTGGCAAGGCAGCTGCTGCACCCAGAGATGGGCTGTTTCCTCCACGGGTGGTGCTGGTGGCCCTCCATGCTCAGGTGCTGCTCTGAGCACCCATGTCCCTTTGCAGCAAGCCACGCGGGGGGACGGGCTGGCCTTCCAGGTGAGGACAGGAATGCTGCAGTGACAGTGCAGGCACCAGCCAGCCCAGCAGCCAGCCCAGGAGGGAGCCTCTGTCTCTGGACACGCTGACAGCACCGGGTCAGGATGTTCCCCAGAGGCACTTGCAGCTGCTCTGTAAGTTACTGACTGGGAAGGAGAGTGACTTCAGTGGTTCATCTCCCACCCAACAGCTTCTCCCCTCCCTCTCCGTGGCTGTAATGCACATTTGGATGCTGGAGGAGCTCAACAGCACCCAGGGCACGGGTTCAAGGGTGCTGAGTACCTCAAAGTGCTGCTGCCCCTCAGCTCTGGGCTCTGGTTGGCAGGGTACAGGGTGCGTACCAAGGCCACAAACTACACAGCTGGCTGCCACCTTTTCCCTTCAGGGGCTGCTCTTGGCTCCTTCCTTGCTAGATGGGGCACAGGGGCCCTGCATGCTTCAGTGTCACCCTGCACTGTGCCCCAGAGCTTTCTCAGCCTTCCTCCCCTCAGGTAGCACTGGGGAGCACTGACCTGGCCTGCTGCACTGGCAGCTGTGCAGGTCTGCTTGTGGAGGGGCGGCTTTGCCTTGCTGTCTGCCCCTGCATGCAGCTCCTGTCCCTTCCCTGCAGCACTGGGGCTCTGGACTTCTCAGCCCGTGGCTGCTCTGAAGCAAACGGAGCAGCCTTTCCCCCACTGCACAGTCCACACCTTTACAAACTGTAAAAAAGAACTGGACAAATGAGTTAAAGGACAGACAGGTCCTGCAGGACTGACCTGCACAGAGGGTTTCCACATTCCTTGCTGTAACCCCATTAAACTGGCACCTGTTCACATCTCGGGGTTTTGTGACTCGTCTGTTTCTAGAGTCTCCCACTCCCCCCAAAAAAAGCAGACAGAGAAGAGCCTTCCCATTTCTTTAATCTGTGTAACTCACACTGATACTGTACACAAAGCACACCAGGCATTGGAACGATGCACTAACAGCAAGGAGGAGAAGGAAGTTGTACAGAAGGTTTGCCACACACAAGCGAGTCGTCGGCACGGTGACTGTAACACGGGCATCCCCTCAGGCATCCCCTCCGGTGGCTCCCCAGGCAGGGCTGCTACCCCTAAAGCCATTTTTTATAAATAAAATATAACTAACATCGTCGGAATATAAAATTGACAGTCGAGGGTATCAACAGGCAGAGGGAGGGGACTGTAAGGCTTCTAGAACTAATAGGAAATGCAGCAAACAGTGGCGATACCTGAAGAAGGGGCTGCTACAGCAAGCACGGCGGCTGCTGGGCGGGCGGGAGGGTGGTGGTGACCCTTTGGCTCGGTACTGCTCACGATCCGACGCTGTAAACGGTTTTTGGTATGAGAATTTCGCCTCACCTGCCTTGAGTGATCTGAGCAAACCCAGGAAAACGGCTCGGAGGGAACGCAGGGGCTCCTCTGACGGGGTTTAAAAGACTTTAAAGGGCACAGAGTCAGGTAGAAAGTCTGGCCCGAGAGTGCAGGAATAGAAAAAGCTGCTTTTTATAAAAAATCTGAGCTCTGCAGCAGAGTTTGATTCCCATGGAAACGAAAACCCAAGCCCAAAGCCCCAGGCAGCCTGTGAGGGGCAGGCTGTGTTGTGCTGTGTGCAGAACAGGACGTGGGCTGTGCCAGGACCACGGCCGAGGGAGGAGCACGAGAAACTCCAGACTCTCATTTCAAAGCAGACAAGCGACGAGTAACAAAGATAAACTAGGTCTTTACCCTGACAGTGCCCCTTTAGTAAGGATGGAATATACATTCATCTTTTCCCTCACCGCATCCAAACAGATCCTCTTCCTCACAACGTGGAAAGGCATCGGGTCACATGCACTGCTCTCCAAACAGCTCGGAACAAACAGGTTATAAACACAGAGTTAAACTATTGCTATTGTTCAGTGAGTGAGTAGCACGTTGATCTTTGCTTCAGAGGGATGAGTGCCAGATGGGGGCGGCTGAGGACAGAGCGATGGAGACAGGGATGGCCTGGATCGGTGAAGAGCAACTGATTGGTGTTTTTCCTGGTGACTGCACCCACCTCCTCTGGTATTATTGCAGCAATAAAGGTCCTGCTCTACAATTGCTTCTCCATGTGGGACCTGTACAATGGCAACGGATGGGGGGCCAGGGAAAGGACCCGGGCAAGGTTCAAGAAGCTCAACAAAGGAGGAGGAAGGAGGTGTTATGATTGTCAGGCTGATTGGGTAGTCGCTGTTTAAAACATGAAGTGATGGAGAGGTGAATATTATATTGCACTTCTGCATTCATTGACAGTTACATTAAACTTGGTCCATAAAATAATTGCTTTGTACATAATGCCTGAAACAAAAAAGCTACATTTTTAAATATTAATAAACCCTGAAGGTTCCAATCCCTCCAGACATTTTCCTCTACATAAATAAATAACTTTCAATTTTATATATCCACTTTTTATGTTGAACATTTACATTCGCCTGTTTTACACTATCTACACATAAGAAAATGTGAACAACTCGTCAACACTGGAAAAGGTACAGCTCATGCCTTGGTTGTGGACTTGGAGGAAAGGTGATTTTTGCAAAGGCCATATCCAAATTTGCAGAAATTATTTGGTGATGTGGTTTGGTGACTTCACAGGATAGACTGTGGCTTGGCTTCCTACTCAGATGGCATCTGTTTGATAGAACATTCAACTGGCAAAAAGCTGGGACACTTCACATTGGTTTTGCCCCCAGTGAGCTCTGGCTGTACATTCAGAGAGAGCCAAGCTGAGTCGGCAGAAAGGGGAGTCAGTTTTCGGTAACAAAAGTCGTCAGGTACATTCTGTAATGGGGTAATTACCAAAGAGAAGTGGTTAAACAATTTGCAGTCGGGCTGCAAGACGGGGGAGACGCGCCGGGCGGGCGGCAGTTGGGTCTGAGCAGCACTGTCCCCTCCTCTGCCTCCCCTGGCCCCTCTCCGGACATGGGAGCTCGACCTCGGGGTGGGAGGAGGTGGATGTGCCCACCGTGCCCCGAGCCCGTGAGCAGAGCAGTGTTCACAGTGCTGTTATCGCAGTGTGGCCGTCCTGCACTTCTTATCCAAACACGTAAGAAAATGAAGCAGCCAGTCTAAAAAATTCTTTGTTATAAATAAGATCTTCGTAAGTAGAAAGTGATACAAAGACAGGAAGGTGTGGTGGGGGAAAGCAGGGGTTACACGTAGTCGGGGGGCTCGGTAGGACTATAAAATCTCCACGTGAAGAGGCCAACTGGAGTCTGGGAATGGGCCCCCCGGGCCCCCCAGCGTGGATGCCCCTCTGCCCTGGGAGGTGTGTGCAAGGAGGGGACCTTGGCTGGCCCCAGGAGGGACAGGACTAAGGGGCTTTTGGGCAAGCCCTGGCTCCAGGCACTGTCCTCTGTCCCTGCCAGCAGGTACCAGCTCCGCTCTGCCACGCACCCACCTGCTCGCTCCAGCAGCACAAAATCATCACCCCAGGCACATCCACTGGGAAACACACCGGGAAAATTCAGATATGGCCTTGTCTTAAGGTTGCCTGACATTGTTGGCACACTCCCTTACAGTCTCCTTACTGCTGGAAAAACTTCTGCACAGATTGTTTGTTTAAATATGTACATATATATATATGTGTGTGTGCATATATGTATGGATATACACACACACCCTGGCTTAGCAATATTTCATTGTCATGCACTACAAACACCGGTGTAGCTACATGAGATGGTAACAGGTTTCCATTCTAAAAATCATCAGTGCAAAAAACAATGAGGTTTCACAGTTCAGTAACTACAGGTAAAAGAAGCGAGTGTAGTTCCCATGAAAGCTGCTACTGAACTTGGAGAGAACCTGGGAAGAAGGAAACGTCTCAGAGGTGGGTGTTGAGAGAGTCAGACCCTGCATTTGGATGAGAAGAACCGCAATGCAATCTGAGTGCCTTCAGCTGCTTCCAAATATACGGTGGTTACTGTTGGAAATAATACATAGCGAGACTATTTGGAGACTTCAACAGCAAATTAAGTGTCTGAGGTTTGTAACAGCTCAAACAAAATAGCTTGTATTCCTCTTTTAATAGGTCAACACATTAAATTCCATTGGCTTCTCAAAGGTCTCTTTAAAAAATAACAGTAATAACAATAACGACCCCGCTGTCTTGGGCACGACCCTGCCGACATTCTGCCTCTGCCAACAGCATCCATAAAGCTTTAGCTTTGCACTGCACCAGCTCCTGGAGAAGTGGCTGCACTGGGAGCTCTTCGTACAGGTAAAGCTCCCGGCCGGCACCGCCCACCTGGATCCCTCGCTCGGGGCTGCCGTGCTGTGGACCCCGACCCTCCCTGCCCCAGCAGAGTGCTCAGTCCCCCTCCTGGCACAGCCAAGGACACGTTTCCGTGGCCCCACGCCCTGCTGGGTGCTCTGAGGACAGCGCTCATCCCGCAGATCGGAGCGATGGCTAACAAGGCGAGGAGGCACATATTTACAGTCACTAAACCTGGATAAGAGAAGGAGGCAGGAGAGAGCATCATCTCCACATGGAGACTTCCCCCCACCCCGCTTTCCAGCTGTTCCTTGGGCTCACGCTGCACAAACCCGACGCTGTCGCTGCAAGGCCTGCACCTTCTGCGTGGGAACCATCCCGTCTCTTCCCAGAACACCACGATGTTATTGGAGTAGCACCATATTTACCCTTCCAGCCCGAAACGCCGGCCTCGTCCCTCTTTCCTTTAGTCTTCTCCTCCGGTGGCTGCAGCTGACGATCCTGGCTCCGGCCTGGTTATTTCTGCCCCAGGAGGCCGGACTCGAGGCGGGACGCGGCGCTGCGGCCCCAGCAGCCCGTGGCGATGCTCATGCTGCGCTGGCTGCGCTCCCTGTCCCTGTCCTTGTCGCCGTCCGACTGGCTCTGGGTGCGCTCGGGGCGGTGGCCGCCGGCCGCGGGCTGCGAGGAGATGGTGCGGAGCAGGTGGTTCCTCTTGCGCAGGAACTCTGCCTGGCTGGGCAGGCCGAAGCTGCCCTTGCGCAGGGCCATGCGCGTGGTGTTCTTGGCGGGGCGCGCGCGGTGCGTGTACTCCAGCTGCGCCAGGTGGGCCGCGTAGCCCTCTGTGATGAACTGGGGGGAGAGGGGAGGGCACAGTTACAGGGATGGGACGCGTTTCCCAGAGAGCCCCTGCCCACCAAAGGCGTTTGCTGTGCCAGGTTCTCAGACCAATGTGGTCCCACCCCATTCTCTTGGCCAACACCAGCTCAGCCACCAGTCTTGAGATGACCAAACTCCCATCTCCCTCCCATAGGGCTTGGATAAACACCCTCCTACCTGACACTGGCTCTGCAGCTTCTTGGTGGGCCGGCCAACGATGTAGATGTGCGTGGGTGGGAGGCTGATGGAGCTGTACACGGAGATGTCCTTTGTGGATCCGTACGCTGCGTGGATCCTCATGTGGAGCTGTGGGCAGAGAAAGCACCCCCAGTCAGAACACACGGGCACCCCGTGCTGCTCAGGCAGGGCTTTGGGTTCCAAGAGCAGCTATGGGAATCTCAGGTCACTGGAACTTATGTAAGTTCCCAGCTGGATAATGAACCGCCAAGCAAGGCGCTAATTAATGAGCTGGGGATGTTTACAGGCCAGAACAAGAGGAATAACAGTGAGACAAGAGCAGATCTCCATTTGCTGATCCACAGCCTTGCCTTGAGGTCAGCAGGGGGCAAGGATGCCACACACTTTGCTGCCTGTTGTCACTGGGGGAGAGGAGCTGCAACCTCCCTATGCAGGAATCATTAGTCAGGAAGGTTCCTCTCCCACAGCCACTGCTGTGACCTGCGTGTCAGGGATGTATCTGCCTCCACTCCAAGCAGAGAGCAGCTCCTGGCCAACCCTTCCTTGGTGGGCTGGAGCAGGGGCTGACAGGGGAGGTGTGGACACTGGTGCCACCACAGACTGGCCAGCTTTGTGCCCAGAGCCAAAGGTCAGGGAGATGGAAAGGAAATTTCTGACCCTGGTTCCAAACTGGTTCTTCTGGAGGACAAGGGAGGGCAGGCAGCAAGTGAGACCTGGCTGCTCCTGCCACTGGACTCAGGCTGAAACAGGAGCCCAGGAGAGTTAAGCACAGGCTTTCCCTGCTAATCAAGGCAGCTCCTTCACTTGCCAGCCAAGGAAAACTGTTCTGTCTGGAGCTTTTCTGAGCCTGGGGGCTAAAAGATGGTAAGACCTGCCGGGGTCAGGCACTCAGATCATCTCCGTGGGGTCTCCCATCAAGGCTGGGTGGTGCAAGGCCATTTCTGCAGCAGCTCCATCCCCTCTCAGACCTGCTGGCTGCACCACAGGCAGCCAGAAAGCCACCAAACAGGTGACAAAAAGTGCACGTGTGGGAAAGGGAGGCTCTGCCCAGCACCAAAGGCCTAATGGAACAGAGGCAGCAGTCGTGGAGCAGAGGCAACAATTTAACAGCACATTTTTGTAGAGCAATAAAAGGATGGAAATAAAATGAACAGATTAATCTTCCTCTGCAGGCCACACTGCTGCCAAGAGACTGTTGCTGACAGGAGCAATTGGATGAGGAGCCATCTAAACCCGTGCCACGATCCCATTTCAGTGCTGCCAGGCTTACGTCGGTGATGAGGGACTTCAGGAAGTTGGCCTTGTGCCGCAGCGGGTCGTGAACGAGCCCATCGCAGAAGGACACGATGCCGTGGGGGAAGTTGTGCTGTGCTAACCATGCCACCACCCTCTGCTTCTGCATGTCAGGGCGGCCTGTGACGTAGATAATGAGGTAGCCGAGGTCTTGCCAGTGCCTGCAAGGAAAGCCAGGAGAAGGTGGGTTGCAGACCTTGAGCAACGCCGGTGTCAGACAGAGCGACCATCCCACCCCAGCCCTGCCCTGACCTTACAACATCCACCGCTCCTGCCCGCACTTTGGGGTCGCTGCCCATGATGGACACGCTGGCTGCGAAGGAGCCGTCGATGCTGAACACCACAAACTCTGTCCCCTTGGGCAGCACGGTGATGTAGCTGTCTGCAAACGTGTGGTCACCCCTGCAGAAAGGGATTTAGACAGTGAGATAGGCAGGAGGCATCACCGAGTCCTGCAGAGCACCACGAGCCCAAAGCAACACCCAAGTCTGGCCCAAAGGCTCCAACAGTGATGCCACCCTCTGTTACAGGTACTGAGTGAGGGTCTCTGTGTTAAAGTCAGGATGGAATAGTTCTCTGGAGCTGCATCAGTGACTCAAAGAAGTACTCCCAAAAAAACCATTTCTGCGTTCACCACTGAGAAGATGCTCCCTCCTCCTCCCCCTTCTAGAGCTCAACACCAGCAGCTGGAGCTGAGCTGGAGCCCCTGGGCTGTGAATCATCACGAGCACAAAGTTCTGCCCCTCAAGGACAAGTTTATGGTCTTTAAAACACGCTCAGTGGTGCAGTTCTGCAGATGACTGTGAGGCCATACCCTGTGGTGCAAGAGACCTGCTCCTGCAGTGGGAGCTCCATCCCCACGCTGGTGGTGATGCAGGAGCTAGAATAAAACCTGGATCTTCCTCCTACAGCTGCAGAGTACAGGTGGCTCTGCCCCTGTTGCTGGCAAACCAGGCTCTGATCCCCCCAACTGGACAGCCTGCAGTCAGAGCCCCCTCGTGTTCCTCCTGCAGGGCCCACGTGCCTCACCTGACCACCATCTTCACGGGGTAGACGCCGATGCCCAGGCGCCGGTTCTCGGGGATGACGTAGGAGATCCTGCCACTGCTGTTGCTGATCTCTGTGTCGAAGTAGACCCACTCTCCTGAGGGTGGCTGGGTCATGATGTGAATGTCCACCTGGGGAGTCAGCGAGGCTGGTCACCCACAGCATCCCAGACACCAAGCAGAACAGGCCAAGCACGAGGATATCCCACCCCAGCCCCTCTGGAGAGCAGCAGGGCTGGGTCCTGCTCCCACCCTCTGCACTTCACGGGTCTGAGGAGCACCCAAACACCAGGGTGCTGGAATGAAACCCAGCCCCAGTGGTGAAGAATCCCATAACAAATGCTGTTCCCGGCAGGAGGCACCCACAGGTCTGAGCAGGGCAACCTGGCCAGGACAGGAGGGCAGCAGACCCTGCTGGGGACCAAGGGAGCACTGCCCAGCACTGTCCCTGTGCCCCACACGGTGCTCACTGTACCTTCTCTCCCGTGAGGGTGACCATGTCTAAGGGGCCGTACATAAACCTCCCCGTTAAGGTCTGGGGCCCATCCTCGTTAGCGATGGTGTCGTTGATCCTGTGGTTGGCTGTGACGTTCTACAAGAAGGAAAAACCAAAAATTAAAATGAAGGAAGAAGTCTGCAGGGATGGACAACCTCGCAGGGAAATGCCAAATATAACCAGACAAACTGGAGCGTGGGTTTCTCCATGTCATTCCTCCACCCCACCCTCGGCTCTGGGAAAGAATGTGAGCTGTGGCAGAGGTGAGGCCCTGTGCCCTGCACTGATGGGTGGGTTGGAGGGCACGTGGCTGGAGAGCCAATCTCCATGGCAGGCTCTGCATGCTACTCTGATCCTGTCTATTAACTCTGCCACTTTAGAATCAAGAGGAAATACAAACAGCTGCCAGAGAAATGTGCTGACATTGTTTCAGTTCTAGCACAGAACTGCCTTCTCAGGAACTGGAGACTTTACTGGGAGCCAAGGGCATTTATGGAGCACAGAACTGGTTTTATGGGACTTTGAAGGATGTTCTGTCCCAGCTCCTTCTCTGACCCACAGCCAACAGAATCAAGTTTGTTAAGTGTTTTACAGACTCAAGGCCAAGAGGAGACTTTGCTGATACAGAACTTTTGGGCTGCTCTTTCACGACTACACAGGCAGGACATGATCACTGATACAGACCAGCAATGTAACGACCCCCTCTGTCTGTGCCGTGCCCACACTGGCCACCTCAGAGCCATTTGTGCAGCCCAGATTGTCCCCCCTCCCCGTGACAGCCCCAAACCCCTCACCCGGAGCTTCACGTGCGTCCTCTTGCGGAGCCACTTCTCGCGGGGCTTGGAGGGGGTGAACACGGACACCTCCTTCCCATCCAGCTCCAAAACACTGGAGTTCTCGTGTCTCATCACCTGCAGGAGGACAGATCCCACTGAGGCATCACCACTGGTGTGGTGACCCCCTCCTCCTGCCCATGCTGAGGGAGGGCAGAGCCTGGACAGAGGTCCCTGGGTTTGCTGCTGGGCAAACCTGCAGGTTTTACAGGACAAGTGGCCTCTTCTGAACCAGCAATGCCTGTGGTCAATGCTGACTGAATCCTGGCTGGGATGCAGCTTTTTGGATTGTTGGGAGATTCAAAACTGACTCAAACACAGCAGGACGAGCTCTGCACTTAAATACCTGCCCTTCCTCCAGGGATTCATTAGTCCCTTCCCACGGTCTGCAAGGGACCCGTCTCTTCCTTGGAACATGAACCTTCTCCCATTCCATAACAGAGCCAGACACAGGCTGTTCCCTCAGCTCCTTCCTTATTCCTACTGAAACACACCCCACACTGCTCTTGTCCCGTGGCTTCTGCTCCTCTCACTGATCTGACCTTGGGGAAGGCACACAGGGCTCTGACAGAGCTCCAGGACTCTGTGCCAGTGGGATGTCACTGTGTCAGCATGAGGATCAGAATGGGGGCAAGGTGATGTCCCCAGCAGTCAGCTTTGGGGACAATTCCTGCCTGTCACCAGGGCAGGGATGGGAAGCAGGAACTGGAGGGAGGAGGGTTAAATCTTACCTAGGTTGCTCCTGAGCTCTAGAAGGGAAAAGGAAGAAAAACACCCAAAGGTGAGGGGACACCTCAAGGACTGGTGTAGGGCTGGGAGATGACCCTGCACACAGAGCTCCAAAACTGGCAATGGTCCTTAGTGACCCAAAATTCAGAAGTCTCTTAAATGTGGGCTTTTTTACAAGGTCTTGAACATATTTTGTGAGGTCAACAGCTCTCCAGCTGAGCTCGGCTGACACGGGCCAACTCCCTTTGCTGGTTTTCATCCAGAGAAATGGAAAAAGGACCCCAGGGAGGATGAGCCTGCTGGGGAGGGAGCTCAGAGAAATCCAATGTAAACAACATAACAAGTTTTACTGAAAATTATTTAAATGGTGATTCTATTTTTGAGTCCTATTTGGCCTTGTTTTAACAAGATTTAATCTTTGGAGGCTAAAACTATTCAACAGCTTTTTACATTTTGCCCAGAGGTGACTGTCCAAGGCCATTAGAAACAAGTCCTTATTAGGGGAAGCAGTGGTGTGGGGCTCAGGAAGGACAGTGAGAAGACAAGGAATGACAAAAACTGCAGTCTCAAGGCAGAGACAGGCACTGGGAAGGAGGTGCCAGACTCACCCAGGCCAAGAAGGGATGGAGAGGGACCCCCAGGTGCTGAAGCCACAAGACCTGAAGCCCCACCCTGTGCTACAAGCCCAGCCTCAGGCTGAATGCTGAGTAATTGGCTGTTTCCTGAGTGGAGCAGTTTGTGTACAGACTGTCCTGACTGTTCCCCCTCATGCACAATTACAGTTCTCTCTTCTCTTCAGCCCTCTTAGGCTGAGGTTGATGTGGGACCATCCAGCAGGGTCTGTGCAAGCACAGAGATGTCTCCCTGGGCTGGACACAGCCCGAGAAGAGATGGTCTCCCTGGATTATCACTGCTGCTCAGCTGCCACAGCACTGACATCTCTGTGGTTTATGGTTCTCACACTATTTGGAGGGCAACACTGAAAGAAAGTTTGCCAACAGGGCCATAAATAATTGAGAGCTGCAGTGAGGAGGCTGGAAGAGAGCAGGGAGGGTTTAACAGCAGAGCTGACACAAAGCAAACCCAAGGCCCAAGTGGGCAACACAATCCACAGGGTTGCTCTGAATTTTGGTTTTTCCAACTCCACATTCTAAATATTGTTCCCCCGGGGAGCTGAGACTTTGTAAGGCAAATAACTCCCTCTCATCCCCAAGGAACTGAAGGGAAAATATTTCTTCTAGGGGCAAAAAAAATACATTTTAAACAGTAACTTTGAATCTCAGGCCAAATGCAGGTTGATAAAACCTGAGGTGCCAGACTTCAGACACCAGCAGTCCCCATTTCCCTGGCTCCAGAACTGCTTTGTGCTGCAGGAACACAAACTAAATCCCAATGACTTCCCAGAGGAAACCACAATAACTTAGCAAGGCAAAATGGGGAACTGAATTCTGCCTATCAATTTGTGTTAAATTAATATGAAACTTCTCCTTTGGTTTTACTGGTTTTGGTGCTATTTTTACTTGTACTTTGAGAAGTTTCAGTCTTGAGATCCAACTTTGCACTCACAGAGCACAGATCACCTCACAAAACAAGAGCCACTGACTTTTGCCACCGTGATCTCATAGGAAATTGCCCTGAGCTCTTTCCATGGATCCCTGATGAGCCCCAACTCAAACCTGCTCTGATGATAAACCCCAGGTGTGACAGCACATCCATGAACTTCCCACATGTGCAGCTCCACCACCACAGGTGAGGAGCAAAAGGAAGAGGAAGAACACAGATCCACGGGGGCATCAATGGTGTTACAGAAGGTGCAGCATTAAAAAAAACCAAGAGCCCCACATATTTTTCAGCCCAAGGGAGACTGTGGGGAGGGAGGAGGACCCTACCTGTCTGAGCAGGAAAGAGACAACGTCTGTAGATTCCCAGTAGCTGGCGTGGAAGAGATGAGGCAAGGCCACGGTGGGGAACGCCGTCAGCGCGTCGGGGCAGTACAGGGCGTAGTCGATGCGTTTGGTTCCCCACCACTTGGCAGCAACTGGAAGCAAAAGACTCGTTCAGACCCAGGGGGTTCACAGGCACACACGGCCTCCACCACAAATGGGACCTCAGGGCTCTGGCCCCTCGCTCCAGGGGCACCTGAGCCTGCTCCCTGGATGGTCACACTGCCGAGAGAACAGCCAGCCCAGGGCTCGGTGTCTGTCAGAGCAGGGCAGGAACACACAGAGGCACCACACAGCAGCTCTCCTTTGTTTGAGCAAACAGGAAGGCACTGCAGGGCAGGTGTTAAAGGGCCATTAGTCCAACCTCGGGGAAGGGCTCCAAGGCTTGTGCAATGAGCCTGGGAATCCACATGCCAAAATCTAAGAGAGAAATGCACCTCCCTGGCGCTGTGGGAGAAAGGATGTGTGTGTTTTGCCCACTCCAGGACATGGCCAGGACATCTCCAGCCCTGCTTCCAAGTCCTTCAGCTTTCACCAAGGAACAGCAGCCAGGTATTGGCCACACTAAGGAGGATCTGAATACTGGGAATGCATGTGAGATGCTAAAAGGCACCACAAGGTGTATGGCACGTGCTGATGGGACTGGCAGTCCCCAAGGAGTCCTTGTTGCCCTCCTGGGCTACCACACTGTAGGCAAGTGAGACATCCAGCCCAGCCTCTGTGGGAGCACAGGCTGTGTGGTGGACAACCAGACAAGAACCTGGGAGCATTGGGGCTCCACTGCACGGGGACTGAAAAACACACTGGGATTGGGGGGGTTACAAACACCACAGAGGAGTTCCAGGGAGCACCAACTCACACACACGTGTCCAGCAGCCACCGTTCACCCCTGGGACCCCCCACACCTCAACAGTGCCCCAAACTGCCCATGCACACATCCTGTCCAAATCCCTGGAAATGAGCAGGTCTCAGTCCCAAGGCTCAGACCCCAAAGCCACGGGCTGCTTTCCCACTCTGAGGAGTCCTCAATGCTCACAAGCTCCAGCCTGGAAAAGCAGCCAAGGAAAGAGAAGATGGATCAGATCAAGAGAGCAGCAGGAAGAGCTGTGTTTGCATGCAGGATGCAAGCTGGGGCTTTGATAAGGGCTTCCTCAAGCTTTGTTCTTCCTCTGTGAGGATGTTCCCTTCTTAAGGAATTCCAGGAAAGCTGCCGGGTTTAAGGTAAGACCCAACACACCTCTCTGTTACAGGAAATCTGGCAGGTGAGGAGAACAGATGCTGAACTGAAAAGATGGATCCACCAGCTCCTTCCAGAGAGCTGCACAAAGCTCTGACCTGCAGAGGGATATGGCACCAGCACATCCCCCTGGCCCAGGCCACCCTCACCCTGGTGGTCCCTGCTTTTCTGAAGAGCCGTGGGAAGAAGGAGGAGGAGTGTTTGACAGATCAACATGGCTTTTCCAGAGCACACAGGCACCTCCTCACAGCCATTTCTGACTCCCTGGCCTCTGAATTGACAGCTCCTGGTCATGTCCCAGCCTTTTGTTTTTCATGCAAGTCCCCAGCTTGGGTAGTTTCAGATTCTCTGTAGGAAGCAGACAGGATGCTCAAAAGTGGTGAGGCAGAAGTGTTGTGCCCACAGCTCTGCCCAGAAGAACTCCTGCTCCTGCCAAGTTGTTAGCCGTGTTATCATCCATCTTTGGAGCAAAGTGACAGAAGTACTGGTTAAAATGCAATCAGAAACTGCAAGTGCCTCAGTGAAAAGTGCAGAGATTCGTTGTGAAGTTGTGTGACTCTGGAAGGAGAGAGGAGGTCGACTGGAGTGGATCTCTGCAGAATACCTGTCGTGATGTCCAGGTTGGGTATCCAAAGAGCACAGCCTGCAGCCCGACTCCGTGGCCCTTGGAGCTTTCTTCCCTTCGCAGGGATTTCATGTTTATGCTGCCTACATCTCTTGAAAGAGGTTTGGGTGGGGGATTTGTGAGGGAGGGCAAGTTGGGATAGAAGGCTAAACCCTCTACAGTGATTAAAGTGGTGTTTGGTTTCTAAAAGGAAAAATAAAATACACATAAAAAAGCAGAAATTACACTTATTACTATGGCACACACTGATTTCATCCTCCAGAAATTCACAGTACAAGGGAAGCTGCACCCTAGGGAGGCTCCCTGGAGGGAGCCATGGCTTTGTGGTGCCCCTCTGGACTTCCTCCAGCTCTCCCTGGGGACAAACACAGATTGTCCAACCCTCAATGCCACGGTACCACCACACTGCTGGGGCTGAGAGCAAGGGCTGCAAAAGCAGAGTCACTCTGGGGACTCGTCACACTCAGGAGTGGAGGGAAGGGCTGTGACAGCCATGGGGAGCTGGCCATGAGGACAGGGAGCACCTGCAGCCCAGCACAGCCCCCTCCCTGCTCTCACACACAGGTTCTGGGGGCTCTGAGATGTGTGGAGGGGTAAATTCCACAAAACAGAGGCTACACAAGGGGGGAGAACGTGGGGAAAGAGGTGAGTGCTGTGCTCCAGCTGGATCCCTCTGTCGTGACATGTCAGCCTTGGGGCACCACCCCAGCAAAAACGCTCCACCACAAACCACCACCAAGCCAACACCTTCTCCCCCA
Organism: Campylorhamphus procurvoides; assembly: GCA_013396655.1. Taxonomy (NCBI): domain Eukaryota; kingdom Metazoa; phylum Chordata; class Aves; order Passeriformes; family Dendrocolaptidae; genus Campylorhamphus; species Campylorhamphus procurvoides. The sequence goes on along the minus strand of WBMV01016874.1, from coordinate 5,299,531 downwards.
GGAGCTTCTTCCCAAGCAGATTCCTATTTAGCAAGCACCTGGCAAGATGTCTTAGCAGGACAAGGGAAAGGACATACACTCAGGTGTGCTTTGGGAAGGAAAACCTCATTTATCAGAGCCCAAGGATTCATTCCTGCTGCTGACTGTCACCTCAAACAGGGCAAGAGGTCACAGCAAGCCCTGAGCAGCACCCCCAGACCTTCAGCAACTCACACCTGCCTCAGGGAGCATTATTAACCTCAGCAATTAATTATGGAGGGAGTAATTCACAGACCATGCCAGGAATGGAGTCTCTAAATCTCAGCCACCTTCTGGGAATAGAGTTTGGGCTGAAGATTTTTTGGTATGGGGTTGTTTGTTGTGTTTTGTTTTTTACTTTACGTTTTCAGCCTTTTTTGGCCTGGAATGTCAGAGGTCCCTGAGGGCACAGAGTGATCATCTCACACCTCAGCTGAAACCAAGAAGGGGCTGAACTGTTAAAAAAGTCTTCTCTTTTCCACTGTATTATCTGGGAAATTATACAGGTCTGGGGGAAAAATAACAAATAAACAATCCCTTTTATTCCTCATTCAGCTCCGGGTCATACCTGGCTGACTGTGAGCTGCCCTGTGGGCTACAGGAGAGTTGAATTTCTAATGCAAAATGCTCTCTTCTGAACAAACCTGTCCTTGCCCTGTTACACAGGGCTTTCCTCATCCCTCTGCTGTGGCCCACGTGCCATATCCTGCAAGTGCTGATCCAGAGCAGCTCCACAAACTCATCACAGCAGCACAGAGCATCCCTCTGCATGAACCCTCACCCCACACAACAGCCAAGGGCTGCTCACAATTAGCAATTACCAGATTTCCTTTAACAATTGATCACCAGCACGGTCCAACATGCAAAACACAGCGGCGATCCCTGCACGAGCATCAAATACACCCCCTGTCCTTGCAGGGGACGTGGTGACACTGTGGGTGATGGGGAGGAATCCCAGCGTTTGGAGGTCAGTGGGAAGCACGGCCCCGCCCAGACAGACAGACAGAAGCTGCGGGGTCTCGGGGGGTGCAGCACTTACTGTTGGCTATGTTGGAAGCAGTGAAACTGTCTGCCATTCCTGAGACCTGGCTGGCAATGCTGATCTCACTGGCCCTCCGGAAGCCCCTGAACTGAGGGGCTGAAATGGGGGTGGTGGACAGGGACGCGCTTTCCACGAAGACGCCACCATGAGACTGAACAACATCTGCTACAAAGGTGAAACAGGGAAATCAAAATATTAGACCGACAGACAGAGGCTGGGCAAGATGAGCTCGGGGTGGGGGGGAGGAAGGAGGCAAACAAAGCTGGGAGGTGCAGAAACCTTTCAGAAGTGATTGGAACGAAAAGAAAAACCCCACGAATCATCGGAGCGCTGGTTTGAAAGGAAAGCAAACAGCACGGCAGGCAGAGACGGGTGGCTGGAGGAGCAGTCTTTGATTGAGAGAAGCAAAATAAGTAGCTCAAAAATCAGATCCAAAGAAAAACCCAGGCAGACTTATTCAAGCAGCAATAACAAGCATGTGTCATACAAACAGATGGGAATATACACAATTTTATATATTCACATCCAGACAAAATAACCGAGGTAAGGAGAACAACAAAAAACAACCTTAGAAGGGGGATATTTGTTTTCTTGAACTTCTCCAAGATAAAAACACTAAAGGAAAAAAAGATGTCAAGAAAACATCATCATGCCTAGCAGGGACTAATTTGAACCTGTATTTTATTGCTAATAGATACAGCCAACACTCGTTAAACCAAAGTAAGAGCTAGTGAAAGGGGGCTGGTGCTGAGCACCTGCATCTCCCACTGGAGCTCAGTCTCTGTGCAAACACAGCTGCTTTGGCCCAAGTCTGGATTTTCAGGGCCCATCCTGAGGTTTACCAAGTGTGGCCTTGGTACATAAGTACAGAAAAGGAGGGTTTAAAGTCATGCTCACACACACTTTGTATATGGATTGGAGGGAAAAGGACCTCAAATGTTCAGGCCTGGCAAAGCGAGAGATGCTGAAAGTCATGATAAAATCTCTGCTTTTCAGTTCTCTCTCCGTAACAGGGGTAAGAACACCCCCCCTCCGTGGATGCCATGAGGCCAAACTAAGTGGGTATCTCAAGCTCCTGCACTGCAGAGCTTTGCAATGCCAATACCAGGTGCTTCATAGCAGGCAGCACCACTATGGCAGTAACATGCAAAAGCAAAGCCATTTATTCACTTATTATTCATTTTTTAAGGTTGCAGGTTGTCCATCTCTGCTGCACCTGAGGAGCAGCACCTGAACTTTATCCCAGGTGCCAGACAGGGCACAGGAGATGCCATGGGGGATGGGAGTGCATCACCCCCACACCAACACCCTTCACCTATTTCAGCCAGTCAAGGTATCCCTGGATTTAATCCCAGCCTGCAGCTGACACAGGGCATTGTTTTGGCAACTGGTTTATTTTAATATCCATCTCTTTTTGCTCAGGGCTACTGATTTTCTCCCTCCCATCTCTCAGTTCCCAGCAGCAGTGCCTGTGCCCACACAAATCCTGCTGCAGCCGAGGGAGAGGGAATGTATGAAGCAGAAAATGTGTGGCTGAGTGTTGGTAGAAGAGTTCTGTTCTCTGCAGGGAAAATCAGGCCACAAGCTGCTCTGTGTAAAAGCTTTGTGGACTGCAAGATCTGAGCCTTAGCGGGAGCCTGACCTGATGATGAGCTGCACACACTGCCCACGTTGTGCCTCAAAGGCCATTAGCAGCAGCACTTTGGCAGCACTTTCCCCCTCTTATCACCTTGCCTCGAGCTGCTGCCTGTCAAGGCTGGGACCAGCATCCACACCCCAGCCAGTCCCACCGGGCCACTGATGTCTCCTGACTACACGAAACACCAGCCTGAGCAAGAGGGGGCAATTCAAGCAGAGAATGGGACCTGCACTGAACCCATAAAGGTCTCAAGTGTAAAGGATGTCATTCCCATTGCTGCAGGAGCTGGGACAAGCCTCTCATCCCTTCCCTGGTTCCCCCTCCCTTCTCTGGCCTGTGACATCCTTCTGTGCTCCTGCACTTGTGTACCCCAGTGGGTGCCCCAGCAGAGGTGAGGACCATCAGGTTCTCTGAGGCTGCTCAGATGCAAGGAGAGCTTTGGCTTTGTCTGTGTTGGGAAAAATTCCAGGTTCAGGTTCAACTCCCAGAGAAACCCAAACTCCTTTGTCTCCCTCAACCTAAAGCATGTGTGGCTTGAACCAGGAGGCAGCTGGATGATACACTGAGGGGTGTTCCAGCAACACTCCCCAGGAGAAAAATCAGGGCCAAATGTGGTGCTGCCTGGGCAGAAAGGGAATAAAGGAAGAAACAGTGGTATTTTGGGCTTGCTCTTTTTAGCCAGTCTCACTTTCCTGGGCCTGGCCAGGTATTTCGGAATGCAGTGAATTTGCAGGAAAAACACCCAGCCTGAACAGCCCTTCCAGGCCCATCCCAGTGTCACCAGAGGAATAATTCCCACTCCTATAAAATCCTGGAGCATTTTAGCATCACTGAACTGTTCAGTTCAGTGTCACCCACAGCAGTGCCCCTGTGCTCCAGCCCACTCAGGCTGCTCTTGTGTTTCTCACTCTGCCCAAGCCACACACCCTCTGTCCCTGAAAAAGGAGAGTTTCTCAGGAAAATGAGTGCCAGGAACAGGCAGGGCAGGAAATGTGGAGGAAAACCTGTCTGATGTATTGCTGCCCCCTCAGACAAGCTGCCTCCACCCCAGAGCTGTGACTTCCAAAGAAAACCCTGGGACCTGACTCGCATTAAAATCCCCAAACCTAACAGTGTATTTCCTAACTGTGTATTCTTTGCACCAAATCCCTCAGGCAGTGATTTTGAAAACAGAGAGGGTTACCTGGGGAGCGTGGTGGCCAGGGAGGGATGTCCCAGATGCTGCCATGCCAGCACACACTCCCAAAGGGAGCCACCTGAAGCCTCCTGCACTGCAGAGGTGCAGCCACAGCCACGGGGAGGTTTCCAGGCAAGCCCAGGGTGAAGCCAGAAAGCCCAGCAGCAGCAGCAACAAGACTTTGATCAAGATTAGCTGCTCCTTCATCACTAGATAAGGGCAGAGGTGCCCTGGTTTACTGCACTGGCTGAAGTGCACTTTGTGCTGTGACTCAGGGCACACTTTATCAGAGAGAAGACAAGGACACCTGGCTGGAGCAGTGCCCTCAGCACCCTCCCTGCCACCAAAGCACCTGCTGCTGCTCAAACTACCTGAGACTGCACTGCAATTCCATACCAGGGGACATGGGAAGCCAAATCACCTTCTTCTTGGCCTACCTATGGATGTTTAATACTCATTTTGGTGCTGTGCCCTTTCATTTATGGATCCATTTGTCAATGTCCTCACTGTTTCCCACTAAGTGAACAGCCCAGGGCCATCCTCTCAGCTAAGTCCTTGGGGTACCTGGCTGACAGATTTTGATATGTACCATTTACACTCAAGCAACAAAGAAATACTGAAAACAACAAAAAAAAACATGCAGAGTTCAATAAAAAAAACCTAAACCCCAGAAAAGCCAGCCAGCTGCTCAGCACTGCCCAGACCCTGCTGGCACCACAAGTCACTGCTCAGTGAGGGGCACTCTGCCCTTGCTGCCCTGAGATCAAGAGCAACAGATTCCTGTTGTCTGTATTTTTTCATGACTCTGGAAGTTTCCTGCAGTCCAGTGGCTGAACTGGGATTCAGCACTTGCCACAGTCAAGCCAAGCACTGCTTGGCCACACTGTGCTCTTGACACACACGGTGAAGAGCAGAGAACCAGCGAATCCTAGAATGGTTTGGGTTGGAAGGGACCTCAAAGATCATCCAACTCCAACCCCCTGCCATGGGACAAGGGATGCTTTCAAAAGCTCTGTCCTGACCACAGGCAGTATCAGCTGACAGCTAAATGGCATTTCATTAATGACCTCCAGAGTGATTAATAAACAGTACTGGATCCATTCCCCCTGCTGTGTAACCAACCTCACAGCACAGGCAATGTGGCAACTGCATACCTGAAATTCATCTACACCTTCAAGAGACAAAGGGAGAGATGATCCGGGATGGCCAGGAATGTCACCATCCTGTATGACCACATAATGTCCCACAGGATCAGCTTGTTAAAGACAACAGGGCAGCAAACCCAGCTCTCAATGCCAAACACCAAGAAAGGGATGAGGACAGGCAAGTGAGACACACAGGGAAGAGAAAACCAAACCAAAGTCAAGTCTCATCAAAACTGCAGGTGCAGCACCAGCCACGACCAGAATAAACGAGGCCATGCAGCATTTGTGATGGAAGGAAAGGCAAAACAAAGGCAGCAAACTTTGCTTTTAAGGCAGAGGACGAGAAATTAATTCAAAAAAGCCAACACAAAGAGCCACCCCGGGGTGTGAAAGCCTCAGTCGCTGCGTTCGGCAGAGCCACGAGGAGTGTCCAGACATGAAACACTCAAAGGGACAAAATCTGGTGTGACACAGGCATTAATTGGCCTCCTGGGCTGGTTCAGCGTGGTGGCAGCTGACAACTGCCCACATGAGCACCAGGGCCACCAGGTCCCCCTCAGCCCCAACACCAGAGTGACACAGGCTGCAATCCCTGTCCCGGGCACAATCCCAAGTGTTTATTTCATGTGGCACAGCCCGAGACACAGCGTGAGGATTTCAACCCCAGGAGGCAAGAGGATGATCTCCAAGAAGCACCCCGAGAACCCAAGAGCACAGACAATATGAAGTGTAGATTACACACACTCAGCACAACCAGCACTTTTATTGGACATGTCTTGCCAATTCAGTACGGGAACAGGGATACTTGTTTCCATGAAGCTGTCCTGGTGCTGGAGAGCACCCAGAGGGCTGCTTTCCATGAGGAGGATGGGGTTGTTCTGGATTGTCTCAACTGGAAGCAGATGGGGAAAAAAAACAACGTAACAGAAGGACAAAGAACAACAGACATGCGGCCACAAAGTGTTAAACGTACAAACAGTCACACCCCAGCACTTAACTATGAGTCTTCAATGAAGAGACAACCTTCAAATAGAGTCAAAGAAACAAAACAGGGGTGACTTTCCAAACAGACCCACATCAGAGATTAACTGGGAGCAGAGGAGAACACAACAATGGTATTTCAACAACAAAAGGGAGTCCTCTCAACTTGCTTTTCCAATGAACCAAATCCATACATACCCAGCAGATCCAGAGAAATCTTTTTACTACGAGGGGAAAAAATATGTAATGGGAGAATCAGACTCACAGCCTACACAGTGCAAGGCACAGGAGTAAGCAGGGATGTGAGTTTGATTTTACCCTGCTAATTCACTGAAATGGAACAGGGACCAGCATTTAGTAGAGATGGAAAACAGGGGGAGGAAAAAAAAAAAACCAGTGTAAGAAGCTTTCTGAATTGTGGACTTTAAAAAAAGCCCCACTATCTGCATGAGAAGATGTGCATGAGCAGCGTTACAGAAGGTTTTGTACAGAACTAATTATGATGGAGCACCTGAATTTTACGTGATCCACAAAATATACAGCTTAATTATGGCAGCAATTAACTTTGCTGGGGCGCCCTGCAGTGAACACCAACTTCAGCAGGGGCTGGTGAATCATGGCCAGGCCTTCTGGGAAATGTGTACAGCACATGGAAATCTGGGCTCTAATGGGTAGCAATAGCCTGTTACTTTATGATAAACAAATGAAGAGGCTTTGTCTTACAGCAAAAGAATATCAAGTTGGTTTTTGTCACCTTTTTCATTAAGGCAGAGCAGTTTCTCTTAACACAGCAAGGCTCAAGCATGGAAAGGTTTTGCAATGGCTCTGCCCCTCTCAGCTGAGCTAATTGCTATTTAGCTCTTCTCTACTACCTAACAAATGTCTCTCCAAGCAGAGCCAACTCAGAGGGCCAGGCAGACACAGCACTTCCTTACAGTCCCTGCTGCTGCACAGAATAACCAGAACCCAGGTTGTTTAGTGCCAGTGGGGCCTCTGCCTTTGGGTTCAGTGAGAACAGGGGCTTTGGGATGGATTATTTAGGAGAAACAGGGTAAGATGATCAGGTGTCATTCTTTTTAGGCAGCCCCTTGCAGCTGATACCCAGAATACACCCAAAAAGCAAACTGCTTTTCAAGTTGCTATAGATCCCTGAGCTGTAACTGGCCTGGGTACAAATGCAGTTGTGGGTGGATCCATTTTTAAAGAGTGTCGCTGCAAGATCTTTGCTAAATTTGACAAGTGAGTGGGGCCTGCAGAAAGTATTTTATTCAATTTATTAAACATGGGCTTGAGTTTGTGCCCATTTAACAAACCAGACCTCTAGATTCAGCAAGTACAATCTTTAAAGACATTGCTACACAGAAGACCACTGCTTTGGATTTTGAATTTTAAAGTGAGGCAGAGTTATCACCAGAATTGTTCAGCTCTAGATAATGAGCCCTCTTCACTTCATCCTGCATGATTCAAATATTAAACAAAAGGGATGCTCCCAGGGCTTGGGGGAAAAAACCACCACCAAACCCCAATCTTTCTACCTGGTGGCTTTGTTTCTCTCCTCTGCTTTGCTGGGAGGATTTCTAGTGTGTTTTATGCCTAGCTTTATAGCAGTGACTCTTAGTTGCAATTTAATTTAATCAGCCATGGATTAACAACCTCTACACCCAGGGAAAAACAAATATAGTGAATTGTTCTTGCAATTGTCCCAAAGTCCTGCCCCTGCAGGGAACCAAAGCTTTAGGTGAAGTCAAAAGGTCAGATTTAGTTCTGCACAGCATTGAGCTTTCCTGGGAGCTCCTTGCAATGGGAGCCTGCACTGAAATGGCAACAGACTATGAGGGTGCAGGCACAGAAGGGAGGTGAGGATGGCAGGGAACACGATTTACTTTGCTACCCCAACTGTAAGAGCACTGGTGCAATGGGACCTGAGGCAGGGCATGGGTAGGAACACAAATGGTTTGGACTTTATTACTGCTGCAGTTGGGGCAGAGCAGATGAGGAGGCCACACACAGCAGAGGAATTCTAGGTTTCCTAAGAAGACAAAGCAAGGTGGGAAGGGCAAGGCACTGTCACCAGCCCACTGATCTGCAGGAGCCTGTCCTGTGAAAAAACACAGGATGGAACCAAGGAAATCATCCTACCACTTTCTTAGTGCCTTCAATCCCCAGTGGCCTTTCCAAGCACTGAAGTCCTAAACTCTGCCAAGTTACTTGTGTTTCATTCAGTCTCAATGACAAGCACCAGCTGGGGTGTAAAACAGGGACCTTCACAGAGAGGTCACCTCCTTGGGACTCTCAGCACCTGGAGGGCCTCGTGTGACAAAGGGCATTTGGGACACAAGGCACTGATTTTGTTGGAAGAAAACTCTTTTTCTGGTAAACCAAGAACTAGGCTAATGCTACAGGGCCAATATCATTACCAATTGCTTTGATAACTTCATGTAAAATGTGGATCTCACCCTTTAAACAGGTAATGTGGATCCAGGGTGACTTACCCAAGACAGCAGAATTGCCATCGCCCAGGGGGAACCTCTGGTACCGGGGAATATTAAAGGGGGGCAAAAGGTAGAACTTCTTCTCCAGAAGAGGCTCAAGGCGTGAAGCAGATGGGTCTGCAGGGTGGAAGAGGTTATAGACCTGCTGACAGGCTGGCCTGAGCTGAAAGACTGAAAAAAGGAAGAAAAAAACAGACCTCAAGTATCAAAAGATTATTAGTTAGACCACTGTAAATATTTGGCTGCAAAAAGGATAACTGTTGGGTTAAAAACAGCGCTAAGGATTTATCATTTCCTCCATCTCCCAGTTTAGCCAACTGAAACAATTTATTCAGTATTTATAGACTCAGTATTTTTAATGTTTGGAAGTACACAGCAAGTAAATGGCACAATCAGTACTACTGACCAGAGCACGCAGTGATCTGCTTCCTTGCAGCACAATAAATATTGTATAGGAACGTTTGGGTTTCACCACATTGCTGCATTTGCAGCAGGAGATGCTCCCACCATCCCCCAAGAGGGCTCAGCAGAGCACTCCAGGACTTACTGTCAAGAGCTGGAATGACAGTTTTCCGCAGTGCAAGAACCAGGCCCAGGGGAGACCCAAAGAGGAAGAAGTCGCTGATCTCGAAGTCAAACTTGCCAATGTTCCCTCCATCCAGCATGGTGGAGCTGCTCGAGCGCCTCGAGCCGGGGTCGTTTCTCAGAACACTAGAATGTAAACTGGGACAACAACAAAATTAAGTCAGAATGTCATTCATGCTGTGTTTTCATCATTAAAGCTGGGATTAGTGATTGACAGGGACTATAATTCCTATCTCTTCAGCAAAGGAACTGTGCTAATCACCCCACAATGACCCCGTTCCACTGGCATCACTGAGATGTACAAATCCAAGCTTCGAGTGGGTTCATTGACACAGTCTCCTCAAAATGTTTTCCCTTTGAGGAGTCTAAATCTTGGTTGCTGCTCGTAGGACAGTCACTTGCAAGAGACAGTAACTAACAAGCCCAAATTCCTAGAGTGGCAGGGGAAAAGCAGGTCTGCAGTGATTCACTCTGTGACACACGTTCCTGCTGTGCTTTGTGGCTGCTCCTTCCACCACCTCGTTCCCAAACGTTAGACAAAGCTGTGCTCACCCATTTCTTCCTCGTGGAAGTAGTTGGACAAATGTTATTGCATTGAAAATAAAAAAGAAAAGGAAAATGGGAGGAGAAGGAGAGAAAAAGATTAAGATCTGCAGGAGGGTTTCTAATACCTTCATGCATCAAGTTTGCACCACAGATCCCATGTGTGTGGAGGGCACTCACTGGGAAGGGGAATTTGGGGTAATTCCCTCAGTGCCCATGTGGTAAATTGTATTTCTCATGCACCCAGGACTCTCCCACTTCTCTTCTGCCCATGAGGCCACATCTGTCGAGGTATTACCAAACCACCTTCCAATCTCAGCCCAATAACTCCAGGTAACTGAATTCAAAAAGAATTATATAAAACATGTCCAACTTTCCCTCCCCTCTCCCAAAATTCCACTGTGTGCCATGCAGGCTGGGCAATGCACAGGTTTAAGAGATTTAAATTCACATTTCCCTTAGATGCTGAGGAAGAAGCAGCAGGAGCTCTTAGATGAAAATCCTGGGAATCCACCCCCCTGTTTGGGAGAGTTGCTTCTTTGCAGTCTAGAATTGGGAATGTGAAAAGACAGATGTGTAACACTAATAACCTCAAATCACTAATAACCTTGAACAACTAATAACTAAAGCCCAGAAGGGCCTCTGAAATTCCTGTATTACCACCCAAGGGCAGTAAAGCTGCAATTCCTTTTGCTCCCCAGGCTGTGCAGATTCCAATGGCAGCCACGCTGGGTTATCTCATTACAGTCAGAAGCAGAGTTGGAGAGAGAGCAGCAGCAGTGCCTTAACAGGGTGTCTGCAAACACTTCAAAAAGCAGCAGAGCAGGTTCTATAAAATATGTAGGATAAATGGGTATCCCAACAGTCGGGCTGGATAAAAGATTTACTGGCCCAGGGTCAGGGATGCCACAAATCCAGCGGTGTCCCACCAGCTCCCATCAAAGCCCCAGGTGGTGACCAGCACTGGCCACGTCCTCACATGCAACACTTGCTCATCAAGGCCACTCCAGAGGGCAGGGACACCCCAGCACTCCTGAGCTCACCAGGGCTGGCCTGTTCCCTCTCCACCTCCCCCAGCAGCAGAGTGGCTGCTCACTCACATCCCCAGGGACAGCCAGCCGGGCAAGGAGCAGCTGCAAACGCTCCCACTTTGGGGAAGAATCCCGGGTTTCACCCAGACTCTGTTTTCCCGCGACAGCAAATCCCACATCATCCCAGAGAGGGCTCCTCCCGAGGGATGCTGGAGCACTGTCTGCTCCTGCTGTGCTGCCATGAACCTTGTGGAGCTGCACACAGGCAGAGCTCTGCTGCTTCCCCACCGCAGGGGAACCAGGAGCTCACTGCTGGCAGACACGCCTGGCACGGCAAGTCAAAACAGGGATGTCAAAAGCGACAGGAGCGGCGCGTTCCCGGCTCTGGGATGCAAACGAGCTTCCCTGGGATCACAGGGCCAGCCGGGGTGCACAATGCTGCTGGAACAGGCCTCAAACAAGCCACCTCAATTATCACTGGAGCCTGAATTATCCTCACTAACGAGGCTGCAAGGCAGCGAGTTTGCTGTGCGTGAGGAATGCAAAGTCACTCAGCACACGCCCGGGTTTGCAGAGGATGAGGTGACAGCAATGGGATTCCAACAAAGGCACAGAGGGAAGATTATCCCAATGGCAAATGTGCTATGGCAGGAGGGGCACAAGGGGGTTTTGGTGTGTTCCACCCAGCTTCCCACAGCTTCTCTTTCTGAGGAAGGGAAGAATGAGAGCACTTGCAGCGCTGAGCAATTTGGACAGGTCTCTCCTTCTGCTGGGAACTTGATAGTCTTTTCAGCAATCAAAAGAAATGAGAGCCAAGGGGAGCTGGGAATCTGTCATGCTCCAAACAACCTACAGCGCCCTGTTCTCCCTTTAAAAAGCAGCAGATGCACTGTGTGCATTAATTAAACAAAAGCTTATGGATTTCAGAAGCAAATCAACTCATTTACAATAATACAAGTACTGCACAGCCAGAAATAATGTAGTTGCGCAGAAGGACTGAATTTAAAAATAAATGTGTGATTGTAATCTCCAGATGCTGCTCTGGCTTGCTGGGCATTATCCCAGAGAAGTGGGTAGGTCTGATACATGAATAAAAATGAGTCTCTGGCACAGGCTGAAATCTGCAGTGGGCACGGGGAGAAGGGGCCCTGCGTGCCAGGCTGCCCGTCTGCCGAGCCCATCAGGGACACTTGGCTTTGCTCTGCCAATCCCCTGCCCACAGCCACGTCACATCAGGGCTTGGGCTTTGTATGGCAAACATCCTTCCCTGCTGAGAGAGGTCAATGGGATGTTCTGCTGGTGAAGGTGCTGCTCTGCAAGGGTGGCAGTGAGCACGAGGAGGGGATGAGGAGAACCCCTGCTCCCCAGCCTGCCCTGCACCAGGGAGGGAGCTCATACAGCAGCTTCAACCTGCTCCTTTCCCTGAGGGAATCCTGCTCCTGAGCTCTGGGAGAGACTCGAGGTCTGAAAGGAGATTTAAAAGGATTTAAAACTCAAAAGAAGTACAGGTACACCAATCCATCAGTCCACTGAGTACTGACACCTCTTGCCAGGGACCCACAAGCACTTCATGTTGAGAGCAGGCACAATCCTTCAGAGAAGGAACAGGAAGGAGCAGCACAAAGCCATTGGGAAAATAAAACTGTGCAATCCATTATCCATGTCAGGCACAGCACTTATTCTAAAATAGGTGTAAAACTGCATCAAGAGCCAGCTCGCTTCCCTTAACTGAGTCTGTGCCCCTGAGGTCAATAACTAGGAGGAGAATGAGCACATTTTTGCACGACTCATATTTTCTCCTGTAATACAGGAGGCTGTTTGGAGAAGGTAAGAACGAGAGCCTGATTGCCTCTCATTAACCTGCTGGAAATGGCCAGGAAGCTTATTGTGGTTCCTGTAAATGCAGCTGTCTTTCTGAATATTGTATCTCTGTGCACCAACAACATTCACTTCGACACCTTCTCTCTCCCATAAATCATTTACAGAAGGCCCCTGACATGGCAGGACAACAAGAATCCCTGGGCAGAAACAATGACTCCAAGGAGTGAAGGAAGGGGAAAAATGCAGAAGTCTCCAGGCCAGTACAAAGCAAAAGAGACAGCCTTGGACACTGCAGTGTGTTTGCTGCGAGGGGACACTGCTCCCCAGTTCCTGGAACATGGGGAAGAGGGATTAAAAGGGTATTTACTGCACCTCCTCCAGGCCTGCTGGAGGAAAAGGTCTGGGCTGTCCAGTTCCACAGGCTGAAGAAGATGATTGAGCCAGAAAAATCCTCTGGGTTTACAGCAGCAATCCCTGACCAACCAGTGGCTATGGAAACGCTGCCATTAAAATTCCACCACTTCTGGTAACGGATCCATTTCTGAAAGCCCATTTGAAGCAGCTTAGGAATGTGATATCAGGGGCATCAAGAGTGAGGAACAAATTTGAAACACGTCCTTGGTGCAATGGAGCAGCCCTGGCAGGAGACAGAATAACTCAAACCCAGCTTTCAGAGATGCTTTAAAATTAATCCAATGCTGGATTCCTGGTTCTGATTCACCGACTTCGCTTGCACGATTCCTACATTTGCTTCATGACCTCCATCCCACACTTGCAGCACAGCAGAGAAGCAGCTCCCTGGCTGCCTTGGCTGTCAGGAAAGAAGCTGGATTCTCTCACTTCAATTCAGCAAGAGAGAAATTAATTCTTTTCCTACACATGCAACACACTGAAATCAACAGCCCTCTAATCTAAATGAAATGTTTTCCTCCACCTTGCTTATCGCAGGATGACAGAGCGACAACTCAGGTTTTCCCAGATGCACCAGCCTCAGCTCCAGAATATTGCTGGTTCTGGTCCTTCCAAATCCTAAATCTTACCTTGAGAGAAAGGCCTGGTGCTGCTTGATGGTGTCCAGTTCATAGGTTGATGAATCACTCCTTTTCCGTGGCAGCTGCTTCTTTGGATCTTCCCCATTGCTACGAGGAATGTCAATGTTGCTCCTGCTGAGGTGTCTGCTGGCCTCCAGGTTAGAGCCACTGGAACAATAGCTGTTGTTCACTGTGATTCCAGGAGACAGAAGGTCGGTATCCTGGGATTTGAAATATATGCATTTGGCACTCTAACAGCTGAACCAGGAATAGATTCCCACTATAACCTTCTCCTTCCCCCATCTGCCCCCAGATCCAGTTGAGGACAATGCAGTATCTCAGGACAAACCACCTCCTAAGGGTGTGGGTGTTGCCTCCCACCAGAGGGTGAAACATCCCTGTTCAGAGCAAAGGCACCCAAATTGTGACACACATACACCATGTGCCATTGGTAAGGAATGAAGTCTGTTTTCCCAGCAGAAGATCCTTACTAAGAACAGGAGCCACGGAGGGGCTGTGGCCACCAGAGCTGTTCCCAGTAGCCCCCAGGAGCCAGCATTACCTGGACACTCACAACGCTCCCTCGCCGGCTGCTGTTCTGGCTCTCGGACACGGTCTGATTGCTGTAGCATAAGGCATCAAATCCCAGGATTCCTCCAACACAGTCCCCTACCAAGCAGACCTGAGAAAGGCAACAGAAGCAGGGGGAGAGAGAGGGGTGAAATAAAAGGAAATGAAAGACAATAAAAGAAAAGCACTCCTTGACTTCAGTTACAAGCTGAGAGGTAAATGGATGCTGGATTACACCTACACAAGCTGGAGGAACAGAATGCCCAGGAAAACTATCCAGTCAAGGAACATCCATCAGAGCCTGCAGACTCCCCTTATCTCACACAGCTGATGTGTCCTGGCTGTCCACACCAGCCAGCTGGAGTGAAGGGAGAGCAACAGAGCCCTGAACCCAGGGCTAACTCCAGCCTCAGGAAAGCAAGCTGGTCCCCCCCTTGCCAGCTGTCTGTGCTACTTCAGAGAAGCTTCCCTGTGCTTCTGCCCACTTGTATCCTGAGGGATAACACTGTCCTGGCTCCAAGGGTACTGGGCGGGCAGGCAGGCACCGTGAGGCACTGAGACCCCTGGGTAGCAGAGGGCTGGCTGGGAAGAAGCTTGGAAGTGGATAAATCACACTGGAGCAGAGCAATGTGGCAGCCACTCCAATGGCTCTGCCCTCGTGGGGCTGGAGAGTCACTTTGCTCAGAGGTGGGAGACTCAGTCATGGTCCTTCATGGGGTGCAGCAGCTGCACAGCCTCAAAAGGCAAAGCCACTGCTGTGAGAGCTCCAGCACGAGCTGCTGAAGGTCCCTTCAGGACAGCACTGCTGGAACAGCCTTGGTTTGCAGAGGAGAAGAGACCATGTTTAGTAACAAAGGCAGTGTTCCTGCTCCAGAGAGGTGTGTCATACTGAAAATTGATTAACTTCACAGCTTTGCAGCTTCATTTCTGAACACAGACTTTGCTTTGAATCCCAAAGGTCCAAGACAGAACATAAGCAATAATCTCTCTCTCTCTGAAAGAAAGAAGTGGAAAGCACAACAGTTTCTTACTGCAGCTCAGCGCTGTCGTGTTTCCATCCCTCCTGAGAGATTAATGGCAAAGAGAGTTTCAGAAGGAAATTGCTTCTCCTGCAGTTCCCCTCCCCGTGGCCATGAACAGCCCCTGGCTCACCTGGCCATTGAATGAGGTGCCCTCCTGGGATCTGATGAACTCACTGTAGGCCTGGTTGGCTCTGACAATGACTGTGGCCACTGCTTCTTGGTACTGAGGGGAGGATGTTGCCAAGAGAGGGAGTGCAGCGAGGGGAATGTGATCCTGGCTGTTGGACAGGCAGCCTTCATCGTGACTGTATGGGCTGAGGCTGGAAAGGGCAAGAGACATTGGAAATATTCAGCCTGACATCAAAAGTGGGGAAAACAATTTGCAGACAGTACAGTCAGTGTTGTGGTTCATTAAAAGAAAAAAAAAGCCTCAAGACAGAAAGGCCATTTATTCCTCTGTGAATGGGTGAGAGCTTAATAAATCTTTCCCTCCCATCAAACGTAAATCTTCAAGGACAACATAGTTACACTGGCTGAACAACCCTCAGACAAGGAATTAAATCCTTAGTATTTATTGGATTAATTAGAATAAATCAATCTCAGAACTTGTGCTGCATGATTCCTGTATTCACTGCAGCAAAGTATGAAATTGAGATTGAATGCCTCGCTGCTACATTAATAAGTGCATTCTCAAAGCAGGGTCAGAGCCTTCCATAGCACATGCAGAACATTTCAGGGAAACCAAACAAAACAACCCCCCAGAAACACCCTCAAAAAACTTAGAGTGAAATTGTAGGTGTGTTACCCCATGACAGAGTAGCATCCACTTACCTGGACACCAGGGAAAAGGCTTCAGAGCAGATGGCTGGGCAGGGGACAAGCTTGATGGCAATGTGTCCCAGAGCAGCTGGGTAATGCACCCTCATCACTGTGTCAAACACTGTCGTGATGGTGTTGACATCCCCTTGCTTGGAGCTCTGGTCACCACTTCCTGAGTCCAGGATGTTCCCCCCATGGAGGACCAGGAGGAGGACATGGATTTTACTTGGCTGCATTAATGGCTGCACTGATTCATCCTAGTGGGGATGGGAGAGAGCACAGGGAAAGGCTCATTTTGCAAAGAGGTTTGATTTGTGCTTAATTGATGGCAGAAGCCATTAGACACACATTGAATACCCCAGCTGAGGACCTGAGTACTCCTTCCAGGTCTCCTATCCTACACAAGTCCCTGCACAAATCCACACACAGCCTCGGTGTGACTGACTATCTGAAGCAGAAGGAATGCTGGAAGCCAAAAGAAACTGCCTAAAATTGTATCCAGGTAAAACATGGCAGCAGTAAAGACATTGCTTGGGTGCATTAGGGTGGAAAAATACAGAAGTAAGAGATGGGTGTTGCTTTCTGGGGGGTGCTGAGCTCAGCTGCAGCACTTGGCAGGGAAACACATTGAGTAAAATTAACAAATGGGATCAGACAGGTCAGCAAGTGGCAAGTTACTGAAGGTCAGTCATTGCATGTTTGCCTGCAACAGAAGTTATAAATAAGACTTCAGATTTGCATAAATTGATGCAAAAGAGGAATTGAAAAGAAAAAAACTTCCTGACCCCATAACACAAGCACCAGCCAACATCTGGCTGGGAAACTGTTCCATGAATAGTGAAGGGTTTTAACTTGGCTGTCCAGACAATTTTGCTTATTGTGTTGAACCAGTTCCTTGCCTAAACAGACAAGCTGGTTTGGGAGAAGGAGGGAAGTGTACCCAGAGTGGGTTATCACCAAATGCCCTGCCAGAACAGCTGTAAGCCCAACTCTGATGCCCCAGCAGCAGGTAAAAGAGCATCCATTTGACATATTATAACACAACAGAGCAGTGACTGTCTTTAATATCTCTTTGCTACCAGGGCTCTCAGTGTTTACAGCTCCCATATGGACTTAAATCCCCTGTCCCACACAGAGATGTGCAAACACTCCTGTGCCTGACCCTGTGCTCACAGTGACAACACCTGAGCAAGCCCCTGTTGAGGCAGAGAAATGGCCATCAGGAGGGGTGGGGAAGGGCTGGAGGGCAGCAGTGTTTTCCATTTGGCAAATTCTTCTAATTTTAGCATCTTTAGTCACCTGCTGTCCTCTGAGCAGTGATGGAGTCCCTGACAGCCCTGCTGGTGGGAGGAAAGCATGCCCAGGCATTTATTAGCAACCTAACAACAGGCTCACACTCTTACCAGATAATGTTAAAGCATGTCTTAATACACAGCCCACCACAAGTACTAAAATTCACATCTAAATCTGTCACAAAGATTTTCCAGACCTCCTGCATAAGAATGGCCTTTAATTCTCCAGCACCATTCCACGCTATTAATGCCTGGCTCTTTAAACCTCCCCTGCCTCCACAGGGAACTTCAGGAGCTCTGCAGGCATCTCAGCACCTCTCCTGCTTCCACACAAACGTTTTAAGGGCTCATCTGGAAACCAACATGAGTCACCAGGCTCAGGGCAGGCAGAAGTTTATCAGCAGTCATTTGGAGGCACCTTTCCCTTTCAGTTCATTAACCTCTGCTCTTGAAGGGAGTGGGGAACTGCTGATTAGTTTATGGGTGGAGGTGACTATTTAGAACTTCCTTGTAAGATCTGGAGTCTCTTAAGACACCCAATCCCTCGAATATGAACCACCTTTCAGGGAGGGAAACTCTTAACCTGAAAATCACTGCAATGGTGGCAGAGGAATTTCATGCTATTTTAGCAGACAGCTTGTGAACAACTACAAATAACTGTCTTTTTCATCCTGATTTGAAGTCTGTTCTTTTCCTAAAATGAAGGCAGAAACAGGAGGGGGTTGAGTTTGCACAGCCCTCTGAGGAAGACAAGTTCTCCACACTACCTTGGGCTCCAAGAGGAATCTTAGGGCTGTGACTTTGCTTATCTTGAGGCAGCCAGAGCCAATCCCATCCCAGCCACCCACTCTCCCCACAGCCCTGGAGCTCTCAGTCTGTTATGGAAAAGCCAAATCACCACGAACTTAGAGCCTGGCACACAGAGCAATCCCCAAACCATGCTCATGGTCTTTGATGGACCACTTAGAGGGAACTTTGGCACTGTGCAAGCAGCAGCACCAGCTCTGCAGCACAGACAGGCAGTTGCTGCACTGGCAGGGTAAGCACGGCCACTCCTGGATATCTCACCAGGACACCGAATTCCAGAAGCCCAAATATACAAGTCTGGAAGGCTGGGGTGGGTGACAGTGCTGCTATTTATTATTTTACCCAGAGCACTGACACAGGCTGTGCTATAACTGGTTTCCAAACAGGACCCTGAGCAGCCCCACATGGTGGGCTGCAGCCAAGCCATGTCCCTGCCCCTTGGTGCTGCAGGAACCTGTTCTCCCACTCCCATTAACAACCAGCATTAGCAGGATGGCTCAGGCTGCACTTATCCCCACAGGATTAGTAGTTTTTGTCCACCTGGATACCTACAGCTGCCTGTAAACTACAGGGAATTTTCTACATGGTGTACAAAAGATCCTCCAGTCCTTTAAATCTCAAGTGCCAGTACAGCTCAGAGACACATGGAGACAAATATCACTCAAAATGCCACACAAAAGGGACCCATTTACCCCGCTTATCCCACACAGATGTATTCCAGCAACAAAGGACCTCATTCCAAGGAAACAAAGCACTTACCTCAATGATGCTGAGCCTCTCCTCACTGGAGCCAACCTGGTACTCTGCTGATGTCTCATGGTACAAATCACCTGGAAGCACAGGGGTGTAAAGTGTCAGCGCTGCAAGATGCTCTTTGGCAAAGACATTCTTCCATAAAGACACTGTCTGTTCCAGTGCCTCTCAGCCTCACATCTCCTCCATTATTTCACCAAATTGCCCTCTCCCTCCCTCTTGCCTCCTTCCACCTGAGAAGCCTGGGCAATGCTGGGTCATTTATTTTCCAGCAGTTTCTCCCAACCTCGGTAAGAGCTGAGGGCATCAGTGAGCTCTCCTCTCATTACAGCGATCCAGTATTGCTGCTTTATTAAGGATGGCAACAATGGGAAATCCCTGCACCACTACCAGAAGCGATTGGTTTGTGGGGAAATAAAAGGGATTGTTTGAACTGTGCTGGGAAGCAGAGATCTGATGTGTTCCTGTGGCTGTGCCTACACAGCCTAACTTTGTACCAGTGTCATCTTCCACTGTGCTGCCACATGAACCGCTCTGGTTGAGGAGCTACAGCTTCCTTTCACCATCCCATAATGATGAGCAGAAAATAAACCCGAGGCAGATACAGTCAGGAACAAAGGATGGAGCAAAAGGAAAAGAAGAGTCAGGAGAAATTCAAATAATTTGAGACAGAGCTGGAATATTTCATCATGACACAAGAGAATCTTGGCTGTCACACAAAGGAGCCAACAAGGGAAATAAAAGAGAATCAAGAGCCATCCCAGCTCCCACTGAGCAATTCTTTTTCAGCAGCACTGGGCAGTCATTTTTATGCTCTGTCTCAGCTTTTGTGAGATGAGGATAACAAGTTTTACCTTGCTCAGAAGGCAGCTGTAACAATTGCCTGGAAATACTGTAAAATACCACATGCAGTTTGTACTTAAAAAAAATTACCCTGGACATCATCGCATTCGGGGGTTTCAATTTTATCCATCAGATCATTGGAACTCCATTTGGTTATTTCTTTCGGGAACATTTCCTCATTGTCAGACAAGTCCTCTTTAAAAAACAGATTTTTTGAGAGTCACACACAAAAATATGCACACAGACAAGAGCACAGAACAGAATTTTAAATAAAACCAAGGCCCCGTAACTTTATGTAATCTCTAAACATTTGGATGGCTTAAGTCATAATAAACCACAATACTTCACCAGCTTTTGTTATACAGAAACCAAAGCACCTTTTGAAAAGTAAACCCAATGTTTTAGCTGCATGTTTCTAACAAACAAAACTCCCAAAGCATGGACAAAATGACCCAGATTTTTAATGCTACCATCTCAGGTACCAAGCTTGACCTTATTCTTGCTGTTCTTTCTGATGGCGCTAAAGCAGCCAGAATGCTCCAGTGCAGTTTGATAAAGCCAGACCTGCCTGGAGCTCTGGGATATCTTGGGGGAAGCAGAGACAAGGATCACTGATGTGAATGGGACTAAACACCTCAAAAAGCAGGAGCAAGGAGGAAATGTGAACTCCCCAGGCTGATTCCCTCAGATGAGACTTGTTTAATCACACTGAGGACGTGTATTTGCCATTTCCCTCCTGTCTCAGGGTCTTCTCCATCCCCTGGCTCAGTTCAACTGCAAGTGATAAAGAATAAGATTCCTCAAAATATTGTGTTCCCAGCAGTGTAATTGAGATGAGAGTGTAATACAAAGGAGAGACTCTCTCTTTGTCTTTTTTTCCACTAAGGATGTATCTTTTACTGTTATGAAGGTTAAGTGCTTTCTAATTTATTTATTGTTCTGTGCTTAGCATTTCTTTCCTGCAAATTTCAGGCTTGTAAATTTAATAAAGAGTTATAAATGTAATAGCAGCAGTAATTACAGATGTCTTGTGGATCTAAAAGCTGTAATCGTCAGAGTCCCAGCCTAAGATTTCCCCTTTCCTATTGCTGTGCAGTTACTAAGAAAATAATTAGCTGGAAGAATCCCACAATGGGCAACAAAAAGATTCTGAAATATACTCATGTTTTCAGCAAATCTGAGTAACAGCTTAAAAACCAAACGATATGATGGGAACTTAGTGCAGATCCAGGCGAGCACCAATTATTTTTAGGAGTTTCTATTTCAACTCTGACCATAAAAAGAGAGCAACCTGGACATTTTGTATCAGCATGCCATTTCCTTTTTCAGCTATGGAAAAAATCCGAGTAAATGCCCATTTCCCTGCACAAGGGAGAGTGGAGTTACCTGTCCAGAGCAAGTGGAAGGCACAGGCTGCCAGAGAGTTACGAGGACGACTGCACTCAGAGCTCCTGCAGCAACTTCATCTAAATATTAAACTTAATTCCTTGAGAGGTTTAATTACAGCCCTTCCTGCTGCTCAAGTGATCCCTGAATAGGGGATTACTCCCATTATTAGCATTTATTACAGCAGAGGTATTTGATATCACTGCATCTGTCACTATCTCTACCCGAGCGTGCCGGTGAGTGAGGCTGAGTGGGAAGCTGGAGACGAGGAATCTGCTCTGGCTGGGGTTCCACCCACTGCACTGCGAGGAAATGTGTGCTTGGGGAGCCCTTCTGAGGAGCCCTGCTCGGGGTGGACTCACATCCTCAGCCTGCCACATCCCATGGCAGGGGGAGCTGCAGGCAGAGCTTTGTCCCTGTTCCCACCTGCAGCCCAAGGGGCACCAAGAGGTCCCTCCCAGGGACAGGGCTCTGTTCAACTGCACACACCCCAAGCTTTGACTCCTAAGCCAAAATCCCACCAGAGTTGGGCAGACTTTTCAACCCAACTGGGTGGATTGCAGAGGAGCAATGGGACATACACAGAGACTCCCTGGTGCAGCAGAGGAGCTGCTTTTCCTCTTAGCAAGCTCCTGAAAGGCTCATTTTTGTTAATCCCCCTTCCCAGGCCTGTTAGGAGCATGGCAGGGATTCCATGGTGTCCTGGACCCCAGGCAGAGCCACCTCCATCTCATTACTGAGTAATTAACGAGGCAAAAAGCAGGTGGATAGCAACACCACCGTTTCCATGACTCACTGCTCTTCCCTTGGATGGATATTGCTACAATAAATCCCTTACATGCTTTGTGTAAATGCTACGTAAGTTAATAAATACAAACACTTAGACTAAGCTGGTCCTTCTCCTTCCAGGCAAGGGACACACCTTCATCCTCTGACTTCCACATATCCCAGCCTTTTCAGCTCACTGCACTGACACACCCCTTCCTAGCCCAGAATATCTCCATGGGAGAACTCTTCTGGAACACAATACCATCACAATTTCTGGAGGCTGAACTCTAGCAGAACACCAGAGAAATTGTGCTTTACGAAAGTGGGGCGTCATCTTCTAACAACTGCATTTCACAGAAAGGTCACCAACTTCCCCAGCACATATTGCACATCTCACTTGGCTCAGACAGGCTGGGAGAAGAGTCCATCTGTTGTCAGCAGAGATGGAGCCCCTCACGCTTAAATTTGCATTAAGTACAATATACAAAAAGAGTGCAGTGGAACAAAAGCTTCTCCACACACACAAGCACAAATTCAAAAATAAAGATAACACAGCTTTCTCTTAATAGAGATAATCAAAATTGCTTTGAGGACTCTGGAACCAGCACTGATTAATTTTGGCAGCTGAAGCACCTTGTTGCATTTGCTATTGTGTTTCTTGCAATGTGAGAATAAGGCATTAATATGGGCAAATTTGGGTCTCTTCAGGTCCAGACAGGACAATTAATCATACCTCTTACTGATTAAAACACAAATTAGAAAAAGAATCAGTCGGTGAATCATAAGGACACACCCACAGCCCAGTTAGCATTGGGGATTTTGCCCACACCCATTTGCATGGAATAAAACCCAGCTCCAAGGCTGAGTTCAAGGCTGTTCAGGATCCCTCCAAAGAGAGCAGAATCAGGAATGTTGCTGCATTCAGTGCCAGACTCTGCTGGGGGATGCTGAACAACCTGCCCCGTGGCGTGGCTCGAAAGGAAGAGACTTCAAAGCACCGAATCTCTTCCTGCCCTGCTCACCCCCCACCCTCACCCCAGCACCTCAGGGGAGACACGACAGGGATTGAGGCTCCACATACCATGTGCATCAAAGAATTCATCATCTGAGCTGTCATCTGAATCCCTGGCAATGCTCTGCATCCTCCACTCGGAGATACTATGGCGGGAGGGACTGGCTGGAAGAAACACAAAAGCCTGATGCGAAACGCTACGGCGGCAACACGGAGAGTTCCCACCATGATCTTTGCTGGAGGAGGAATCATGTGTTCTCTCTGAAAAGTGCCTGCTGCAATATTAAAAACCCCAAACCCCGATGATGCTGGTGTGATGTCAGTGTACGGCTTTACAGATCCTGCCTGTTTACTGTTGTTGGAACCTGCCAGCAAGATGCTACATTAAAGCAGGCAAGCTGCTGCTTGGATCACTCTTCTGCTATTTGGAATGGCAGCTATTTATAATTGTTAGTGGGACGTGCAAAATCAGCTGGGTTTTAAAGTTTGCCATTAGGAAGGAAGGAGGCTGATTGGAGCTTTCTCTGTGCCTTTCCTGAGCACGCAGACCATGCCCCTGCTCCACCAACTTTCAGGTGGGTAGTGAAGCAGAGCAGCCTGGAGAGAAATAATCTGTTTTCTGGAAGGAAATTGCTTCCACCCAAATTGGATTAGAGATCTATTTAAACTTTAAACTTGAATGATTTGAACAACGTGCCATCCAACTACTTCATGGGGAGCTGTCGGAGCAAGGAGAAACCCAAGAGTCCTTTTGGTGCTGTCTGCCCTCCTGTTCTCACCCCTACCTGCTCCCTTCCACTCCCCCTCCAGAGCTCCCTGTGCTAAATATAATCATATTATGCCTTTTTTTCTTTCATTTTTTTCAGATCTAATTTAGCAACGATCCAGCCTGGGCTCCTCTGGGCTGAACTCCCCCCGGAGGAGCCGCCTGCTGAAGGGAGCACCGTCCAGAGCACCACGAGGGAGAGGCTTTGTCCCCCCGTGCCTGTCACACACAAAGCACTTGCAGCAGCCACCAACCCCTGCAAAAACCTGAGGAGAGTCACAAATCCTCCCTCAGCACATCCAAGGCGCTGAAAGGCTCCGCTGACTGTGACAGCTGCACCAGCCCTTTCTTCCTATTGTTCCAACAGCGTTAAATACACAAGGAAAATTCTTTTACTTTTTTAATCTGGTTGTCAGATGGGAAGAGGAGGGAGATTCTGTGCAGAATCATCTCCCTGCAGCTCAGCAGCCCCCAGCAGCCACCCCCGGGGAGCAGCAAGGAGGGGGCTGGCAGAGCAGAGCTCATTCACACCAGAGTTGACATCAAGGCACTCTCGGAATAGTTGCTAAAAATAGAGCATATAATTACACCTGGAATGGTGACGAGGGACCTGCTATCAGAGGTCTCACTCGGGTGACAGAGAAAGGGCTGAGATCTTCAGGAGGAGAGGCATTTCTTTGAGCTGGAGGTGGCAGCTCGTCGCGACAGCCCTCCTTGCTTCCATATGGGAATACAGTGCCAGCACGGAGGAGGATTAAAATATCTGCGTGACGTACTTCCCAGCACATCACAATTAATTTCTTTCATTACTTTTTCTTGCAAAAGCTGAGACATCCTGCAGTTGACAAGGAATTCATGCTTTGCTCCCAGTGAAAACCTTCAAGTGAAACTCCAGCTCCCAGTGAACATGAAGGCAGTGGAAGAGGGGGTTTATACAAAGAGCATAATGGGAGATGGGGACATCAATATCAAATCCTGGTGCAGGAAAAGTAGCCAGAATTTTTATCTTTATGCACTGATTTATGAAGCATCTGGTAGGTTCTTCCCTGGGGCTCACTCGAGTGAGTCACTGCAAGGTAAAACTACTGCTCCTCCCTCATTCACTCAGATGAAATCAGGGATGGAGTGGGAAATAAAAATGGAGACTCAACTCACAATATTTAGGGCGTAGGAGAGGAGGAGAAGCTTCACTCACCCAAATGTTCCCTTCCACCGTCACTGGAGGAAATGCTGCCTCTTGGGGTTCTCAGAAAAATCAAGATTTGGTTTTTCCCCTCTTGCAGGGAGAGCTGCTCTAACCCTGCTACCAAGCTGTGCTTGGCTAGAAGGAGCAGGAACTGCTGAGGGGTCAAACCTTGTGGCTGTAACTCACTGGGGATTCACCCAGTCTGAGGAGGGGAAGAGTTTAGGCCAGCAAAACCAGGTGACTGCCAAGGGAGAGGGGAGGGACAAACCCAGGGCCCAAGGCTGAGTCCTTACAGGGCACCCAGAGGGCATCAAAATTCTGAAAGCCCCCTGAATAGTGTTTCAAAGGGAATATAAAGGTGATCCACGGGCCCACCTAAATCCCAGGGTGAGGTTTCATCTCCAAACAGGTCCTGCACATCATCACCAGGGGAAGGCAGGAGCCCCCACCCACCTTTTGGGGTTCCTGTCTCAATTTCCCAGTAGCTGATGAGCTGCAGCACCCATGGAGCCAAACACCCTCCTGAAGTGAACAGCACAAATAACCCTGGCCAAGGAGCACAGGCACCTGCTGTGACACAGCAGACCTGCCCAGGGAGCACCACTGAAGGGCCTTGTCTCTCTCTCCGTGCCACTGGTTGTTTTTTGAGACTCAACAGTGCCCGCCGCTCCTGCCTGCTCCTCTGTGGTGTTTTCATAGTTTCTCTGCTTTTGGCAGTGGCAGGAACTCTGCCACGTGACAGAGTCATAGTTATGGGATGACTAGAAACACTCCCAAACCCAAAAGAGGCCACCTGAGAAGCCTGAGCCTGCAACACCAGGAGAGAAGGTCTCTGAGATAACAGCACTCACAGGGGAAACACACATTGTCCCACAGGTGCCTGACACAAGGAGACACGGCGTGACCTCCCCAAAGCCCAGTTGAGAAGAGCAAGTCATCTTACCTCCTCTCTTTGAGGACCTTGAGGACTTGGAAGAGGTTGACCACTGCTTGGTGAGGGATCTCCCAGAGGTTGCTTCGCTGTTGGCAGCGGAGTCCTCTGTGTCTGCCGGTGAAACCGTGCTGGCTTCCACCACCTTCTCCCCGGGAGCATCCTTGACGCCGTGCTGCTCGGGGTCACTGTCACTGCAGAACTGGGCCATCTTCTGGGCCAGCATCAGCTGCGCCTCCTTCTCCAGCCGCCGGATGTCCTCGATGGTGAGCCCGTACCACTCGTCCTGCCAGCACCACGCCTGCCGGTGCGCTCGCACCATCACCTTCCGCAGCCCTGCGAACCCACAGCACCCCTGTGTCACCAGGGTGACACCCCTGCCACCCAATGGTCCCCTCCCCAAAACCTTGCACCATGGCAAGGAGGTGACGGTGACATCGAGTGCCAGAAGGCTGCAGGGAAGGACCTTTGCACATCCTCCATTCCTGCTAACCAAGCGTGCCCTGGGAGATCAGCCACGTCTGCTGCCACTGGTTTTACCCAGGGAAGGGATTCCCTCGGTCTGGATGGAGGATTTTGTCCTGTGGGTGCCTGCTCTGCCACAGAGGAGCCACACACAGGCCATAATTGCAACCCCCTGAATTTCTGGGGTGGTTGTAACATTTAGAGCCAGTCTTTGCAGTGAAGTATGCCCCCAGAAGGGGGAAAAAAAAAGAAAAAAGCCAACATCTGATTGGTCTTTTTTAATCCAGGAGAGTTTCAAGTCATTCCTGGATGAACACTATGCAGCCCACCCCAATTGTTACACAACAAGCACAACCCACAGCAGCAGAGCTAAACCTAAAACCTCTCCTTTCCTGGCAAACCTGGTTTGGGCACCTGGTTCCTACATATCAGTGAAACAGCATCATAAATATGAGCTTTCGAGATGATGGGGTGGAAAGCAAAGCAAGGGAGGGAATAAAGATGCTTTATTTTGCAGATACCATCTGTCTTCTGCTGCAGGAAAGAAACAGAGCGGGGAAAGCCAATTTAAAATATTTCAGCATATCTGAAAGGAAGAATTGCCTCAGCACCAACACACCTCACCAGGCAACAGAGACTTTCCTCAAGACTTAAGACTCTCTGGCCAACATCATCACACCACCAAGACTTTTAAAAACATTACAGTCACTCAGAATTTTTACGAATATTATTCCTTAAAAGCTCACAACAGGTCAAAGCTCCAAACTGTTATTTATTACAGCTCACAGCAGTAATGGTGCTTTTAAAGCCTCTGTAAATACCAATCAACTGATTCTCAGGAGCCCTTCTGAAAATAAATAATCAATTAATATTGTCCCCCTTTTACTTACTGGGAAACTGAGGCAGAGAAGGGCTGAAGGACATGCAGGAGTGGGATTTGTTATCAGTGGGACTGTGCTATTAAAAGACAGAGGGCAATAACAGGCTATGCTGAAATCATTCAGGGTTTGGGAGCTGCAGATGGAGCTCTCTGAGCACCCCCCATGAGGAAACACATCCCTCATAATCACCCTCCACCTCCAGACCTCATCACTGCCACAGGTTCTATGACATTCAGCCTAAATATCCCTTTTGTTCCCAGAAATTGCCTTTTTTGGGGGGGGGTGGGGAGGAAGGGGGTGTTAAACACATAAAAAGTGTATTTGGACTTCCACATCCACAATGCCCACTGCTCTGCCTTGCCTGGAACACCCTGAAAACAGCCTGTGATCACACAGAGAAATGAATGTTCCCCCCTGCTCTAATCCCAAGGCTTCCTCCGTTCAAGGGCTCAGCAGGCTCCTCTCACACTCCCAGAGCCAGCCTTGATCTCTCAGTGCACCAGCAGCTCAGAAATTCTCTGTGTAGAGGCACAGATGCCAAAGCACATACCTGTGTTTTAATGGACTAACATCACAGGGAACATGAAAACCACTTGGGGGTAAAGAAGAAGTCTCTTGAAGTTCCTCTCTGCCTCCTCAGATCTCAAAAATCGCCTGTGCTGCTTCCTGCCAACCCCCAAACCTCCCTGTGTGCCCTGCTCACACTGCTTTGATTAGACATCCCAAATTATCCCTCCCTAAAGCCTGGTTCTTTTGAAAATAGGATGGCACTGCAGGGCTTCATGGCTCTCGTGCCTCTACCCCTCCAGCTTAGTTAGGAAGTCAAGAAGCCAGATGACTTCCCAGCCTCTGGCCTTCACTGGGATGTGCCATTTATCTCCCTTAAACACAGGCAGAAAACCTTGGAAGAGAATGAGGCTGTGCAGGTACACAAGAAGTGGTAAAATAAAAGTTATGGCTTGCAGAAAAAGCCTTCAGTCTTTCTCTTCAGGAAGAGAACTTGAGCAGCTCCTTCATGCAGAGCAGTGGGAATATCCCTGAATTCCTGTTCAGCCTCAGCTCCAGCCTTCCAGCAGGCAGGAGAGACCCAGCAGACACACCAAGTGCCCTGTGCAGCCACAGAAAATCAGGAGCCAGCTACAAATGACTGACCTCCCTACTCCAAACCAGCTCAATATCCATATAAAGCAACAGTTCCTGTGCCCATGGACTGTGCACCCACAGGTAACACCCCAAAGCATTTTGTGCCACACTCACAATTTCCTGGCAATTTATGACCCCATAACCTTGTCAGTAGGTTCTGGTTGAATGTACCCCATATCAAAGGCCTCCTGCAGTGACCTTCTTGCTTCCCCACCCTCCCTTGCTCAGATCCCTAACAAAAAACCCTCTGTGGTCACATCCACATTATTCCAACTGCAACTTGCGTCTCCTTGGAAAGACACAACTCTACCTTTGGGCTCCAACAGGCAGGGGATGAACTTGGTCATTTGAGTGCTTTGGTGAAGCAAGAGTTCTGCAGAAGAGCTTTCTAAAACCACCACCATGCAGCAATTTGGGCATACTGAGCCTAAGACACCAGGGCTTAGACAAAGCCCCAGTTCCTGGGCTGGAATACCCTTTGCCACAGCATATAATTAATAACCCATGCACAGTCAACACACTTGTTTAACAACAAAAGCCTCAGAGCCCACGTGCACCATTAGGAAGCAAGTGGGAGCAGAACATTATGCAGTGCCAGTCCAATTAAACTTAAAAATCTATGGGAAAGGAGTAAAAAAGCATACAAATATTACAGCCAAGTAGACTAATAGCCCACAATCACAATTTTAGTCTGTGTCTCAGGCTGTCAAAGCACTGAGTAACTGTCCAATTAGTCATGGGAAAGAATGGCTGGTGTGCTCAGCGCAACTGAGAACGTTTCAACACCATCCCCCCAGAGTTACTCCCTCTGTGCTCAGCAGCCTTTCCACTCTGTACAACCCATCCATCACTTACCTCAGACCTGTTCTTTTTTCAACCCAGGCTCTAATTTTAGTTTGCTCCACTAAGAACTGCTCCTCTCCTTGGGCAGAGTTGGGACCCTGCTGTTTCTGCCTGTTTTCTGGCTGGCTTGGTGACCCTGCATGGAAAGGGCTCATTCTCCAAGAAATAAATTTGCAGGGCTTGGGAACGGAGGAAGCAGGAAGAAAATGCCAAGGAAGGAGGGGCTGACCCACCAGAACACCTCTGGCTATTGGGAGCTTGGTCCACCATCACCTGCACAATGCACAAAGGTCTCCATCTGCTTTTGGTCACCAGCTCAAAGCTCCAAACTGGGATCAGCATCTAAGCCTGGTCAGTCCTGTTGTGCAGGACTTCTTTCCAACATCCTTCCAACTTCAACATCCTCATACCTTGCTGGCCATGGTCCAAATGCTGTGGCACTTTGCCCACTCACTGGTGGCTTCCCCATGGCAGGGGGAGGCCACACAGCTCCTGTAGGTACCCAAAGCTTTTGCTTTCACTTCTCACTCACTCTACTTCGTCTTGCCTTAAAGGCTTTTCTGATTTTATGCATCTTAACCACTCTGAAAAACAGTATTTGCCATCATTATAACAGAGTGGAAAAGCTTTTGAAAGGCAGACAATGAGCTGGCTCTGCTCTCTGCAAAACCTCAATCAAGAGGGAAATGGCAGGCAATCTTTCAGGGAGCACAAAAGAAATGTTTCTGAGGGACCACAGTTTAATCTATGCCAAACACCTCTGAACAACTGCAAGAGTCACGTGCTCCTTTTCCATTTAACACACACAATGGAGTTGTTACTCTGCCCCCGTGTTTTCCAGCACACACTGAATTAACCCATGTCACCGAACCACCGAGGGAGCTCATGGCACAGGCACTTGTAACACAGTCTGCAGCAGGGAAAACCTTCCAGATGGGGGGAAGGAGAAGCAAAGGAGCTTTGAGACAACAACCTGGGAGCACCCAGAAAGAGCACAGGAGCACACTGTTCTCCACTGCTCTCAGTTAACTCTAGAAGCACAGTATGACTATGAAGAGCCATAAAACTTATGCCACAATCAGGCACTTCATGGAAGATTTGCTTATCAAAAGGAGAGTTGCAGAGGTCATGCAGGAGGATTTACTGTGTACACTCTTCTCTACACACCCTTCCATTGGCCTTCTCTTGGCCAGACACCAGCCACAGATCTGCCTTTTCTTTTTGAGATGGAAATGCTACTTTAAGACATTCTTTAGGTTTTTCCACCTGGCTATAGATCCTGTCATTTGTGGCAAGGCTCAGAAACTGTATCAGTTGTGCTATAGATTTTCTGCAAAGAACAAATTACTGCCAGCACTGCCATCACTCAGTTCCTACACAGCCAGTTCCTCCCTAAAAGCCCTGACCTAAGAATGATGGATCCTTTAAAGCAGCACATTTACTCACAGCTCTGAGCTGCCAATGACCCACCAGGGCTCACAGCCCAGAGCTGGGTGGCCAGGCAGAGACCTACCAGCCAGGGAGCAACAAGGGATGCTCCAGGAGTGGCTTCCTGGAAGCACTCAGGACTCAGAAGCAAAGCTTATTTCTTCAGGCAGCCCTTCAGGATGGATTTTGGTCACAATAAAGAAAACTGGCAGATTTTGAAAATGATCTGGCAAGTTTAACAGACAAATCCTTAGCTAAAAAAAAAAAAAAAGAATGCAAGATATTGCCTACAGAGGACGTGAAAGCCTTTCAGTGGGTACACGTGCTTGGGATTTGTTCATACCACGATTTTAAGTGATGGGATAACAAGGCTTTTCCTGAGCTGACACAGAGTCATCAGATCTGAGGCTCTCTCAGACATGTCTCTGGGTATGATGCATTGCACACACCTCACCTCTGTGTTTTGATTCAGACACAGCACCAAGGGGCTGACAGGGAACTGTGCAAGGCTACAAATGCTCACCGACGTCGTGGATAAAGCGCTCGATTTTCGACTGCATCCCCCAGTATCTGAACTCCACTTTACACAGTTTGTATGCACACATGATGGGGTACTTCCCAGGGTTGTTCTTGTACTCCTGAATCCAATCTTCTGAGAGGGGCCCTCTTTTAGTCTTCACTGATTTATACAGCTTTGGATCCTCCTCAGCTTTATATTCATGTGGAGGGATAGGATCCTTAACAATATCAATAGGATCTACAGAGAGAGAATGAGAACAGTTAAGACATTTTCTTCTCCTGAGCAAAAGAAGAAAACACCATTTTTCATGAGTTATCTCTGTTTTAGTAAGTACCAGAAGCACTACAGCAGTTTAGTTTCTTTTTACTTACACTTAAACAACTGATATTTAAACTGTTTATGCATTGCTGCTGGGCAGGGACCAGCTCTGCCAGAGGAACGAGCACACACAGTTCCAGCAAACAGAGGCTTTGCTCCAAAGAGATGTTTTTGCCCACAGTGACTGCAGATCCACTCTGGCAGCTCTGCACACTCTGTCTTTCCAGCTCCACAAGGCTGTGTTGCATATTCCATCTTTCAGCTTTTCCACTATCACTCTCAGTGCTGCAGCTGTCTCATCCAAGACAGTTAAACACACCTGCCCTGCTATGGAATAGGCACTACCCCTGGAATATATTCTCTCTGGGGTCCATCAAACTCCTCACTGCTCTTGTTAGACCAGATGTATATCAAGAAAGGCAGGAAGCTTCTCTTAAGTCCTAATTAACGACCAAAAAAGTGCAAACTGGAATGGGAATGCAGTGAATGAATATATTTGAAAGATCTGCAAACCCCCACCCCAGAGCTCAGCAGAAGCATCTGAAGTTTGGATTGAAGGGCAGGATTGCACCTCCCAAGGAATGACAGCTCTGCTGACACCTCTCAGGGAGGCAGCATCACTCGAGCCTGTTTATTCAGCACTGAAAGCCTCATAGGCAGGCTCAGGAATGAGGGCAGTTGAAGTGAAGTGCAAAACAAAGAAGTTTAAATCATGTAACACTCAAGGAAAACTGCTCGGGGTCATGGCCACGTCCCACACGGCTCCAGGAGCCAGCACAGCCCTTTCCCAGGGCTGCCAGCACTCAGCTCCAGAGCAAGGGATGCTTTGATGCCAGGGATGCTGCAGTCCTGCATGGCTGTCACTGCCAGCACTCCCTGTCACACAGCAGGTCTCTGGGAAATGCCACGGGCATGGACCAGGATGGAATGGCAAGACAGAGGGATCGCTGTGACACTTGTCGTTCTCTGCCTTTTTATGATGTTCCCTTTTGTCTTTTCTCATAAAATCCTTACATTAACTCAATCTTTCAAAGCCAGCTGTGAAGCTGAGTGGCAACCTGCATAAGGACAAGACTAGAAGGACAGAGAGCAAAAATGAAAGGCACCTTCCTGCTTCAAAAGTGCAGATAGGAATCATTTCCATATCCACAGGGGAGCCACACCAATATATAGCAATATTTTCTCAGCTATAAAGCAATATGTCCACAAATATACAGCAATACTTTCACAAACATGCAGCAATATGTTCACAACTATACAGCAATGTCTTCCTCTTCTCTGCTTGGTTCTACTTATTACCCCCAAATTTATTAGATGTCTTACTCCTCTCGGGACCTGCATAAATAAGATGGCAAAGCAACAGCTTCAATTTACAGATGGGGGGGATTCAATTTCCATGTGATTTACAGCAAGTCGAGAAGAGAACTCAAGTGTCCTCACTTGACTTGATGTAACCCTACCCAGAGAGACACCACAAGGTGTGTTTAGGGGGGATGGACAGGCAGAATGGAGGAAAAAGGTGGTTTACCTAGAATGGTTTGTCTTTTCTCTGCAGAAGAAAGGTTGAACACGTTGCTGTGGTCTCCTGGATCAGTTTTGTAGTATGTCTCAATATCAATGGAGAACTTCTCCACAAAGGGACACGTGTACCTGAAAGCCACAACAAGAGCTTAGAGTAGATCAGGCTCAAATCCCAGCCAGCCTTCACTCAAGTTTTCCTGCAGGTGTGCTTAGAGTATTGACTGGACAGATTAAGGAGATTGTTCTTTAGTAATTCCTTAAGGCTGGAGCTCAGCAAGGAGATAAATTTTGGGCCCACTGTACAAACAAGTGACATTATAACACACTAATACAGGGATCCCTGGGAATGCTCCTGTGCAAGGAGAAAAGCAGAGCTCCTGCTTGGAATCCATGGCAGGATGAAACATGGACTGGTTCAGTGCAGCACAGGTTTCCTGGCCAACTGATTGACTCATGGGCACTTCAAGAGAGGAGACAAAAACGGACTGGGAGTGGACTTTAATCACTTCAGAGTCAGGCAGCTCCATTATGTTCAGGCACTGGCAGTGGCCCCAGTGCAAACACTGACTCCCCACCTTTCCCAGGACTGGTGTAACTTGGACAAACCAGCTAAAACAGAACTAGGAAACTTTTCCAGGTCTTTTGATAAAAATATCCACTAAAGCCCTTTAATTATGAAAGATGTCAGCAGTATCAGACAGGTAAACCTGGCAAAGTGCAAATGTTCTGAACCAGAGTGACTGGCACAAAGGCTGTTTATTCCAGGCCATCTGAAGAACTCCCAGACCAATTCAGCTGAAACAAGGAGGTCCCAGAGGGCTCCTCAGAGCCTCTGGCTCTCTTTCCTCCTCAGGGTGAAAACTATAGGATGTAGGTTTGTTATTTGCTAGTTAAATGACAGAAAGACAGTTCCCAGAAAAGAAGCCCCAGATTTATTTATATATTTATTAAGATTTTTCTTCCCCCTGCAGAAGAAATGATTCCTGTCTTCCTTGACAGCATTCAGCACGACATCTGTCCTGGCACTGGGTACATTTATAACTTCCCTGAGCTAGCAGATATCTGCAATGTTAAGCAGAACATGCAGTGCAGGATACAAGACTAAATAAGAACCATTCAAGATTTCCCACGCTTTGATGGGCAAAACAGCTCAACATTTTAGAGCAATGAGCCACAAATTCTCCAGCAATGTTTGAACTCAGCCCAGGCAAGAGATTAAGCACTTCCTAAGAATTTTAGGACGTGACCCTGGTTTTTCTGAGGGGCATTAGTGGAGAGGGAGGGGCGGCTCAGTTTTACCTTGTCCTTGTGTAAGGATAAGCATTCCATGACTCCTCCTCGACTCGCAGGGCTGCCTTGGGCAGTATGGAGCGGAACCAGCTGGGGATGTGCATGCCAATGTGGTACACCTTGTGGGTGTACTGCCCATTGCCTCCTGGGCCATCCACGTAGGGCCTGTTCTCCAGGATCTCCACTCCACTGCCTTCCCCACACGTCTCCTCTCTGCTCTTTTTCTGAAAGGGAAAAGCCTCACACAGTTCATCTTTGCAGGGCATTGTACACACAGGGCTCTCAAAGAACACGGACACTGAGGGTGGTTTCTGAGATTCCTCTGGAGCAAAACAATCACCAAACCTAGAGATTATAAAGGCAAAATTTAGAGACTCACCTGGCCAACACAAAACCAGAGAACTGATTTATTAAGGAACCAGTAAAGTTGTTAATTTGGACACAAAAGTTTGAATACAGCTTGAACAGGGATCTCCTGACACCTGAGTTCCTGCTCCTGCAGGTCACACATCATTCCAAGCCTGGGCTCCAGCTGTGAACCACCCAAGAGCACAAAAGTCTTCTGCATCAGCAGGTGGCACAGCAAAAGGAGTTTGCCCAGCCTGGCACGTTGCAGTGGTGGTGTATCAGCATGAAGAACCACACAGGCACTTGGTACAGCATCATCTCAGGCTGGACATCAGGAGGAATTTCTCCCTGGAAAGGGTGGGCAGGCATTGGAAGAGGCTGCCCAGGGAGGTTTGGAGTGCCCAGCCCTGGAGGTGTCCAAGGAATGACAGTGCTCTGGGCTGGGGGACAAGGGGGACGTCGGGCACAGGGTGGGCTCCATTGGCTGGGAGGGCTTTTCCAGCATAAACTGTGGGATCACAGTGCTAAAGGGAATTCCATGACCTAATCCCACTGGATCTGGGGGCTTGTTGCACATGAGCTGGCCTGGCAGCAGCTCTCCAAGAACAGCTTGGAGACTCTGCTCTGCTAATTAAGATATTTAGAAGAAAGAACCCAAGTTTGCCAGTACTCACATTGCACCCCCTGGCAGCCTCCGGATTTTGGCTTATTTGTGGGATTGCCCTTCATTGAGAAACCTGGCAAAAATTCCCCTCAATAAAAAAAATGCTGATTTCAGTGCTTCTAAGAAGAGCTAGAGGCAAACCAAATATTTATTAATTTCTAACACATTTCAGCAGATTGGATGATGTATAACCTTCATCATTTCCAAACAACAGATTCATACTGTTAGCATTTTGAGTTGGTTGTTTGTGTTTGAGAGCACAGCACTTTGAAAATTAAGGGGAAATAAAGGAATTTTATACCAAAAATCAACCGTGAAATCTAACACAATAACAACGTCTCATTTTTGGCATACAAACAATTCAAAGGATAACATGGTTTAACACAAAATTATTAGTAAGATGCAAGAGATCAGCTTCTCATCTTTTGAGGACAAAATGATAAGCCAACCGAGCTATTTAGAACCAAAGAGCCCTGTTTTTAAAGAGCTTTCAAGTGATTTAAAATTTAAACAGCCATAACCAACAAACCTAAACAACTGACAACCCAAATAGTAATTTTTTCCCCGCTCCACAAACTACAAGAGAAAAAAATAGAAAAACAGGAAAGTACTTTTTCTACAGTTTATTTCTAACACTCAGCTGGCAGTTCATTAAAGCACACATCCTCTTCAAACAAATTACTGACTTTCAGTTCTTATATAAGCACTGACCAAGTCCTGTACAAATATTTATGACAATAACATTAAATAATCTTGATGACCCCAAAATCTAGTTAATTCAAAGGTCTTGGAAAAGGCAGTAGCCCAGCCAGCAGAGTGAATGTGTCAGGCAGAATAGCAGCACAGCATCTGCTCTGGACAGTTCATATACAAATTATGGAGATCTCCAGTTTTATTACATGGCAGAAGCACAAGGAAATCATAAGCAAAGGGAAGATGGGCTCTCTTCATGCCAAGTTATCACATGTAGAATTGTACATCAGATGGATTTAAGACTTCAGCCTAGATTTCAGTCAATTCTGCAAGTTCTCATCAGGTAGGACCAAAGCCCACTGAGCAGTTTGACATCCACACCCAGAGCCAGCACTGACATTCTCCATTTGCTCCTCCCCATTGAGCAAGTTCTAACAAAAATCTCCCTGCATGAGGATGAGCCACCCAGTTCTCAGCCCACAGCTGAACCCTGGTGACCTGCCACACCAGCCAAATTGTTTTTTTTCACATGAACACTTCCCTAAGCAGCTTTTCCACAAGAAAAAGTGTGATCAAAGAGAAACTGCACACAATAAAACCACACAAAGCTCCTTCCCAGCCCTGCACACTCCTGTAGTTACCAGCTGGCTTGTTGAGAAGGCAACAAATGAGGTGAGGAAGGGCCAAAAGAGTCAGGTTAGATCATGAACAGTACGATTACTGACCACAAAGACAAAAATATGTCTTTCTCATGTAATAAAAATAAAGACATCAGCCACATGCACTTGAGAGCCCAAAATGATACTGTGGGTGTAAGTGGTGCTGTGAAAGTGAAGCACTTCTGGGAGTGAAGAGCAATTTACTCTTCAGCCATAAAGCCTCTTCATGCCTATTGTGGCTGAGCTACAGCCTGGAGGGGCTTGTTACAAGAAGGGGTCTGTAAACAATAATTAAAAATCAACCATCGATTAGGAAAGCATTTGGGGTGAGAAGTGTCTGGCAGGGCCTCTCCACAGAGTATCTGCTGGGGTGGGGGGCAGATGTGCAGGATTTTGGGGTCAACCTCCCAGATTTCAGCCTCAGAGATCCAAGTCCCTGGGAGAAGCAGAGACTTTATTCAGCAGATGACCTGTGTCATTACTACTCACTCCAAACTGACACAGCACCTTCCCTCTGTAAACACCTGAGGAATGGTCCCCAGCAAAACCAGAGAGCAGCTCACAGCCTTTATATCCAAGTCATAATCACAGTAAACCATCTTATATTGTATTACAAGAGGAAATCCAGTCATCCCTTTAGAAGTCCCTCTCTTGTGCTGATGACACTCCCTGTTCTGCATAGCCCCATCAATAGCTTTTCAGGACAGATGGTGACACAGATCCCTCCGAGCTAAAGTAATAGCATTAAATTACTCATAACAGGGAACCCAGAGAAGCAGATGCACCATGATTAGCAAGAATGCCAGTTACTTAAAGGCTTCTATTAAAATAAATCTCTTGGCACAGCAGCATAGCATGGGACACAGCACATGACCTCAGCGCAGCAATCAGAGATGAATAATTCCCATGAATGTCATTTAACCACTGGGCAAGCCTAACCCCGTTTATCTCCTGCCCTTCACAACAGGAGACAAACTGCTGGAGACAAAGCCTTCCATGGCAAAGGCAGGTTGAAGAGGTCTCAGACCTTCCATCTCCTTTCCCAGTGAGAAATGTGCCTCCCCATCCTGCAAAGCCTCAGGCCAGCAAACCAGCTGGCACAGTCAAATGGCACCAGGGGACTCCATGTATATTGTTCTAGTGGGACACAGCTCCCTAAAGGAAAGGTGCTTGGTGGCAAGAGAAACCCCCCAACCTGAGTGTCCCCACAGCTGGAGGAAGAGCATTCACACCACAACAATGCACAATGCTGGATGAAACAGTCAGGATGTGGCTTGTTGGATCAGCTGGAGAAATACAGAATGCAGGCTGTGTAAATGAAGCTTGGCTTGTAGTGTATTGCTGCTTTTTCTTCTAATTCACCAAAAGCCCCACAAACCAAGTCAGAAAAACATCAGGAAGAGTATTATCCCAAACCAACATTATCCTAAACCAGAGTCCTTCTCCTTGTGTTCCAGCCCAGGCTGTGCATGAGCTCAGGTGAATCCCTGCAAGGCCAAGAGCAGCCCTGCAAACACCTCGGTGATTTAGTTTCTCCTGAAGTTGTTTCCCCATTGTAACTCACTCCCCTTTGAACACTGCCATGATGATACAGAGAACAGCAAAAGCTGCCAGTGATAATGGCTGATCCAGGCATTGTTCTAGCTCTCAAAAATAGATTATAGCTATAATCTCACCTTGTTTACAGTACAATCTCAATGTAAGTAAGTGAGAGAGTGATTCCAAAAGGCTGAGATGCTCTGGCTTCCCAGGGCAGCCCTTCCAGCCCCACCACGGCCAACTGAGGGCCCGTGGGGGTTTTGGTTTGAGATTACTCCAATTAGGAAGACTGACAGCACTGGACAAACCTCCTGTCCACAGATAATGAAGACACAAATCACTGTCTGGAAACAATAACCACAAGATTTGGGTGTTTTTTTTTGTGGTGGTGTTTTATCCTCCAGCTCCCACTTGGGAACAGCATATTTTGATAGCCCAGACAAATTCTTCTGGGAGAATGCATTAAAATAACACTGAACTCTTGGGATTTTTTTAGCCCACTTAGCCACGGATATGGATACAGGAAGTTTCCAGCCAGCTGAGGGTTTCACTTAACAATGACAGCAAAGCCATCTATGTAACATGACAGCAAACATCCCCTGAGGATCCTGCTAACATACTTGCTCATACTGTGGCAAGGGAGGCTGAGAAAACATTCCCTATAACCGATGACTGGGTTTTATTGTTTTGGATGCTAAGGCTACCACAAATGCCAATTAAGTGCTCACAAACAGACCTGTCCTTTGGGAACCAGGGAAGGCCTGAAGTGCCTCACGCAATCCAGCAGACCACAAAAATGAAGCTGCCTAGGAAGGAGAAGTCCTGCCATCACTGGAGAGCTTTGAAGCCCTGGTTTCACTAACCACACCCCTTCTGTTCAGTTTGAGAAAGGAAGTATAAAGGTATAAAGGGTTGAGTAACAAAATTTAGGTGGGGAGAGGAATAAACTTGTTTTCAATCCCTTCCACACACCAAGGTAAAAATACTTCCATCCCCAGTTGGACATTATTTAGGCTGAGGGATATTTCACTCTTACAACTGATTTTCCAAAGCATTGCCTTCATCCAACAGCTCTCCTTGATCCTTGATGTGCTCCAGGCAGCTCCTTCCCAGCCACCACCGTGTCCTGAGAAGGACCAGTGAGACACAGACTGGTGTTGTGCACGTGCCAACCCTTTACAGAAAAGCTGGGAGAGGTTTTAATTGAGGCACCCTGTTAGTCTCAGCCTTAACTGGGCTTGTTGTGGTGACAGCAGAAGTCAATCAGTAATAAACCA
The DNA here is from genome assembly GCA_013396655.1 of Campylorhamphus procurvoides. Lineage (NCBI taxonomy): Eukaryota > Metazoa > Chordata > Aves > Passeriformes > Dendrocolaptidae > Campylorhamphus > Campylorhamphus procurvoides. Next base: position 5,260,282 of record WBMV01016874.1, on the reverse strand, counting down.
GCACAAAAGAGGACAGCACAGTTCCAGTCAGGATTAAACAGCACCTAAAACCAGAAAGCCAGTGGTAAAGACCCTGGGAGACACCAGAAGGTCCTGGGGCTCGTGCCTGGCTTGTTCTCAGCACGTTTTCCCAGCAGAGGATTTCTGCACAGGGCTAACACACAGGATGCCATGAGGATGTGCACGCTCAGGGGTGTCTCCTCCTGCCCTCGGCTGTCTCTCACTGGGTGTGACTCAGCTCTGGGTTCTGTTAACCACTCCTTTCTCAGCATTTGAGCTGACATCTAATTCATTACGAGCAATCTGCTTTCACCACCAGCAGCCTCCTGCCTGCTGATGCAGATATCTGACAGAGCAGGGCAGGGTTTGCTGCAGGGAATCAAAAATCAGGTCTTTGACCACGAAAACAAAACACTGGTTAACACTAAAAGTAAAGTTGATTTTTGTTGTTTGTTTTTTTTTTCTTTTCAAAACGTGTGTCAAAGACCTGAAACAACTAAAACCAGACCACCCAAACCAGGGTGGCACCTGAGCAAAAAGCTTTGTTCAGAGTGAAGGAAGGGAACAAGATGATGGTGCCATTCCCCTCTCACAGAAGCCAAGATGCAGAACTTCTCATCACAACAGAACCACCATAATTTTACCAGGGCACAACATGTTCTAAGAGCAAACAGGAAGCTACGTGAATTGAATTAAAAATACAAATCATCCTTACTGTTACTAATGTGGGAGGGTCCTGGAGTGGAAGAGCACACACAACCTTCCTGCTGTCAAAGGTTTTTGTGCCCCAGTCAGGACAGCTGAGCCCTCTCCCATTAAATACAATGGAATCAGTAGGAGAGCATCATTTTGAAGCAGGAGAAAGGAACCTGAAGACACAGAGCTGCTGGCAGGGCTGCATCCAGTACTCACATCTTTCCATCCCCATTTCAGCATCCTAAGCATGATGCAAGTCTTTTTCACTGGGCTTGAGCAGGGACCTTTACCAAAATCCAGGAAAACAGACCTCAAAACCAGGGAAGCTTCTCTGCTCCTGTTTTGCAGGAGTTGAGCACAGCCTTAGTGGTTATATTGGAAAGACAATCTTAAAGGTAGGCAGGAGCTCACCTTTAATAACAGGAACTCTGCTACCCCAGGGATAGTAATAGTACTTTTGAGCTTTCCCTCTGTCAGGTACCATCAGAAATAACCCCCATCAAGTCAGACTGACAGTCCTGCCACCACCAAACTGCTGGAGAACACCAAGGGACTTGTGAGTTTTGCTTGTTACTCAAGGCAAGACTTGCTCTTCCTCACCGTGCCCAGCAAATGGGAACCAACTCCAACCACAACAGGATTCCCCACTCCCACCAGCCAGGCAATTCCTGCCCTCTCAGAAGTTCTGGACACCACAGGAGCACGTGTTTGTTTGTTGGGTTGTTTACACCACATGATGCTGCAGGCATCTCTGGACTGCATCACCTGTTTCCATGGCAATGGGGCTGCATCAGCAACCCTGGCTTTACCTCAGGCCATGCCCACTCGGGCTCCAGCCCTGCCACTGATGTCACCAGTAACCATGGTGGCCACAGCTCAGCTGTCCCCGTGCCCTTTGTGCTCTCCCCGCATCCTTCACGGGTGACAATTACTTTAATCCAATTAGTGCTGTTAAAAAATAAAACAATACATGAAGGGCATGTGTCAATACTTATTTAGGGAATGAAGGTTAGTTTGAGTCAACAAGATAATGATCAGAACAGGAGGCTTTACAACAGCACTTTGAGTCTCCCTGCACTGAACACACAGGAATGACCTGAAACCCTGGGGAGAGGGGAAACAACTCTGTTCCTCATCAATGGCTTCATTAACAAAGGAAAAAGAGCACCTGTTTTAAACATCTCCCTCTGGGTTTGATCAATGGCTGGGCACTGTGCAGGGTTTCAGTCCATCCAGGCACTCTCCTGTCCCCCAAACACTGATGCTTCACCAGCTGATCATAATTCTGAATGTACCCATAAAAGAGTTCCCATCTGTCTTCCCAAGCCAGCACTCATCAGCTGCAATTTCCAGGAAATTTCCCCTCTGGGAAACTCTGGGAAGTTTCCCGGCTCTGCAGGGAACTGCCATCTGGTATCTCCTGCCTGCAGCAGGGATATCTGGGAGGGGGATCTTCCCTCAAGTTTACCAAGAAAGAATTGGGACTATCACCCAGGAATTGCTGGGCTGTTGTCCTGTGCTGCCTAATTCAGCCTCCAAGGAGATACTTTCTAAGCAGAGAAGCGGATGTCACCCAAGAAGGGTCTTCTTGCCACACAGAGGCACTTGTAGAGCTGCAGAAGCAAAGCTGGGAGTGCAGAAGGCCCTGGAGACCCCACATGCCCTGCACTGTATCTGCAGCACCACCACTTGTGGCTGCTCTTCTGCTAATGTAAAACAGACTTATTTTTTTTAAAAAAGCCCTAAAAGTTAAAGGCAAGACAGGCTGTCAGCAGCAGAGTCTCTCAAGATGGAGCAGAAACTCACACAACACCAATTTGTACCAGCACTGCATTATTTAGGATCAGGGCCAGATATTAATGAGGCTGCTCATATGAAAACAGGATATTTTGGGGACAATCAATTGTGCAGGCTCATAAATAATTTACAGCATGAAGAAAACCGTTCTCATGGCCACTCATTAATCACTTCACCTTACCAAGATGCCCAGCCACACTCCTTAGAGTCAGGGCTGGATGTGCCAGAGGCACAAGAATTAGGAATCACTTGATTATGGAGATACCTCAAACTTGTTTATGCCACCTGCTCCATCTTTCAAAATGTCTCCTCCACTTCCAGCTCAGTATTTCATCTACTTTAAGCATTTCCTTCCCTGTCTTTAAGCTGATTTTTCACTGTATTAACTATTTCACAGACACTGTGAATTACTGTCCCTGCTTTAAAGGGAGGCAAAGCAAGTCACCCATTAGTATATTGTGAGTCAGAGACAAAATTCCAACTCAGGGCATTTTGGATCAATTCTAATCCTCTGACTACATCCCTCAGATTTTATGAACCCACTGCAATTGTTCATTAACAATAGGCTGTATCCTAAAATGCCAGAGGACTGGCTTAAAGAAATCCCCATAGTTTTCCTAACACTTAATGCATTGCTTGCCTTTGGGTATTTGAAAAAGCGAGAACCTAATCTCGGTCAACAGTCAAGATTTTGTCCACACATCAGAAACCTTCTCTCATAACAATAAAAAAATAGAGGAGGAAAAAGGATTTTTGACAGCCATCAAGCTCAGTAGGATTAGCAGTGCTGCATCCTGTATTAAAACTAGTGCAAACCTGAAGTTTAAAACAATGTTTGTGTTTTAAACCTTATCTCAGCTCCAATCAGTTTTGTTGAGAGGAAGAAAGCACACAAGAACTGTCAAGGCAATATAGTTCACTACCTTAAAATCATTCTCTTTTGGACTATGGTATGGAATCACTATGAATTGTTTCAGGATAATGACTAGACAAGAAGAAAGGAAACACAGAAAAGGTGCTTTCTATTTTCTGTATGTTTCCCCCAAATGATAACTTGTTTGGGTGTTGCTGCCAGCCATGCAAATGAGACCCCACATCTGGAGCTCTGAATGTACCTCTGCCACCTCTGTCCTCAAAGCTCAACATCTGCAAGTGTCTTACTCAGAGGAAGAGTCAAAAACCTAGAAGACACAAGTTTTATAATGAATCTGTGGGAAAAGCTTCAAACCAGGCTTTGCTTTTAGATCCATGAGCCTTCCAGGGTCTCTGTGCTGTCAGCAGTGTCACCTGCTTTCAGATGAAGGTACATATGTGTGTGTGTGTCCAGATGGCCAAGGCATCTGCACCTGAAACAAAAATAGTCAGCCAGCCAGTTCTTCAGTGTCCAGAGATGAAGGGTTAGTTTGCTTTCCCCCACTCAATCAATCCTTCACCATCTGCTGAGCCTGCTGGTGCTGCCAAGTGGAGCAGCCTGAGGGTTCCAGGGACACAACATCTGCACCTGGGGACCAGGACATGGTCCCCAGCACTGCCACCACCACACAGGCTCTGAGTCTGTTCCCAAAGGTGCTTCCCTGAGAGCTACACAGAAATGAAGGGGAAAACAGCACAGGGCAGGGGTCTGGAGAGTGGGATGAGGGACAAGGCCTGATGCTCTGGAAAGGAGGGAAGTGATTCAGGATTCTCCCCCAGCAGGCAGGACAGGAGAGCACAGCAGATATTGGGAATGGCCAGAAATGCCAAGCCCTGGAGGACTGCAGAATAAAGGCTCATGTTCAAAGATGAGAGGAGCCCTCAATTGCCAGGATCCTGCCTGAGCTGATGGATTGCCTCTAACAGGGGCCAGATTTTTTTTGAACAACAATATTAACTTCATTAGCTGGTAAGGAAGACCCCACATCTTAAAATAAGTCTCATCCTCCAAAGGTAATCACTACATTTTTAAAGCACAGTTTGCAGGAAGGTCACAAATACTCAGAGAAATCCGTGTGGACAAAATGAGGACCAGAGTTATTTAGAGCAGACAAGTAAGCCATGCACACTGATATAAAAATAAGTTTTAATAACAAGAGGAATTCTCTTGTCTTATGAAAGGGTCAGAGGGGCAACAGTCTCTCGGAATCTCATGGCATATGGAACCACAGTAATGAGCATTATTAACATGATAAATGCACTGACCTTTGGCTAAAAACATCCTAATCTTTCTGACAAATGCATTCAGATCTTCTATTTCAGGCCTTTATGGAACAGAGACTTAACATGTGCATTGTTTCTGGGGTGAGGGGGAGAGGGACAGAAAGGAAGGTTCCCTGAACACCCAAGCAAAGGAAAGGATGGCTGCTGAGACAAAACTATGCAGGGCTCTCAGAAGAGGAAGAATTCAGAAACCCTTTAATAAGATCTGATGTGTAACACAGATGATCTGACCCTTCGTGCCCAACAGACTTCACCTGGCAGAGACTGAAACAGCCTTTGCTGGGATATGTCTGAGAAGACACCCAGGACAGAGTTCTTGGCTCAGAACTTCCGCAGGAAGAAAGAAAAGCCCTGCAGATGGTTGCAGTTGTTCCCTCCATAAATGGTTTGTGCCTCATGAAACTCATTCCAGTGCTCACCTCCAGTTCCTCTCTGCTTAGGACAGGAGGCTGCAGCTTCCCCATAACAAACCACAGCTCCTCCAGTCCCACAACTCTCTCCAGGCTGAGATTATCAAGGAAACTCTCACTCTTGCAAGCAGGGCAGGCTTTGCAATGTGCATACAGATGTTAGGAAACAGTTCCACATCAAAAGGGGCACAAAGAATTATTTCACTAGTTTGAAATATTTTGCCTGTTTTATGCACCAGAATAAAACCAGGTCACAGTAGGAAGTTTCTGAGCTCAGATATAAAAATTAGTAGGTCTTAATCTGATCATCAAAAGCCACAAAAAACGCAGCAATGATGCAAAAAGGCCCTTGTGCCTATGGGAAAGCCAAACCCCAACTGCTCTGCAGCCAACACAGCCAGGGCTCCCAGCCTGGAGATGCTGCGTGAGAGGTTTCCCATGAAAATGAGGATATTGAGAGGCTGAAATTTAATAGAGAGAAACAATTCAGCTCAGATCTGCTAGGCTTCAAGCAAGTCAAGGGTACATTAAGCCCTTGCTGTAATGTAAAATTAACTTATTTAGGGAAGAATTTAAGTGCTGCTTAAAGTACTGAAACCACTGACTCTGTAGATAATATTTCAGAAGCCAGCAGAAAGCAACTTATAAGACTTTATGCTCTCTCATTCCAAATTTTGAAAAAAATAAAATTAAAAAGTAAAGCAGCATGTCACTCACCTCAGTTTCCACAGCTTTACACACAAGCCTGGAGAACTGGAGGTACCAGAGGAATTACAGAGCAATGTGGGCACCCCCCCAATGATTTATGGCACATCTCAGTGCCTGGTGGTGCAGAGAACCAGCAGAGATGCTGGGCTTGGCACTGCACAGTTTTCATTCTCCCACCCAGTACACACAGCCAGCATGAGGACAGCCTGTTCCCAGGTAATGGAAGGATCCTTTGCCACTTGGGCATGATGCTGCTTACACCAAATCCAGGGGAAATTTTTGTTAAGACTCCAAAAAGAAGGGGGAGGATTGTTCTTTTGTGAAAGAAAGGAGATGACAGACCCTTCCACTGCAGAGCAAAAAGCAACCCCAACACTACAGCTTGAACTGAGCACCCCTCCCCACACAGCTTTGAGGCACCACTTCCACCAAAAGGGCTCAGGGCAGAGAAGGGCATTTGGGAAAACTTCCATTTGGATGATGCTGAAAACTAGGAAAATTTATACCTGGACCAAAAAAAAACCCAAGCAGGTTTATACCAAGTGGTTTGGAGTTTAATGGGAATCTTCACTCATGAGCTCCAAGCTAAATGAGTGATCAGCTTCAAGTATATGCTTGAGGCTCCCCAAAACCCTTGAGGCATAACTGTGACATCTTTTCCACTGCTGGAGAAGTGCTTCTCCCAGCACCAGGCTGCCTGCTGTCTCCAGCAATAACACCCCCCACACTGTACACAACAAATGGCTTTGAAAGGAACCTTTTGCTTTCAAGAACTGCTCGTCTCTGCAGGAACTACCTCCAATCATTCTCTTCTGTGTTCCAGTCAAAGACTTCTAAGAAATGCCTCTTCACTGCTATTTTACACAGATACCTTAGCTTGTTCCCCTGTGGGGTCAACACACAGAACTTCCTCTCCTGTGGCCTCTTCAGACGTTTCCGAGGAAAAACAAAAAGACAGACATGAAGCACTTTCTCATTCTCAGAAAGGGAGGGAAGCCACACCCCCCACTCCTGTCTCAGACAAAACCTCCACTTTTAAATCATGAAAACAAAAGGATGTTTGACATTCTGGTCTAGGAAGGGTTCCCATTGAAACCAACAGGAATCTTTCCACCAATTTCAGGAACAACTGAAGCAAATCCCTACCAAACTCCACCCTGAGTGGGCTTTTTTCAAATTTGAACTGAAATTGGTGTTCTCAAGAAAAAGCACAGCTAACTTCTCCTCTTGGGAGAGTACCACAGTAAAGTCACTTGCTTGCCATGCACTTCTCCATCCCCCTGGACCTTGGGCTCCAGGCAGTGCTTCCAGCTCAGCCTCCTGCTCCAGGGCCCTGGAGGGACATCAGAGACCTGACTTGGAGCAGCTGCTGCACCTCCTTTGAGAGCAGACCTTACTCTGCTGCTTATCAATGCAGGAGAACATTAGAGCAGGGCTGGATGGTAATTTGGGGCTGTGGCTTCTCAAGCAGTTTCCTGGGCTGGTGAACTTCCCCTTGCATGAAACCCTAATGGCTTATCATGTCCTTGTGCCGTTCAGACACGGCCAAAAGCACTGTCAAGCAACAGAGCAGAACCCACTGTTCTGCTTTAATGAAATCAAAAGGAGCAATTTAACTTCTGAAATCAAGAAGCAAATTCATCACCCTGACCAAGTCCTCCACATCTCCCAGGAGGCCCCAGAGACACTTCCCAGTTAAGGGTTCAGCCTCTGTTAAATCATGGGGGCAGCTCCTCCTTAATCAGATCCCTCTGCTCTCACTTCACTGCTCCTGACAAGTTCTGCACAGCCAAGTCTCTGCTGCCATCCACCAGCTCTTCATTCAGAGCAGCTGAGCCAAATTAGGGAGGCAAACTTGTTAACAAATTCATTACAACAATATTCAAAGCAGCTACAGCCTTGGGAAAAGGTACAGAGAAATGAAGCCACAGAAGAGAAAAAAGTGTTTACTCGCTGTGCCAACAGTTGACATTTAGGTTAAACACAAAAAGATGATGTATTTGTGTCAGAAAAAGGAATTTGACCATTCTTACCAGAAAACACAGCACATACACTGCTGTAAAAGTCCAAGGGCATGAATCCTTAGAGAACACAGCTGGATGGCTGGGAGAGAAATGAGGGGGTTGTGCTTTTGATTTGGGGGTTTGCTTTTCTCCTTAGCTCATTTCAGGTTTTAAGCCAAAGCTGATTTTTCTAGCATTGCTTCAGAAGGCAGAGTTCTCCTACAAACTCAATATTAGAGGAGAGTTTTGCTGGATGAGCATAATTAAATTTTATTTAAAGCGTGGGACAATGAAATAACACTTCAGATTCATTTCCTTTTAAAACTGCTCCTGGTTGGATTTCAAATGCTGGGAGAATATGGGCACAGAGGACTCCAGTTACAAACCCCCAACATTTTAATTAACTGCTTTATTGAAGAGAGGGAATTCAACAAAAATTCCCATCAGTATTCAGAAGCCCATTAAAAATAATCTACATTTTATGCCTAAACTGATTAGTATCTGTTTCACAGTGGTATGCAAACAACAGAAATATTACATCTGAGTTTTTCCCACCCTAAATTCAGAATTATGCCTTTGGTTTACTGTCTCAAATTTATATTACACTGTTCCTTCCCACAAAGGGAACGCAATCCTTGGGTTTGCAGCTGGAATTGGCAGGACCAGGAGGCTGTGGCTGTTTGTGCCCTAAAACCTCATCCCTTCCAGGTAAGAACCCCACACTTGGGCTGAGCCTGTCCATGGGAACAGCCCATCCATGAGCTGTGGCCTCCACAGGGAGGGCAAGGACAAGTTCTCTCATTTAAGGACCAGAGGAAGCAAATCTTAAACTGCAGTCTATGACTTTCCCTACTTCTCCTTTATAAGCACAACCTCAAATTGAGACTAAGGAACTGTGCATTCCAAATGTGACCCTGTGCCACCCTGCAGTGCCACTGACCTGGATCATGTAGAGCTGGGCGATCCGATATTCCTCCACGCTCATCGGGAGGGGGATCCGATATTCCTTTATCAGCATTTTGGATACAAACCCCTTCTGGCCGCTCAGAAACACAATCCAGAAGCTTTTAGGAAAGGCTCCCTAAATAATGGCAAGGAAATGCATCGAGGACCCCTGAAACAGAGAGAAGGAAAGGGGATAAAAAAGAGAGAGGTGGTTATTTTCCATTCTTAGTGCAGAACATCCTCTTAGAAAAAAAACCCTCCAACAAATATTAATTTCTGTAATAGCTACGAGTTTAATAGCAGAGGGAAGGATCCCTGGAGTGCTACCAGACCCTTGGCATCAAATTGGAACAGAATCTTGGAGAAGAATTTTGATTTGCTTCAGGGGATACCATCAAAGCCATTACCCTCCTGACCTCTGCCACCGTATCAATCAGACTTTCATATGCAGCAGCATCTCCGTGGAAGAGATGTGACAAAAGCTCCAAATGAATAGCCAGACCTTCTGCTGCCAGACAATAAAGTCTCTCCCCAGTGTCAGCAACACACCAGAGATGCATCCACTCAAAGGCATCAGGTTTTATGCTCTAGACTCATTTAGCAGCAAGAAAAGGCAATAATAAGACTCACTCAGCCCTCAGTAACACCATGACGAAGAAAGTCATTTGGATTCTAATAATAAAGACACCAGAAATGCACTTTTCTTCCCTGCTCTACTCTGAGTTACTGTCTTGGTAGGATCCCTTCTCTTGCACCTCCAAAACACACCCAAGATCCTCCTGCCACTGGTGCCAATGCCAGGCTCATTTTTCTCATTTTTATACTCATGAGAACACAGTCAAAGAGCAAACACAAAATAATCCCATCACACCCCACCTCAAGGCAGTGTACCAGAATTATTGCTGAAAAGTTCAGGGAATACAGCATTTACTACACCATGGGTCAAAGCAGGAACTTTTAAAGTATTTTCAGGACTCACTGTGGGTAAAGAGAATAACACCATGTAAGGAAGTGTGTGGGGGGAAAGCTGACTGGTGAGCAAAAGAGGACAGAAGAAGGGAAGTGTCTCTTATCAGGCCAAGTCAGTCTAGACAGGATCTGCTGACCACTCTCACGGCACACAAAACACTTGCTTGGGTCCTTCTCACCACCAAAATCCATCTTCCTCTTTACTGGTAAAGTCTTCAGGCAGAGCAGCTGCAGCAAACCCAGCCCTGAATTCTCTGACTGCTGAAAAATGCCAACAGCACAAACCCAACCAATTTACCTTTGGATTAAAGCGTGCTGTGGGAAGCAGGAAAGCACAGCACCACCAACAGCCCTCCATGCCAGACAGTGTTTGCACAACACTTCACCAACCTTTTATGAGGTTTAGAGAGGCTAAAATGGTCACAGGGCAGCCAGGGACAGCAGTGTTTCCAACCCAGGTCTGCTGCCGGTGGGGACACGTGGGGACAGTGCCCTCAGCATCCCAGCCAAGGCTCCCAAGCTTGCTTCCCTTGGATGGCCACAGTTCCCATTTGGCACTGGAGCAAACCCAGCCCAGCCCGACTCTTCTGGAACAGCACTCCTCCTGTGCTGCGTCATCTAAACAATTTATTTTCAAATTCAATTCTCTGCTGCATTTCAGTGCTGTCAGAGCAAGCTGGGCACGTGGAGGGGGGCACAGAACACCCTTGGCCATGGCAAACCCTGAGGAGGGTAATTGTGGGCACGCTGTGCTTCCCAGTGTTGCTGTGCACAGCACACACGTGCAGGATTTCCTCCAGCAAACTAATCCTCCATAACAGGTGCAGATAATCTCATTAAGCGGGTTTTAATTAGTGTCATGGCAAAGAACAACAGTTACCACCAGAGGATGGATCTCAAGCACTAAATCTGCAATGGGACAAGGATAAAATCCCAAGTTTTGGGGCTACTGGCACTGGGAGACTCAGCTACATGTCTTGAGCAGTTTGTTATGCTTTAGAGATCTTTGAAAATTAGATTTGAAAGCTTCTCCCTCTGTTCCCCAAAGGCTCTGAGAGTGATTCTGCTCCACCATCAGGATATCAGTCACGTCTGCCTCTGCTGCTTGCTAAAAACAGGATATTTCTATTGATTGGAAGAGATGAATAAAACAAGAAATAGAACCTAAAAAGCAATAAAATGGCAGGAAACCAGTAGCAAGATGGAAAAAATGTGTTTATAATGAAGTGCCAGCCAGGTAATAATTCAGATGGCTGAGACAAGAGGGTTTATTTGATTACAGACTAAAAATCCCAACATTTTGGCCCCAGAGCATGTCTGGGCACAGCAGTGGCTCCTGCTCAGCTTTCACAGGAGCTGAGGATTTGCTGGGATGTTTCCCTGCAGGTTTCCTCCCTGTGATCCAGGATTAACAGCAGGGTTTGGGCTCAGCCCACAGGTCTCTGAGCAGCAGCAGGTCCTGATGAGGTGCCCATTAGAAAGTCATGCTCCCAAAAACCTCCTCCAGCAGTGCCCACTCCAGTTACTGCACCCAGTGCCCAAAAGCTGGGTAGAAAACAACCCTGGAAGCACCCTGTGCAAGATAAAAATGCCAACTCCAAAGCAAGGACAGGAACCTGGGACCAGCAGTCTGACCCTGAAGGAAGCACAGAGAGAACACACTTCACTTGTCTGCTTTTTAGCAAGACTGGGAAAAAAGAATTATCAATATGAGTTTGCAGTTTGAGATGACCTTTGAGCTGAAAATAACCTGCCCTAACTCTTTCAAGAGCAGTGGTGGCAACCATTAAAGATAAACAGGGGTTTTCACCAGGTTCAGATCTCAGGGAACACCATCCCAAGTAGGACAGAGGTGACAAAACCACCCTTTCACACAGCTCACTGAGGACAGCAGTCTCCTTCCAAAGCCTTGAGACTTCACTGACAATCAAAGCTCACCCACACCAAACAAAACACAAGTTTGTCTACAGACATGTCTGAGAGAAGAGAAAGCCCTTCTGGAAGCAAAGGAGCCACCACACAGCTTTGGAAAACACCAGCTGTGTCCCTGGCACCTCCCCACAGCCAGGACATCACCACAAGCAGCCAGAGGTGTGTGAGATGCTCCACGTGCTGGGATCAGCAAGCAGCCAGCATTTCACTGCTGGATTTTGGCTGCCAAGCTGGACTTTTCCATGGGTTTGCCAAAGTGGGACCAGTGGCATCCCGAGGCTGTTTGCAAACCTCAGCCTGCAGGCACTTCCCAGCACAAGGAAAGCAGCGGTGACGCAGGACAGTTCCAGCCTGGCTGCTGCTCCTGCTCCAGCCAAGTGGCACATTTGTACAGCCCCTGATTCGATTTAGCCCCAGAGCTGTAGTAACCGGGAGGGCCAGGCGCAGAATTTTATCCCTCAATTATTTGGAAATCAGGCTCTCAAAGCATCATAATTACGCTGCAGAGTCAATATCCTGCTGCGATGAGTCAGGTCCACCTCGGAGCCGCCGCCTCGGGCTGTCTGAAGGCTCAGCACAGCCTGCTGCTTTTACTGCCAATTTCAACAGTTTGCCTCACAACAACAAACTTCCCAAAAAAGTGCCCTCGCTGTAAAAGCAGGGGAGGACCACTGGGATGTGCAGGAGCTGAGTGGATAAAGTGGCCCAGCAGAATATCCCTCCATTTAGCCCATGAACTTGGTGTTCACTGTGGGAGCATCAGGGCAGCCCCTGGTACTGAAGGAGGGAGCAGAGGGCTGATGGCAACTGACAGCTTGTAATTAAGGGGTAAGAATCAGTCTGTGAAGGGTGGTGAAACTGCTCCTGGAGGTCAAAGCCCAGCCAGGCTTCTCAGGCTGGCCCTGAGGGGATGGAAAACTGAGTATGACAGCAGAAATCCCAGCTCCTTGCTGTCTTGGCCGGGTCCAGGGCAGGAGAACCACTCTCACTGCAGGTTCAGGCTACAAAAAGGCTGTTGCAGCTCTCCCAGCTGTTACCCCAGTGAGTAATTTTTGACCAGCTCACGTTTTCCACACTCAGGTTGCTGAGCACAGGCTTTCCAGGGCTGCAGTGAGGAGCAGGAGCCCTGCCTGTGCCATGGCTGCTACAGCCTGTTTTCAACAGAGAAGAAAAAGCCTGAGCCTTGTGCAGGAGGTTCATTTTACACTATTATAAAGCTAAAAGAAACACCCACCACGGAGGCTCACACAGCAGCCAGGAGCAGAGGCAGGGACCAGCTTCAGACCTCAGGTCCTGAGCACACACTGCCTGCAGAAGGTGAGGAAAACCTCCCCTGGGGAAGAGCAAAGTCACGAGCTAAGGATCAATACCCCTGACTCAGGTATTCAATAACTTCCCTTGTGCTATTGCCCCATAACTGAGAAATGCAAGATAATTAACAACCAACCATAAGAAAACCAAGCCAAACACGTAATGGCAGAAGGATGAGCAAAGGCATTACCTGCAGACCTCACCTACCTCCCTAAAGACCTTCCTGAGGTGCTCAACATCGCCTTTATCCCCCCAGAAGATGCCTCTTTGAAGAAAGCAATATCAAAGAGATGTTACCACTGGTCCCAAGTGGATCAAACACCTGGATTCTGGGAAGCAACACCAGGCTCAGAAGCCCAGACACCTTCCCTCCCTGGCAGAGCTCCCTGGAGGAGGACACAGTGCCCTCCCATACCTGGAAGTGCTGCATCCATACTGTGCCTGCCTTTATTTAAACCTTTAGAGGCAGCAGCAGAAATGGGAAGGCGACTCCCAGGCCCCAAGTCAGCAGTTTGGAACAGCAGGCTCGACGCTCACGCCACGATTAATGCGGCAGTTTCGCTCCTGGCCCACAGTGCTCTGGCTCAGCTTCCTCTGCCCAGAGAAGCTCTGCTGCAAAGACCATTCCCTTGATCTGGCACTCTGATCCTGCCTGTCCACGGCATCCCTGCCTCTCGGGTGCTTTCCATCAGGATCTATGGATTGTGGTCCAGCCCTGCTCAGCCCCTGCTCCAGCACACACAGCCTGGGATCCATCACAGGGACTCGTAATTGTCCTGCTGTCACCTCACTGGGAAAGAGCACAGGGCAGAGGGGAGCTTCTTGCTTTGTGAATGCATGGCCAGTATCACAAATGGATCACAGTTGTCTCCATGAATCCCTCATGAATGTCCACCACTGCATAAAGGTCAAAGAGAAAACACAATCTTTGAGGATCTTCCAAGAAGATGAACAGTGAGTGCTCCTATTTTACTGTTCCCTTCCCTCCCTTCTTCTCCCAACCCCACCAAAGTGATCTCTCCAGGGCCATGGTTTTAAGCCATGTTAACATGACAGGTTAAAAAGCCAGTATTTCCATTTAGCAGCTTTGTGGCCACTCCTCACTACACTCAAAACTGTCTCCACACACACGTGTGATAACTGAAGAGACAGAAAGAGCTTTTCAAAATCAGCATTTTCAGTTTTCAGAGTGTGGGGTGTACCTACCAACTGACAGCTAAGCAGATTTAAAAATTCATCAGGCCTCGGGAAGAAAAAAAAACCAGATCAAAACTTAAAGCTCTTAAAAAGTGCAGAGTTGACACACTCGGGGCTCCACAGCCACTGTGTCAGTCAGTGACGCCCCGTGCAGTCCCACATCTGAATCACACATCTCATCTGTCACATCCCCTTCACAGAGGCATTTTCAGGCAGATGCTTACACAGCTGAGCTCAGATCCCATCTGCCAGTGAATCAGCAGCTCCTGAGCGTGTGCCCACACTGCCAAGCCCCAGCAGCCCTCCCAGGGAAAAGGGAGAGCCCCACAGGAGCACGTGTGGACATCAGCTCTCCCCAGGTGGAAAGCTCAGGGCGAGCTCCACAGCTCTCCAGGGCTCTGGGGAGAAACTCTGCTGGGTAAGACAGGGTGAGCACGGCCCATTTACAGTCCTCGGTCTTTTTTCCCCATTATTAGATAGGATTTGACGTCACTTACAGAATTTCAGAGCTCACTGTGGAGCAGACACTTATTCCAAGTGAAGGATGGAAGCAGTCCAAGTGCAATACAGCAACACTGGAGCTATTAAATCTCGTTAGAGTTCACTGGGCAGCCAAACGCTGGCTCGAAGCAACACGAGGGACAGGGGAGGGGGGGAGTGACACCACAGCAAAGCCTGCACACACCCACCACCTCTTCTCCTTAAATATTCCAGATATGGTACCATTTCCTTGTACTTTCCACTCCTTTAATACCTGGGAGAGGAAAATTGGGCTCCCTTCCCTCTGCTTTGTAAGTGATGCTGTGCAAAGCCAGCCAGCCCTTTCCATGCACACACCAACTCCTAGGGGATCAGGTGAAGTCCATCAGCTGAACTTGGGCTGGAAAATTAACATTTCAAGGCCTGCCATGCCTGGAGGTTACGCAGTAATGCACTAATAAAGAAGCCATTAAAAGAACTAATAAGCACACTCAAGTCACAGATGAGTTTGGAGGGAAAGACAAACCATCCTCTCTAATCCTTTTGCTGATAATGGGGATAAAGATGAATATTAAAAAGCATTTGACATGAAAGGTTAAATGTTTCCAAGTAGTCTGCATGAAGAGAGCAGCCATAAACCCCAAAGTCCTGTGGCCTCACTGCAGAGGCAGAAGAGCTAAAGAACTGTGCTTTTAATGGGGTGGCTTTTTGTCCAATCCCCTCAGCATTGCACACTGGAAACAAGAAAAATTACACATCTATATTTAGAGGAGTGTGTGTAATGTATATCTTATATACAGAAACATATATACACACACAGAAAGAAAAATGAAAGCTGCACTGAATGTGGCAAGTGCAGTGTATTGGCTGAAAACAGCCTGAGAACTGGTGGCAGCTCATTAAATTACTGTAAAGAAAAATCCATGCCATGCCACACGCAAAGAGCATGGACAGGATTCTCCTCTCGTTGGTGGCCCATCCTGCAGCTCCAGGGCCAGTGCCACACACAAGCCTGCACAGGGGTGGGAGGCTGGCAAGCTCAAAACCCAAAATAAACATATCTGATTTCCAAGGCAGCCTCCCTGGGAGGTGACTGCTGTTCCTCACAGCTCTGGGTGCTCCAATCCCTCTGCTGATGGAGCACAGGAGCAGAAGGGAGCTCAGCGCACTTCCCACTGCTTGGGCCAGGCTTCACTTCTATTAAGGAGTAAAATGCCAATAAATCCAACCAGGCTCTCCATGTCCATGTCCAGACCTTTCTCTCTGTCATTTGCTGCACTGGAAATTACACTTTTTTATTACATGGACACAAACAGAAAGTCATGAAAACTCCCTCTCTTTCCTTGCCAACCACTAAGCATGAAAACAAGAAATTGGGAGTCCAAAGCTCTCCAGCTGCTGGTGACCAGCTCACCCAGAGGGTCCCCAGGCACCCAGCAGAGCACAAACTCTGTCCAGACCCAGAACACAAATAGCTTTACAGCTAAAAATGAGCAGGAAACAGGACTTTTTATCTTTTTTAAAAGAAAACATTATGAATGAGGAAAAACACTTCAAGCTGCAGAAACAAGGATTGTCCCCAGTCTTTACAGACATAAAAGGCTTTTGGTGTCTCAGCTCCTTTATCCTCATTACCCACCACAAGGCCCTTCCTTGTGCTGATCTCAGGAGAGGCAGCAAATGGTTCATTAACCACATTCTTCCTGAATTCCTCATTTTCATGTTCGAAGACACATGTGATGCCTCTTTCCCTTGCCTGCCTCCCACCCTTCTGCCCTCAGCCCACCCGTGTAAGCCTGCTGGGAGCCACAGCACTCCCAAGGAATGAGAAGGAGAACTCCAAGTCTTTCTGTGACTCTTTTCATCTCCCCCCTGCAGGATATTTGCCAACAGCATAAGGGAGTTGAGGCCGCTCAGTCCTAAACCCATTGCAGCCCCATCTCACCTCCTCCCGAATGGCAACCACACCACTCATTCCCCATTTTATATCCCAATCATGGCCCTTTACACTCATCTTTTCCAACTCACAGCCTATTTCTCAAGGTTAAGTTGAATTTTTATCTCCAAACAGCTGCAGATCCACCAAACCCGCTTTTGAGCCACAAAAATGTAATTTTGGGATTCTATCCGACATCGGACAGCCCCTGGATCGCTTCCTCAGTAACTCCCTCTTCAAGCTGAAAATCAACAGCTCCTCCACTTTGCCAGTAGTTGCAGTCCTGACAGAAATAACATTTGATTACCTCACCCCTGCAAACACCACATGGAAAAGGAAATGAGCATTCCAAGCTGGTTTCAAAAGACCATTTCACCCAGGAAAGCACTGTGTGATTGCAAAGGCAGTGTTGGAGCACCGTAATCCTTCACACTGGTTTCATTAGGCTGAGATTTGCCTTGCCTAAAGGCAAAATAGGGAGGGAGAAAATAAGTCCCACTCCATCAGAAGAAACTTGGAATGACACCTCAAATTCTTCCATGGGAAGGGAGACAGACACAGCAGAGGAGGCTCCTGAGTAATGGTGCAATTGAGAGGCCATTTGCACAAGGGCAGTAAATGTTTAATATCTCTGTTGTGTCTTTCATCCATAACACCACCAGATTAACAAGGTCTCTGTGGCCGGGTAATTTCTTTGGAGTTTTGATCTTGGAAATAATTACACTAAATATTTCATAAGCGTCTTTGAAAGTTTTGTTTCTTTTTTAATAAAGGAAAAAGAATTGCTCTCTGCTCTCGGACTGCAGCAGGGTAATGAAAGGGCACAGCTAATCAATAACCACTTTCGGGTCATTATTCAGCACATTTGGGGCTGGGGTTGTTTCTTGCCCTCTTCCACCATTCTGCATCCCACACATGGAGTGCTGGTCTATTGTTAAATCATCCTTTGTGCCATTATCACTTAAAATATAACTGAAACTGGACACAGCATCAAAGACTTGGGAAGGAGAAAGGCACATGGGTGAATCCATTCATATCTTGGGAATCACAAACCAAACCCACTTTTCAGCTGTCAAATCCACAAGACAAAACCCTGAAACAAAAACTTTGGTATTTTATTCTGCCCCATTTTGGTTCCAAACCCCCCCCCATACCCTCTGGTTTTGGAAAGCCCAGATCTGGCTTCACTCAGACTCCTCTGCAGGAAACAATTCTCTTTCCTACAGAAAAGTTCCGGATGTAACAAAGCCTTTGACAGCCAGAGAGCACATTATGTGGTCTCAGCCCAGCAAGGCAAGCAGAGAGCTTTCCCAAGGGTGGACTTCTCAGCTTCCTTTTATTCCTCCAATTAAATGGGATTTCAGCTGCCTTCTCCAACTACAAATCCAGCTCCACACGCCAATAAGGTTGTCCCAAAACAAGGCTGTGTCATCCTACACATATGGGTCAAAGGAAAGTAATTTCATGTAAACAAAAATAAAAGAAACAAAATCTGTTTCCTGACCTCCAAGGCCCCATTCAAACACACTTTTCTTCTCTATTCCCCAATAAATATCAGAATTGTTTTGGGGTGTCCTTTTTTAGAAGTGTCACAACAGCAAGTTCACAGAGGGTTAGGGCACAACATTTCCCTTTTCAGTAAGTGCACCATGGGATGGAAACCTTATTCCAGCCTGGCACCAGCTGAAGGAGCAGAGCCCAAAGTGTCAAACCCTCCCCAGTTCAGATTTCAGGGACCGAGGGGTGCAATTCCCTGTCCTGGCTTTACAGTTCCCACCATGTTCCACCCCTTGGGAATGTCTCCATCCTCCTGAGCCAGCCCTGTGGGATGGCAGGAGCTCTGCACAGCCCCACATGCCCTTTGGAAAAGGGCATTACAGCTGTATTTATTTATATCTGACACAAATCTGCTTTGTAAACAGTGACCTGGTTGGGCATTGGGACCGTCTTGGGCAGCCACATCCAGAGCACACGTGTCTGCTGGCCCTGACTGACCACACAGGAGATGCTGCTCACCCTCCTCACCTGCTGCCAGCCCCACAGAGCCTCTGGGACCAGCAGCTGGAAAGTCAAACCCACCAAAAGCTGGAGGTTTTGGCATATCCACAAAATCTAACAGTGTAGAGGAACCAAAGGGCTGCAACGTTTCAACACAGCACGAAGAAAAGGACAATTAATCTGAGCAGTAGAAGTTACCTGCAGTCTACAAGCAATGCAAGTGCCTGAGGGACAGTGAAGTTTGGATAGTTTAGTCCAAAATTCATTGCAAATGCTGGCTCAAAGTCAAAATAATCAGTGGCTGAACTGAAAATAATACCCAAGTTCTCACTCTCCAGGCACCAGAGCCCGTTTTCTCATCTCATTTCTATTCTTCTATTTGCTGCCAATTCCAAGCATGATGACAGGCAAAAAAATCAGCCCATGACACTTGTTCTTAGAAGAGTTAAGCTCTTCTATGTGAAGTCAGTGTTATCCACTGAGCCCACAAATTGGTGCTGAAGTACACAGGAAGCAGTCATGGCACAACCCCAATTTAATCTGAACCAGGTCACTACAGTCAAAGAAGTGTTTTTCAAAATGTTAATTAATTTTGAAAAGAATGGATTAGAGGGGGTCCTCAATTAAAAGAATACTTTGAGGAGACAAGCTAGAGAGGACTGTCCATTTTATTAATACAGCAATTTAACAGCTATTCAACATGTAATAACTTCTCATTAAAAGTCAACCCTCCCCCTTTTGCAGATTATCCACCCATTTGTCAGACACAATGCAGCTTCATTAGCCTAAAACTTCAACTTCTGCTCTTCAACACACTTGCTTTTATTTTGCTTCTGTCAGTAAGTGACAATCCTGACTGACAGCAGAGTCCAGAAATCAATAACCCAAACAGTGCCTTGGTCTGGCAGGAGTTCCAGAGGGAATTTTCACGCAGCATTCCCAGCAATTCCAGCTGTGGCAGCACATTGAGCCAGGGCTGGAGGAGCCAGGAATCCCAACCCCTAGGATGTACCTGAACAAACACAGGGCACAGGCCCATCTCTGAGCCTCACCTTGCCTGGAAGAGACCACAGATTGTGCCTTTTCCATGCCAGAACCATCCAGCAGCACCTGGAGAGCACTCCAGTGACCACCTGGGAGCAGAGGGTGGTGTTGAAAAGACACTACACACAATCTCCCCTTTCACCAGGTGGTTCCCACCACAACCCTGAGTTTTCTGGGCATGTTCACTCCATGCTGAAGCTCCACAGACCTGACCAGGATGACCAGGAGCTGGTGGGAGCTCAGACAGGACGGCAGGGACAGGTCCTGGGGCTGGGCAGCAGCAACACTCAGCTCTCTAAATAAATGCACACCAGCTCTTACGAACAGACAGGAAGGATGCTGAAGGCCCTGTAAGGGCAACCCTAAAATAAGTGGATAAATAGAATAAGAAGGGCTCCAGCAGGGAAATTTGAGCATTGCCAAGTGGAGAGGCTCCACAGCAGAGCAGAAAGGCAGCTCCCTGTCTGCCCCATTGCTGCAACCTCAGCCCATCCTCATCCCATTCACTGCAGGATCAGAGCTCGAGGAAGTCCAAAGGAAAAGACAACAGAAGCTGGAAGAGGTTACAACTAAGGCTAATACCACTCAAAACCTAAAGCAAACAAAAACATTCCAGTCTAACAGACCATTCAAGCTGCTCCAGCAGAAAAAGGGACACCTTCCCTGCAGCTCCTGCAATTCTAAGGAATGACTCCAGGCACCAGCAGAAGGGGAAGCTCAGCATTGGTTTCCAAGAGAATATTTATCATGTCACGTGACACCAACATTTTTAGCCAACTTGGGAGAAAATAGACAAGCTGCAAAGCTGCCCTAAAAATACCAGCCATGATAATTACAAGGGAGAAGAGCAAAGCAGAAGCAATGGCAGCACTAACAATCCACATTTTTAGTGACAACCCGCTAACAACTTTTTTTAATTACACAAACCACTTCTAGAAGATTGGCTCAGTTGATCGAGTGTGCAATTTATGTGTTCAGTTTTTTCTAAAAAAGAAAAGGAATCAATTATGTAAATCCAGGACCCTCATCCTCTCTGTTCTCCCACTACAACACAAGCTTTTGCCAAGAAACAGCTGCCCCTCCTCCCCCAGGACAGCACTGTTCAGATTCAGCATTTTTAGTAGAATTGATAGAGATCAAAGCCACGTGCTGGTGACAGTGGCTCTCCCCAAGGCACGAGCCAGAACATGAACCAGCTCCAGCTTGATGAGTAACTGCAGGAGTCAACAGTTGTAATAGAAAACTTATTTTTGTCACCAAAATCAGCAAGGGTGACTCACAATAGGCTCAGGGAGCCTCGTTGATGAGTTTCATTGTTATTCAGTCACTTTTCACCCTTAATTTTCAAAAATACCCCGAGTGACAGTAATGACAATAGAGTATAATAGCCATAATTAGCTAAAGAGAGAGAAAACTTCCAAGTTCCAAAACTAAGCAGAATTGGCACTTCTACAACTGCAGCAGAAATGAGTGATGCAGTCGAGTCCTGCTGGTCACTGAAATTAGGAAAGTCTACAGAAACTGGCCATTCTCCTCTGCAGATTCCGCAGCAACATCCTGACAGCCCCATCAGGCCCAAGAACACGAGCAGGGGCTGCTCAGGGACTCTGCTCCCAGGATGATTTACTGCTAAATCCATCAGGAGCATCTCCCACTGACAAAACAAATAGGTCTGACTGCAGGAAAACCCAGCAAATCGGTGCCTTCTCCAGCACAGGTTAATGCATTTTCTCCCAGCCACACAAAGAGGACGAAAGGACAACAGCAAGCTTTGAAAATGAGTTGCCAACTCAGTGATGGCTCAATAATTACATTTCTTGAAAGTTTTCCTCGTGTTTTACTGAACTACTCAAAGCAATGCCCAGTAGTCAGTGTGAAACCTGCTCTGTTGACTTGCTCGATGCAAAGAGCGACACAGACGAGAGGACTCGTTAAGCCAGAGGTCAAATTTAGGACAACCACTCCTGCTCTTCAAAACACCAAAGTTGGCTGAAATCTTTATTTAGGACTAATGTCCAGCAGCTCTCCTCTGCACAGGGGATCACATGGAAGCTATTTTCTTTGTGGGGTTTATTTTGAGCTGGAAATATTTTCCAGTTCCACGCTGACAGGCAGGATCGTAACCACACCGTGTTACAGAATAATGACTGCATTTTTTAAGCCTGCCACAGGGAGAGCAGAGAAAGCTGCCTTTTTCCTCTTTATTTATACCTGCAAAAGTTTACTGTTCCAATATAAGGTCATGTGCTCCTTCAGCAGAAAAGGACCCAACTAAGCAGAGCACAGGTTCTGTCCCATCCATCATGCCAGGCAAGGGGAGATAATCAGATTAGCCAAGCAGCTACAAATTGGCCATATCTGAGGGAGAAGGAGGTGATTTTCTCCTATTCCTCTCCCTGGCAATCACTTCCAAGATTTTCAGAACAGCAGTGTCAGCCTCCCAAACGCTTCCCAGCACTGAGCTCCTCTGGGATTCAGAGACAAGCTCCTCTGGAAGGCCCAGGTTGGCTTGTCACATTTATTGGAGAGAATGGCTTGCTCAGAGGAGGTGGTAAAAGCCTGCAATAATACCTGCAGCTCCAGCCACAGTCTGTAAGAGCTACAAACACCCTCCTGGGAGAGGCTTGTCCACTCTCCTCACCCAAAGCCATGGGTGGTGGGTGCAGCACCAGGGGAGACCCCAGGACAAGGACAAGGCAGATGATTTACTGTGTTCCTGCAGCATCTTCCACCCCAAGTGGCCCAACACCTCTGACTTCTGAAATGCTTCCAGACTGAGGGTAGTGGGAGCATCCAGAAAGCAAGATGAGGAGCAGAAAGAGCTTTCAAAAGTCCCACATGAAAGGACAGAGCGAGCTGCAAAGTGTGGTATTTGCACCAAAGGCAACTGTCTCCAAAATCCCACCTCAGCCCCTTGTTTAGGGTTTGGGGTGCCCTAGGACCAAAGCTTAAGTTACCACTTAAGTGCAAGGGGATTATTTAACTAAATTCCTTTACACCTTTACTTCATCCAGAGACACTCCCACCATCTGCACTAGACAGGCCTTGGAAGAAGCTCCCTGAGCCAGTAGAGCAGATGAGCACAAAGTTATGGAAACAGCAAGCACAGCCCTCTTGCAGCCCGTCAGCAGTGAGGATGACTGACAGTGTTTCCAGACCACAAGCCTTGTCCAACACAGCACCATCAGCCAGGCAGTGTTTTTGCTGTGAATCTAAGCTGCTGCTTTGCTGGAACACAAGGTGCCTCATTTTTTCCCCCAAGACACCACTGATCCTGCTCAAGCAGCTCTGGTGCCCAGCCTGGTGTCGTCAGTGTTGAGAAGCACTGGAAACCAGAGTGCTCTGATTCACACTGAGGGCAGCTGAAAGAAATGTCAGCAGGTTTTATTTTTAAATGCACACAGCTCTGTGCCCAGGGCCAGGAACACTCCCAGTTCCCTTTGATGTTTTAGCACTTCAGTACCAATTTAGCACCAGTTCTTCTGAAAAAGGTGGTAGAGACCAATTTTCACTCAACAGTGCCCTTCTTGGGGTCAGTCACAGAATCCCTCTCCTCCTTCAGTCCCCAAACCAACATTCCCACCTCTGGGACTGCTCCCATCCTGCATCACATCCCAGTGGACTGGTGATGGGAAGGTCCTCAAGGCTGGAAACACCAGTTCCTGCAGCGTTTTGGCTCAATCTCCTCACCTCCAGAGGATGGAGAAGCCACCCCGATTGCCACTCCTGGAACTGGCAGCCCAGTCAATGTCAAACACCCTCTGCCCCCATCTCTGCCCCCATCCTGCAGCACAACTGAGGCACAAGATCAGCACAAGTCAAGGAATACAGAGTGACTGTGCAGCCAGGAGGGTTACACACACCACCCAAACTGGTGACATTCCCACTGAAACCACAGTGGGAAAGAGGAAACCCTCAAAAAGCTGACAAGGGAAAATACACATGGTGAAATCAGTAATTCTAGTGAAAAGTAAATCTACAAGTGTAAGTTCCTGCCCAGCTCTCCAGCAGGTCAGGGCTAACAGAGGTATCACCAGACTGACACTAACAACACTCTCTTCCAGATCCCTCAGGCTGCCTGATGGGAATAACCACACATTCCCAGTAGTGCCATTTCAGAAGGCAAATCTGTTGGGCATTAGAAGTAACTTCCTTCCCTAGTTTGTGTCACTAAACACTATGAAACTTTTCCTTTGAGTGGGGAAAGCTTTTCTGAATGTCCACTTTCCTCACTAGCAAGACCAATTAAGCAAATAAATATTGGAACATGCAAGAAACGCGATTTATTCTTTTAGTTAGACAAACCTTTCTGTAGAGGAAAAAGCCACAAAAACCACATTAGTACCAAGAGCACACGTGTTCAACTGTGAGCTTTTCATCCACTCCCAGCAAAGTTAAATGTTCCTTTACACACTTCTCCACTCCAGACAAATGTTTTTGTGTGACATCAAAGAAAGAAGGGAAAAAAGAAATAGCCAAGAATGCCAAGCAATGGCTTTTAAATCCTTCAGGATGCTCTATTCCTGCTCTGGAAAACTGGTCATATTCCATCCTGTGGCAGGCTCAAGGCAGCGTGGAAGGAGGCTGGCTGTTACCCACTGAATCAGTCAGAGAGATGCCTGACCCCCCTCCAGAGCCCTTCCAGACCCAGGGATAACATCCACAGCGTGCCTGCTGCTCAGCTCAGCCCCCTCCTGCAAGAGCCAAGCCAAGCTCCAGGAGCTCTGGAAGCCAAGCTGGACACCAACACTCATCAAAAGGTCAGAGCTGTTTGGTTCAGGCTCATTAGCTCAGACGACAACACGTTTTAGTGTGACTGGCACCAGGTCTGTGCAGAAATCACCATCCCCATGGGGCACAAAGCACACCTGCACCCAGTGCTCACAGTGACACCCCCTGCTCCAGGCACACTTCAATGACACAGAAATCACACACCACTGCACCTCTGCTGCTCCCCCTGTTCAGCTTAGCCAAGTCTCCACCCCAGCAGTTGTGGAATGAGGAATGCAACCTGTGCCTCTCACTCCCGTTTTGATTGGGATGTTACAAGTCTATTGTCCCTGGTTTTCCCTTTGCAAAGACACCCCCAGCATCTTTCATTCAGAGCACATGACTTTCTTAGGGGAAAAAAAAAATCCACGTGATTGTTTTTCAGGTCTTGAAAAATACTTTAGTCTGATGGATGGGTTTTTTTTTTCTGGAATTAGTTTCTAAATATAAACTCTACCTACTACGCCATCAAAAGCAGAGCTAAAGACACTAACAAGTCAATACATTAAATGGTTTATCTTGTTAGAGGTTTTACTGCTACTTAATAGGGAGTTCTGGTAACTGTATACGTTTATTATTGTAAAAGAGCCTTTAAAAAAAAATACAATCTGTAATAGCACGACCTTTCCCTTCAGCTGCATAAAAACACTGTGCCCCAATCAATAGCATCGGGAGCAAGAAACTAAAAAAAGATCAGAAGCCATAAAACACAGTAAATTATGTTCTGGAAACAGCTCTGCTGCCACCGTATTTTATAGAGATTCTGTTTAAAATTCACATGTGGACAAAAATTAGATATACAGAGAAAAAAAGCAAATCTGGACAGGAGGTAGAGCAAATAAGTTGTGTTCTCTGAGACAAGCAGGGTAAGAAAAGCAGAAGGGTAGACTAGAACATGACCTTTAAGGGTCAGTCACATTTTCCATGTGCTGCTAAATATCTCCTGCAAAGGCAGGGGGAGGGAGGGGGCAGTGAGAGAACCAAGTCAGAAAGAAACCATCAGTGAGAAATTATTATTTTACAAATCAGCAGTTTCCCATTGCTTCTCTCGACAAGAAGTTGAGCATCACTCTCCCAGTATTTTGGAGTCTGAAAACAGGCAGGCACTTCCATCCCACTCAGCAAACCAGAGGCACCAAAGGGCATCACAGCAGCACCAGAGGAGGGCAAGCATTTCTTTAGCCAACAAAACCAAAATGCAAAACAAAGCTACCAATACAGACTCAACCTGGCCTGTGAGCCCACTGCTTAGGGAACGAGTCAGCTGCTCTTTAGCTTCCTGAGCAAGTCACTAAGAGATGCTGCCACCTTATTACCTGGACACAGGAGCCACAGGCTTGTTCCACAGAGCCCCCAGTCCTTCAGCACCTCCAGCCAGTGAGGAAATCAAAATTTATTAAGAATATCTGGTCACTAGGATTGCACATTAAACCAAAACAAACAGGTTGAAAATTCAGATAACTTACTACAACTTAGGAAAAAAATTAGGATTGAAAAAGGAACAAGCCCCTCTGCTTTTCCTGCTCGGCCCTTTCACAAAAGCTTGGAACACTGGCAGGAACTGCCTCACCAGCACATCCCAGCATTTACTTACTACTTATTCCCAGGCAAATTTCAAAGCACCTCCCTTTCCCAGAGCTGGCTGAGGAGGTGACTCTGTCCCTGCCCACCTTCAGCTGCCTCCCCAAGCATTCCCAAGTGTTCCAGGCTCCAGCTCCTGTGAAAGGTGCCAGTCCCCAGCCCTCCTCCACAAATATTCCTTATCTCACCTACAGCAAAGATTTCCTTCTTTTCTGCTCTAAGGCCACTTCCAACCAGAGCCAGGAAGATGAAAGGAAAGCAGATTCAGCAGCATGGTTGGAAGTAGAAGTAATTAGGATGTTGGAAACCAAATCAAAACAGAAGATACAGCTTTTAAGGAGTCCCCCTCTATTAACCTCAGCCCAAGAGGGTGATAAAAATGTTTCTCTTCCAATGATGATGTTGGAAGAAAAAAATCAGTATTTGGTACAGGGGAAAAAAAACCCCAAACAACTCTCAAACTAAACACATAAGCAGCATTTCCATTTATTCCCATTTCCTTAGCTATGCCAGGTGAGATTCATGTTTCCAAGCACACCTCGAAGATCAGAGATATCCCTGATCTAAATCTAAGTGAGGGATTTGAGACACCCTAGCCAAGTGATGCTCCCCATGAAGAGCAAATACAGCAACACTGTCATTCTCTGGGAAAAGTTGTCAATTTAGAGTTGGTTTTTTCCCCAGGATTTTTATTTAATGGAGCACTTTTTTCTTTTCACCTTTCTGCCAGCTTCCCTAGAAGAAAACAAAACAAGCCTCTATGACTAATCCTTAGCTCTGCCAGCTGACAAGAACCACTGCATTACCAGGGCACGTTTGAAATAAAAAGAAAATTACAATTTCTCTTTGGGGGAGAGAGAAAATGTGAAGCACAGGCTGGTCCTCTGCCTTCCCCTGCACCAACACCCTTCATGATCCAGGGCTGGTGCTGCTCCCTTTGTTTGAGGGAAGCCTCCAAAGTCTGGTGATGCTCTGATGGGGCAGAAAACCCACATCAGGACAGAGGGAGAACTGTTTCTTCCACACAGAACCCGTGTGAGAAGTTGCCATGGAAAACAGGGGACCTGAGGCAGGTGCTGAGAGATGCTACAGCAAAGCCAGAGGGAATACAGGAGCAAATGGATTTAAGTGCTCCCACAAACCTGGAGCTTCCAGACAAGAAATTACCAGTAATTACTAATAATACAATTTTCATGCAGCACTCATCAGCATGAGCCAGTTCTGTCCTCACAACAAAGAGGAACAACAAAAGCCACAAACAGTTACTGAATTAGCTTATTAAGATCTCTGGGATTTTTTTTTTGAACCTTCATAACCATCAAAATTGGTCTGAATGTACAAACATGATTACAGCACAAAGGCCCAGATGTTTTCTGGACACAGCAACCTCACAGAGCAGAGAGCACACTCCAAGGAAACTCTTCCCAGGGAACGAAGGCTGCTCTCCTGGAGTCACTGCCCATCCTCTACAAGGACCACTGTGCAGGAGGAATTTTGGCAGTTGTTACTCCAGGGTCAAACATGCTCCTCTTCAGAGGAGCACCCACTTACCAAGCAGCAGGGGTAGCCCAGAAGACTGTACAGATCACAGCTCATACAAAAAAATCCCCAAAAAACCAACAGCACAGTTAAGAGGTGCCAACTGAGAGCCCAAAGGCTGCAGTTGATGTTCCTCCTGTGTCTCCATTCCCATCAAATCACAGCCACCATCAGATGCTCTCCTGGTTGAGCCAGGCAGAGGCAGAACTGCCCATGGAGCAAAGCAGACCCACCTGTGCCAAACATTTAACCTCACAGAAGCTCAGAAGGTCCTACTGATGGGGAAGGTGGTCCTGAAGTGGAGAGAGACAAAGCAGGACTGAGGAGGCTTCACCAGCTCTGCATGGCCCTCCCCAGCATCCTGCCAGGAGCTGGGGCACCAGGACAGGAGAGGAGAGGAGCCCTGCTGAGGTCACTGTCCCAGCTGGCAGGAGCAGAGCCAGGCCAGGACACAGCTCATTCCAGAGGCATTTTCAGCACAAAGAAGGGAAGAGCACCATGGCCATGCTGTGCTACTGCCTCCACTCAGCTTCCAGAACTTCCAGCTCCATAATGACATGGTTCCTGGAAGAGCACTTCTGACTGAATTAGAGGACATCTCATGAGCAGCACAATACCCATGATGCGCAAAGATTGCTGCCTGCACCATCCAGGCACTCCCTGACTCACAGTTACATGCCCTTTTTAGCAGAGGTGAGAGGCAGGTGTTTTAAAAGCAGCAGTTGCTCTTCAGTTTGTTTTGTATTTGAGGAGGTTTTCTTTGTATTTTTCTTTGTTCCTCTCTCCTTTCCTTTAAACAGAAAAACAGATTGCTGTTCTTTCTCCTCTACCAATAGTGGTTGTGCTGCTGAGAAAGCTCCTGGAGCAGAGCAACACTCAATTAAAGATGAAGCATGGACTCAGTCTGCTTTTGAGCAGGAAGGAGAGAGACTCCAAAGGAGCTTCACCCTCCACTAAACAGGTTTGGCATTGCCCAGACACGCTTGCTTAAGGAATTTTTATGCAGTGGAAGAAGAGATTTTCCACAGTGACAAATACTTTACACAGTTGTCCAAGCTAAACTACCTATTTGACAGGAGAGTCGGCCCATCCTTGGAATCATTCACTCTCTGAACCATGCCCTTTAGAAGGAGAGTCAGTCATTCCTTTGCATTAAAAAGAGCTGTGTTAAAATGTTTGTTTCTGATGGAATGGGGAGACAGACACCGGGAGCTGTGTCTGAAGAGCAGAATTCCTGGCAGATGGGTCAAGAGCAGCAGCTGTGATCACAGAAACACACGCATCTTGACACACTTGGGGCTGCCATGTGGAAAACATCACAGGAGACAGTTTACAGCAAGGGGAAAAGGGCCAGTTTTGACAATGGGTGTCAGGATCCTGCTCAAAAAACCCTCTCTGATGGATGCTGCAGGTGCATGTCTCATCAGGCAGGGAAAAGGTCAACATGAATAATGAAGCTGTACCAGTTCGTGACAGTCCCAGAAATATCCTGTAGAGATCCTTATCTCTAGTGCACTGTCATCACCACATGAAAGAGAACAGCCCTCACCTGCCCCAGACCTCGCTGAGCCACCGCTGCTCCCATCACTGGGCTTGAATTTCCTTGGCAGGGCTGTGTCCCTGTGCACATCAGGAGCACAGGGATGAGAACCAACAAGTGGCACATTCTGCCCTATCTTTGGTGTGCAGCAGGTGCCCAGCACTGGGCTGACCAAGGGAGGCTGAACCTGAGCAGCCAGAGCCCAGAGCTCCCACCCAACATGTGAATGACCTGTTTTTACAGCGCTCATCACACACCACTTAGTGCAGCAAAGCCAAAAAGCAGCTCCACGGCCTCTCTGCGAGCCAGCCAGGAAAAAGCTGCTGCTGGATTCACTAACTGTGTCACAGAGAGAGCCCCAGATGCCTTATCACTGAAATGTTACAGAGATAACACACTGGCCTCCTCCTGGAAATGCAGCTCAGGGCTCTTCTAAACTTATTCTGCACTGAAAGCAGCATGTTAAATCTTTTATGCTCCCAAAAGTTCCAGACACCCAGCAGAAAATGAGCATGGACATCTCCACCACACACTCTGAACTGCCCCAGCCTCAGCTCTTCTTTCAAGATGTTGTAAAGTGGATTATTGTCCCCAGGTAGGGTCAGGGAGACCCAGAAATTGTTATGAGCAGAACAAATAACGAGTTTACCAAATCCCTTATGCCAGTTTCACTTAAAATGCTGCTCTAAACGCACCAGGCAGTAACAGTAATTAAATAAGCAACACCATTGTGCTCCCAGGATTTTTCCCCCTGCAGGGCTGGAAGGCACTTGGAGCCTTTGCCAGGCACCTGTGGAGGGGCAGCTTTGCTCTCTCGTCCCGGTGAGGATGGGCAGGCAGCTCTGCACTGCCACAGGAGCACCACACAGGTTACCAAGCACTCCTCTTCTCCCTTTTGGCTCAGGGATAACATGAAGTGTGATGGGAACCCCTGGTGAACACACAGAGGAGGGCTGCAATAGGAGGAGGAAGGGCATTAGACATAATTACATGTAAGACAGAGCCAGCCCTACGAGCCTTTTGCAAATGAGTGAACTAAGGAGGACCCTGGAAAGTCAGCCTGCTGTGGAGCAGAAAGCAGAGCAGCAGGAGGGTAACTCTGTCAGCAGCACTGAGCAGCTGTCCAGGGAAGTTGTGGATGCCAATCCATGGAAGTGTTCAAGGCCAAAGCCAGGTGGGCTTGGAGCAACCTGGGCTACTGGAGGGAAGCAAGGGGGTTAGAACCAGATGATTCTGTGATTATAAAGGAAAATAAATCACATTTTCTATTGCAGGTGCCCTCAGCACCATTTCAACAAACTACCCTACTGAAATCACCTGTCCAGCCTGGAAAGATCAGCAGGATTTGGGAGGAGATCACCTCTGGGTGCCCAACTGAACTTGACTCTGCAACACAAACACACCCTTTCCCCTGAGCAGGGCCAGCAACCAAAGGGCTGACAAGCAGGAATGCTGTTCCCTGCATCACATATTCCACAGGGTCATCTCTTCCTGACTGTTATTCCGAGGACTCGGTCCTTCAACTCTTTGCTATTTATGCACATTGTTAATCTGAGCACTCCTCGTACTTGTGAGCATTCCCAAGCCTGCAGATAGGACTGGCTCTATTCATAAATAGCAGAGCTCCAACAGAGAAAGATCCCAGCATTAGACAGAGCTATTGAGAGAAGGGAAATTAGACAGAAGGTACAGAAGAAAAAACCTGAGTGTGTGTGTTACATATTTAAATGACACCGACATTCCTTCAAAGCCTCACTGAGTTTTGCATAGTCTGGGGTGAAGGTTCTTTGGCTGATTTTTTTCTTTTTTTTTTGGAAAGTTGCAGTTGCATAGGTAAAATTCTTACAAAAAAGATCAAGCAGATGTTACTGTCACAGTGGGGGTGAAAGAGGGTAGGGAGAGGATGAATGCATTATGATTAATAGCCAAGCTTACCGTGGAACAACAAGAAAGTAGGGCTACAAGGAGAAGGAAAGTCAAACTAACATACAAACCCCCCCACCCACACACAATCCATAGAGTTTAGATATCTAACATGTCAAAAGGGACAGAGGGCCCAGAACAGCCCCCAGAGCTGAGGGGGGACCCCTGATGCTCACACTGCTCTGTGCTCAGAGACACAGGAGGAGGTTCACGCTTCCTCACACCTACTCCTGGCTGGAGGCTGCAAAACACATGGCTCCTGCTAATAAATCCCTCATTTATTAGGATCACTTAGATTAAAAAAAGCCATACCCACTGGAAACCACACTCAGTGAACTCAGCAACTAATAAATACAAAGACAACTCCAGAAATTTATGTTAATTTCTTACCTCACTTGCTAAACTATCAATTGTCCTGCTTTCCTTTTCCCCCTCCCCATAAATGACATCCTGCATTACAGCTTCACTGCTGTTCCAAGGATTTCCCTTCACCTCAGTCCAAGAATTAACTCATCAGTTTAAGCCCCAGCATGTGAAACCACACACGGACAGAGCTTTTCTCAACCTGAGATTATCAGTTCTAGGTAGGCAGCACAGTCCTGCTTTGTGCTGCTTCAGGAGAGAAAACAAGAGTGAGAATCAAACACCAAACCTCTAGAGAAACCCTTTTTTGCTCCATCAACCCCTTGGACTAAAATCAGCTTTGCAGAGCCAGGCTTTGGCAGTCCCCCCTCTCCTGGTGGAAGCCAACTGGTCCACCTGCACTGCACCACAGGCACTTCTCTTCCAAAGGCACCCACTCTCCATTTTTATCCTCTGCAGTACATGGATGTGACAACCTCTCTTCAGGCTAAAAAAATGCATTCAGTAGTTGCAGGTTGAAGAACATGCAGGAACAGCAAAATAAAACTCGCATTTCTGCCATTATTGTGCCGGTGAGTCATCAATTAATTCGTGTTTGTCAGCTCCTCTAAGGGCCAAGATGCTCAAAGGCAGCTGAGAAGGCAGCCAGGCTTGGGACCACATGCCCAGAGCCAAAATGCCTTTCCCCCCTTGAACTGCTGGCTGCCAACAAGAGCAGGAAGGCAACAGAGAGGGACTTTAAGTGACAGCATCCTCCCCTGCAGCCTCTCCCCCAGCTGCAGTGGCCAGCAGGATTGCCCCTATGGAGAAGCAGCTCTTCCATCCCAAAACCCCAGGGCTTAGTGTCTGTCCCTGGAGCAGCTCTCCTCCAGACTCCAGCCAGGTGGCAGGTCTGACAGATGCCCAGACCCCAGGAGCAGCAGCAGCAGATCAAACAGCCCCAGCACAGCAAACAAGGGACATGCAGGCCATACAGAACATGACTTGCTTCAAGCTGAGGCAGAAGATGTTCAGGGAATTTGTTTGCATGGTTTGCCCTTCATTAAGATCCTGTTGGCTTGGATGCAGAGGGAAAATCAGGGATATATTTGGACTAATGGCAGGGAACACATAATTATTTGCACTCTCTATACCCCAGGCTCACATGTATCACTTGTATTGAACACTTGCTGTATTTCCTTTATTCTTACTTCCCAATTTTTCTTTCTTATGGCAACCCACTGTGCCTTTCATATACTTTCACCTTCTCCCCTGCCACGAGCTCTGTTTGAACAGGGTTTTGCAGAACAGAAAGAATCTGTCCCCTGCTGGAGCCAGCCAGACCTGACTGGTTTGCCTAAGGAAACAGCTCTCAAATACAATAGTGACCCTCCACAGCTCAGAGCTCCGATAGCTGGGATCGATAACACCAAAAAAATCAAGTCAGCAGGGGCCAAGATCAAGTTTCTAATCCCTAAAAACAGCTCCCACAAACCCCTGTTGCTTTGTAAATTTAAATCAGTTAAAAAAGAACCACCACAAGGGCAATGGAGCTTGGTCAGTGGCCAACACAGCTTTCTCCAGGTAAAGTGTTCAGAAGCCCCATTAATGAAGTAGCAACCCTTTGATGTTTGAGTGACTTAATGCTTTTGGAAAACAGGGCTTGAGTACGTTGGTGATCCAGCATTCCATAGAAAAATTGGGTTTCTGGTACTCAAGCTCTTGTGGTTTGAGGAAAATTCAAGCTCCAGGAGCAATAAAACCTCCCAGTGAGCAGCTTGAGTTTTCCTTTGCTAATTATCAAAAGCCAATGTTGGCAAGGGATATTGCATGCTTATCCAATGGATCCCATAAAAGATTGCTCACTTGTGCACATTTGGAAAGGGCAGCCCCTTCTGCCTCGCCTCTCTTGCACTGTTATATTTAAATACATTAATATTTTAATCTCCTGAAAGCACAAGCAATTTATCTCTTCTTTAAAAATAAATAAGGTGGGGAATGTGATCATATTTAGAAAGCAGCACCTGGCGAAACATTTTAATGGAGACAGAAACATATTTCAATAGCCCTAAAGCACACTGAAGGTCAGTCCAAAGTCACAAGGTATCAGCAATTTTGGATGCCCAAAGTGACACCCTCTTTTAAAAGGAACAGTTTTAAGAGATAAGCCTGGAACCACTTACTGATCTAGAGAGGAGCAAACAAACTCCCATCACTTCAGAGAAATATTCCCTTCCATGTTTCACAATAAAAAAGATAAATAATAATAATGATAATTAAAAAAAAGAGAGACAGAAGGAGACAGACAGACATCTGGGTTATGTTCTAAATGTAATTAGAAGCCTGACAACAGGACAGAATAATGTCAAACAAATTACCAGCAATGTGTTTTCATTCACAGGGTGACAAGTCAACAGGCACTCAGTTAATTTTAAGACTGATTATGTACCAACTCCTCAAATAAAATAAACACGCTCACCTCCACGGAAAGCAACAGGGAGCCCAAACACACCATCGATTTCCCTCTGGGCAGGGCTGAACAGCTCAGCTGGGTCTGAGAAACCACAGCCTGAGTTTTAGGGGGTTTTCTGTTTGTTTTACAAGCTGCTGCCACTGCCCTGGGGGTGCCCAAGCCCACGTGCCCTGGGTCTGAGCACCCTCAGCACTCACTGGCACAAACACAAATGTACAGTGACAGTGCAGAGTGTAACCCCCACTTGTGGGCCTGCTGAGGGGACCACCTGTGGCAGGAAAAGCTGTGTGGACCTAACAAAGGTTTTTTGAGGCCAGCACCTTCACACCACCACGTCAGGTGACTCCTCTGCCAGCTGCTCCAGCACTCCAGGATGCCACTGTGCAGGCAGGGAAGGGCTCAGGTTCACTCCCCCTTCCCACTCAGGGGCTCTTGGGCACCTTGGTCAGGGTTTTTGGACAAACTGGGGTGTGTTCTGCCAGGAAAGCAGTGCCTTTCCTTCTCATCTTGCCCAGGCAGCTCTGCCTGACAGTGGGTTTTCCAGCAGCCCTGTCCCAAGGGGCTCATTCTGCATCCCACACCAGCAATTTAAACAAACCTTCAACTTTCTGCTTCCGAGGCACTTTAAAACCAAACCAAACCACGCCAAAAACCTTCATCCACCGAGCAGCAGAGAGGGAGGATGCTCAGCCTGGGCAGAGCGGTTGCAGAGGGCAGCTCTTCATTTTCCTGCAGCAAGAAGCAGCACCTATTTGTTTGAATGATGGAGAACACCAGTGCAGAGCCAAACGACGACAGCTCTGACGTAAATAGAGGCCAAAAGCAAACAGAGGCAGCACTGGGCTGTGGTGGAGGAGACACCAGGCTGCGAGGGGAGCACGCAGCGAGGCAGGAGGACAGCTGAAAAAAAAGGTTACAAAAGCAGAACAGACTAGAAAGGCATTTATAGGATAATAATCCTTGCCTGCGCTTCTGATTATATCTGTAATAGTTAAATGCTGAGAGGACTTTAGAAGGTAAAGTTACTTTTTGTCCTCTGTGCCGTTTTCTGGCGGGATTTGCCCCAAATGCGTGAAGATGAATGGTTGGTTGGGTACCTGAGTGTGTGCAGATGGGGGGAAACACTTCCCTGGAAACTCTGCAAGGAACAGAGTTAAAATCCCCTCCCTGGGGCAGGGACCAGCTGGGCAGACACAGCCCTGCCCTCAAACCTGCCCGTGGAAATGCAGATGCAGCAACACCTGGCACATCCTGGTGAACATTTTACCAAACAAGCAAACGGTGAAACAGCACCAGCCTGCAAGTCAGACATCAACACCAGCCCCTCTGAATAAATAAACACACACAGGTTTGGAAGGGCTGTGCTGAAGGCTGTGAGAGCAGCTGGAAGGATGACAACCCGACAGAACCGTGCCTGGGCAGGCATGGGGAGCAGAGGAGCCATCCTGCTGAATTCCTGTGGACTCATCCTGCTGAATTCCTCTGGACTCATCAAGCGGTTCTTTCGAGCTTCCCATTATCCCATTCACACATCCACGAGCTCACAGCTGTGAACAACTTCATTGCAATCAGATCTCTGAAGCATGAACTGGCCCAAACTACTCAAATTTGAAACAAAGAGGAAATAATGGGTATCAGATTAAGCGAGTAAAGATACATCAATTTTAATTGTAGAGCTATTCAGCGTAGAGTACTCTGAAGAGGAAAAAATCCTCAGCCTGTCTCCTTGGGAGTACCAGTGCTTGGGTTTAATCTCGAGTGCTGTCACTGTACACAGACACAGCACTCCAAGGATTGTTATGCCATATGTCAGACTTCAAGAAGTCAACCCAAATTTGAGAACAGCAAAGCCTTTACCAACAGTCAGCCAGGACAAACACCACCACTGGGAGCATTTTAGGTTTCAAAATGCACACATGTGATGGCAAATGCAGCAGCAGCACCAGTGCTCCATGAGAAGTAACTCTGCCATCTCAAGTGAAGGGGAACATCTCAGCACTCGCTCTCTGCTGCACTATTCAGGAGACTGGAACATTTGCTGACACCTGAATCTCTCTAATTACTGCCTTCTACCCAGAAATAAAGGGAAGGGAAAGACTTTTGGAAAAGAGGAATTATGCCAGAGATGTTGTTATAACAGTTCTGAATATTTCCAGTAATACTTCAGATGCTGCAGTGTGAGATCTTACCCAACAGCTTTGGGAAACAAGGCAGGAATGTTTATAATCATCACCTTCCCTGGCTCAGTATGCTGAAAGCACATGGAGGGGAAAAAAACCACACAGACTTGGAGTAGTTAAGTGTTAGTGGGGATTAGTTTAGGAGGTTTTTTTGCTGCCTTTATTTTAAATTACTCATAACTGAATCAAACCAGAAAAACTGCCCAAGAGCAGAGCAGGTTGGACAGCAAAGATAAACACATGCCTGCAAAAGGGAGAAGCTGCTCCAATATAATGAGCAGACATTCCTGACATCTCTAAAGTTACCTGAGTGATAGCTGAAGAGGCTGAATCCCAGACTGGGCATGAACAACAAGGCCAAGACACAGACATCCCAAAATGCTGGACGTGGAGGCACCATTTGGTACTCTGAGGGTGCCCCTGCTTTTGGGAAAGGCTCTTTCAAAGCCTGTTTTCTGACCAAAAACCCATCAGCAAAAAGCCACAGTGCCCTCCAGAATCACTGAATGGTTTGGGTTGGAAAGGACCTTAAAAATCATCCAGTTCCAACCCACTGCCATGGACACCCTCCACCAGCCCAGGCTGCTCCAAGCCCTGTCCAGCCTGGCTTTGGACACTTGCAGGGGTGTAGCAGACGCAGATTCCCCAGGCAAACTCTTCCAAGGAAGAGCCAAGAGGCAGAGCCCCAAGTGGAGCCAAGGAGAGCCAGCCTGGAGCCCGTGTGAAGGGGCCAGAGGCAGGCACAGCTGCTCCCACAGCTGCTCTACAAAGCATCAGTGCTACCCTCTTGCACCTGTGATTATTTTAAGTGTTTTTCCAAAGCTGAGTGCTAAGTGATGTTCATTCCTCCTTTCTCACAACAGTACAACTTGTACTTAACCTTCCTGTCACTAAAGAAATATTCCATTTAAGAAAGCAGCACTGTATCAGTTCAACAGCCAAGCAAACAAAGCCTTCGTGCTGCTGTGCCTGTTAACCTTTGATTTACAACCCCCTTTGTCACTTTTGGTTTTGAAATTAAGATGCTTATGTGAGAAGGGTAACAAAGTTCATGCTACTAAATTAACATCTGCCATAAATAATGCACTACCTGACTCAAAGAACATTTACAAAGCACTAAAAACAGGTGAGCGTTAAACAGCCTTTCTCTGAACAACTTAGAAGATAAAAAGATAACAAACACCTCAACTCTTTGAGCGTATTTTTGGTGGAAGAACAGTCAGCTCCGAATAATTTGCTTTTTGGTGGCTGTCAGGAGAGACCTGAGTGAGACAGCTCAGGCTCTTGCTGTGCTGGGGAACAGCTGATGCAGAAAAGCTCCAGGGACACACAGTTTGGTGACCCCTTCTGTGGGTTATCATAGCACTGACTCATCTCCCAAAGCAATTTTCCTTAATAAAAAGTTTCCAAGACCAGCCTTCCTCCTTCCCTAGCCCCAGAGGAAGATTTACATGAGATTCCTGGAGACCAATCCTACCCTCCCTCCCTCTTTTATTTTTCTTTAGGATGGAAGAATAGAGTTGAGTAATTTCTTATGCCATATGGGTAAAAGGAGAAAACAATCAGCAGGTCAAGCAGCGTCACTTCCCTGTAGGAATTCCCAGTACATGCTCCACGAAAAGGTTGGGGGGGTTTTATTTATGTGAATCCACAGGGCTCATTGTTATCACAGTCACTGCTGCACCATTGAAAAAAGGCAAAGGAAATAAAAGGCCTAAATTATCTCCTAAAACAAGCACTTTTTTTGGTGCTGAAGTCTTCGGTGAAGAAATATAAAACACAGTTGCAACAAGAGCTCAAATTGCTGCTTTAGACTCTAATGGCTTCATAACAGTAATTAAGGCTTCTTCCCGACTTCATAACTATGCCATAATGCATTTATCAAAAGCACATTACCACAATGGACACATTCACTCTTTCTGCAATATTTCCACAGCTCCCTTTGGACACTTATCAGTAAATAAAATCTTATGTGGGCCAATTAAAGAAAGCATAAATCCAAATTCTCTGTGGCTATCCTGTTTTGAATACACTGCTCTGTCAAATTATTTAATGGAAAATGCTTAAGTGCTTCGAAACCAGTAAAAAACTTCCTCCCCAGAGCAGCTCTGGGATGCAGAGTCCCTCTTCAGAGCCACAGGAAGGAAGGAGAGGAGTGTTTCTTGGAGCTTTGTTTTTATCACAGGAGGAGGAGCGGGTTTGACAGCAGAGAGACTATTGTCAAGTACATTTGGACTCACATCAAGTCTCTGCCTTGACAAATTGGGCTGGGAGTCCTTTCACAGCCAAAGTGCACCACACGCAATGCCGAGCCATCTCTCCACTTCACTCAAGAGCAGAAGGGAATTACTGAGCTCCCTCTCTCCCCCTTTCCTCCCATCCAGCTGCCTCCCACAGGCTGCTCCCAGCCCAGCACAGCAGCAGCATCCTCCCCCAGCCCCTTCCCCACTATTTTCCTGCCAGGGGGGGCTGCAGCAGGAGCAGCACATGTGCCAAGCTCACACTGTGTAATGAGTGCTACCCAAAGTGCAAATGCAAGTGGGTGAGTATTGGCATGAACCCTGCAGAGTGGAGCTAAAATTAGGGCTGGCAATATGGAAATCTGTAATATCCTCTGCACCTGGGTAGCTCAGTGCACTCCAGCCCAAATGTGCTTTAACTGGAGGGAAGGGAAGAGGAGGAAGATGCAAAATACACATGACCTTCCCTCACCATTTTTATCACTGGGAGAGGCCTTTGACTTAAGACATCCTGCAGGAACAGCTCAGAACGTTTCACAGGGGGGATAATGAGGAACACATTCCCCTTTCTTAGATCACAGGAAGGATTATTTTGAACCAAACAGGTACTCTGCTCCAGCAGTGAGCCTCAGCCTTTGCCATACACTTCTCCCTCCTGTGTCCTAACTGCTGCCACAGGGAAAATCTGGCAGGTTGTTTAAACACAGGATTAGCATGAGGTCAGGATTGAAGCCAGAAGTACCAAAGCCCAGCTCACAGGAGGCATGCAGAGTGCTCAGCATCCCTTACCACTTAATCCATGTTGTTTACTCCCTTGGTGGGGAAGGTTTCACACTGATGAGCTCTGACTGCTCCTGAGCACAAGCAGAGCTGGGGGCAGTAACCTGAGCAGGAATCTCCAGAGCACAGTTCTGCCACCCCCCAGTCTTGGTATCCTTCAAAAATCACACAATTTCTCTAACAGCACCAGAGAGCGAGGCAAAGCAGCCAGGCAGCAGCACATAAAGGAGCTCCTGGGTTTTTGTCTCTGGGTTGCAGGGGGTGAGGGGGAAGATTTGTCAAGAAACCTTCTAGAAAGCCTGGGGGAGAAAGGAGAGGACGGGAATTGGCTACGGAAAATGAAAAGCATAATTCAAATGCTGACATGTTCTTCACAAAGCTGTTCTTTAAACTACATGGGAAGGAACAGCACCAACCTCAATTTAAAGCAGAAAAAAAGGAGAAAAGAAAAAAAAACCCAAAAAGCTTAGGTACAGTATTATGCAGGAGCTGTTCCCAAGGCTTCCATCCAGAAACAGACTCCCAAGCTTTCATTCAATAAGGTACTGCTACAACAAAATTACCTCCTGGGCGCTAATGGTCTCCTAGTTATAAACAACCTCTTTAAATAAGGAAGAAAGAAAAAAAGAAAAAGAAAGAAGTGCATTATAAAGGAATTTGCCACACATTTCCTTCAATAAATCCTTTCTCCATTCAGTGCTTCCCAACAGGAGCTGGTCTACCAACTATCATCACCAGTAATTCCTTCCCATCAGGGGCAAAGTAAAATAAAAAATTCAGACTATAAAAATATCTCTTTTATCATAAGAGAAAGTTATTATGAGCCTTCACTGCTGCCTGGCTGATGCCTGTGCACATGGATGGTTCCCTCTTTCTCCATTAATTGCTTGCAGAGGGAGAAAGGAACAAATGCTGACCATGTGAGGCACCTCCAGAGACTCAAGGTAATCATTCCCATCCAGTTTTATTTATAGTAACATGTATTTTACTTATTTGATTTTATTTACACCAAGAAGAATAGGTCCAAAGGTTCCTGGCAAAAGCATCCTGTCAGGGCAGCTGGGTGTGCTGCCATCATGCTGTGCCAGGTACTCCCCTTCTGAACCACCCACTCTTGGCATATGCCTGAAAAATGGGAAAAAACCCAAAATAT
Organism: Campylorhamphus procurvoides; assembly: GCA_013396655.1. Classification (NCBI taxonomy): domain Eukaryota; kingdom Metazoa; phylum Chordata; class Aves; order Passeriformes; family Dendrocolaptidae; genus Campylorhamphus; species Campylorhamphus procurvoides. The sequence continues at coordinate 5,220,139 of WBMV01016874.1, read as the reverse complement.
CCCCCTCTAATTCCTCAGAGCTCCTGACAGTTCCTACCTGCTTGGTTTGTCCTCTGCCAGCTCCACGTCAGTGCCAGCTCCAGATTTCTTGGCCAGGGCTCTGCTCTGGAGAAAGTCTCTCCAACTCATTTTCCAGCTGAGTCAGAGCAGAGACCCAGGAGGAGCCACAGGTGACACTGTGCAAGGAGTGCTCTGACCCAGAGTTCAAACACCCTTCATTTCCAGACCTTCCCAGCCCAACACACACCCCAGAGACAAGAGAGGATGTGCCAGCTCCCCCTGGGAGTGCCCACACCTTCCAAGCCCAGGTGGTGCCAGAGCAGGGTGGCACATCCCAGAGCTCAGCACTGCACAAGCAAAGCCTCCCAGCTGTGACCCCACTGGAGCAGAGCCCCCAGAAGCACAAGGATGAGCCCAAGGGAACAGGCTCTGCCCTCCCATGGTCCCCTTTGCAGGGTTCTTACACCAGGAGAACAAATGGAGCTAGGGAGAAGTGGCTTGGACTAAGCTAGACTGGTCAAATCAGCCTCCACAGGGAGCAGGGCAGCAGCCCCAGGGCTGGGCAAAGAGACATTTTCCTTAAGCAAATGCCAGCCAGGGAAACGGGCAATTTTATCCTCCAAATGCATAAGCTCATTGCTTGTAAAAAGTTTACATGAGTGGAAGAACCAACACCAGTAAAGTTCTATTGCTCCCTATACCCAGTTCCCAGCAAGGCTTCGTGGGCAGCCACAAGAGCCTGGGATTGTGCTGTATCTCACCTGAAGGGGAAAAGCAAATCCTGCTGGCACTCAAAAGCATCAGGCAGATAATTCAGGATATAGTCAGCCCCAAAACAGGGAAGAAAAAACCCCAAAAAATAGAAATTCACCCACGCTTGTAAGCTGGTCACACCCTTAAGCTCTCCAGAGAAGTTTTACAGCCTGTAAAACCCTCATGATTCATTTGGAAAGAAACCACAGTCTGTGCTGCAGCCACAGCAGGGCAAGGTTTCACTGGGAGGAAGGAATGTCTCAATCAACTGGACTCGAGGGGATGCCTCAGGAGCACTAGGACATGTCAGGGCCCAGCTACAAATGCAAAGGAAAGGAAAACAGAAGAGTTTGTGCCCCATATCCATGAGGTATTGACGCCAAGAAAAGCAGGTTATTTATACAGGAGCTTTCTTTGCAGCACACACTGCTCAGCTATCCATTATTAGCCCCAAAACAACAGGGCACAGGAGACTAATGAACAGCATGAGCAGGAAATACAGAGATGTGAAGCAAGATTTAAAGCACAAATGGTTCAGGCACTCTTGTATTTCACAGAAGGTCATTCACTGGGCCTTTATACTTCATTTATCAAATTAGATCTGAATTGGTGCAGTCATCCTGATTCAAGAAACCATCACGCATCTTTTCCCTTCAAAAGGGGAAATAAAGACTTTATCTACAGAGCACTTTGAAGCAGAGGATCTCCGAGTCCTTCCCTGGCACTCTGCCTCTCCAAACCACCCAGGCAGACACTGCCCACCCTCCAGAGGTGCAAGGAACCCCAGTGTCCTGCCTGGGATGGCTTGGGCCAGAGCTCAGCTCAGCACCCTGAGATGCACCTGACTGAGCCAGTCCCCCACGCTGCTGACCTTAATGAGTGGCATTTTATACCCTCTGCTTTTCTAGTGCTTTCCTTGTCATCATAAACATCCCAGTGTTTGCTCACAAGTTGCTCCATTAAAAACAAATATGCTGCCACTCCACGGCTGTGGAATTTGCTGCAGAAAATCATCAAGAGAACAGCACTGTCTTGCCAGCCACCTGCACCACCTCCCCCTTTAACTCAAACCCAGAGGCATGTTACAATTACATTATTCCAACTAAATAAAATTATTCTCCCCTCTTCCAAGACATAAAACAACGGCGTTATTATGGCCATTGCCACTGTGATTTAATAATTTAAACAAAAGACACACACACACAATGATAGGAACACAGTAAGTAGCACAGCACTTCATTACAGCTGGAACCAGTATTTATGATCCCCGAAAGTAAAGATGGTCTTGAGAATTATATGCCCAAATGCACCACTTCAAAGATACAACTTAATCATGTAATGCTCAGCACAGAGCTTTCAAACACCCTGATCACCCTTTGGGGGTTTTTTAGCAGGGTGAAGGAAAGCTGTGAGAGATCATAAATCATTTAAGGGATCGGTGGGAGAGGGTTACTCACGGACCAGGATCTGCAATGCAAAAAGTGAATGGCAAAGCATCACCTTCACACACCTCAGCCCCCTGCAGTGCCCCAGGGCCTGCCCTAGAGCAGCTCAGGGCCAGCAGAGACACCCAATCCTGCAGGAAGGGGCTCAGGGGCTCTCAGGGCTGCATGAGGAACCAGCCAAGATGTGGAGCTGCCACCCAAGAGCTGCCAGTGCTCTGAGCTCCAGACCACGGAGAAGTTAATCTGGTAAAAATGCTTTGGACGTGGAGCCACAGCCCAAATACAGCTCTTTGCCAAGACTGAGGACAATATGTTATTAACTAAAGTTTAATTATAGCCACAAACACACATTTCTAGCTGAGGCTTTACACCCACGGCTCTGTAGCTTTGTTTGCTCTTCTAGTGGTCCCATTAAGAAATGAGGTTTGTGATCACTTTCATAGCCCAGAACACACATTTATCTGGTTTTACCCTGTTTTGCTTCCATTGGAATTTTGCTGGTCACATGGCTAATTAATTTATATCAGAAACAGACAACACTTCACAAAGGACCCTCTAATCAGTGGCTAATAAGGGTGGGCTGCAATATGGTGTTTGTGTAACACTGATAAGAGTATTTTCAAAAGACAAAGCCCAGTTTCAAAGAACAAGCTATTGTCTGCCCATCAAACGAGTATGGAAATTAAACAGAACTTTAATTATTACAGTTGCTGTGCTTTGGATTAGGCAAGATCAATTTCCAGCAGGTGTCATTCCCTGTAGAAAGAAGAATCTGGCTCTTGTAACATGCAGACAGTATTTTGGGTTTTTAAGAGGAATTTTGCAGGAAGAATGAGTCAGCAGCACACGAGCAGCCAGGTCTTCACAGCCAACCAAAAACCACAGCATGGGCTTCAGCAGGGAAACCCTCACACTCCCGAAGATCCAAAGGCAAGGCAGTTCCAGGGAAAGGCTGCCCACTCTCCCCAGTAACCATGCAAAGAGCTCTGAAGGTTTTCCCTTTTCACACATGTCTTCAAGTGCATCAACTGCACGCTCAAGCAAAAAGCACACGCTCCATTTGAGTGGAAAAGCCAAAATTCAATTAATGACACCAATCTCTGCAAGCCAGCAGAGACTGCACAAACAGCTCAGCCAGCACATTTTTCTTTCCAAAAGCTTCCACAGACTGTAATAACACAACTATTGCAGGCATTCGTGTATTAATACAGAAAGGTTTATTTATGAGAGATCTGCAATCAGCTCAACCTCTGAAAGCACAGCTTGACAGAGCTCAGCCCCTGGCCAGGGCTTCTCGTCTGCTTTTCCATCAGGAAGCAGCACCAGGAGCTCAGGTGGGAACAGCCCAGGTGACACCTCAGCAAACCCAGTGGGCAGCCTGCAGTGCCCCAGCTCCACTTCTATGCCAGGACGTGATAAGGGAAAGAGGCAGATTCCACAGGCAAGGAAAGCTGGGAGGTGGAACATGACATGATGGTGTGCACAAAAGGAGATGGAGAACTGACACTTTCCCTGAAACTGCCATGGCAAGGAGAATTAGGAAAGAAATTAGGGTTAGTGTGAGGTAAATTACACCAACCCTGCTTTTCTGCAACATCAGATGGTTGCTGCAACACCAGCACATCACCATGTCTCTGTTGGGTGAAATATCTCCTCAAGCTACCAGCAACAAGAGGTTTGGCAACTGTACTAACATATTTATTTGCAATACAGACCAGCTTATATTTAAAATAAAGGGAATGGCACAGAGAGCTCTCTCAATTCATAAGTGGCAGTTATTAAGTCAGCACTAAGATGTGGGGAGGGGAAGCTTTCCCAATGGTTTTGCTGCATTCTTCCATCATGAAGCCCAAGGAGTCAATAAAAGCACATTTTAGATCTTTAAGGAAGACCTAAACTGCCTTGACTGTCTGCTACAAGAGACAAACCCCAACATCACCCAGTTCCCAAGTATCAGATCCTCATCCTCAGCAGTTTGTCCTTTATCACCAGCAAACAGTCCCTGGATAACAATAGGAGTAAGCACAGCTGTCTAGAGAGATGGCACATCCATCCAAAAGCATCCCACAAAACTAAACATAAGCTTCACCAAAGCACAGGCAGAGCAGATTTAAAAGCAAGGGCAGCTTTTCCACCACCAGGGATCACGGAACTGCTTCCTGCTGTCCCACCTCCTGAACTTCCTGCCACCCTGTCCAGGGAATACGCCTTTGTCCCTGACCATGACCTGCAGAAAACAGCCATCTGCCCAGACATGAGCATTCAGAAACGTCCCCAGGCAAGTCCCAGTGCTGGGACAGTCCCTTCCCTCCAGGTCATTGGAAGCTCAGCAGTGCCATACCCACCACGACCTTGAGAAGGGACACCCTCCCTGCCCCTGCTGCTTCTGGCTCCTCGGGACAAAATCCCTGGTACCAGGCCAAAACTGAGCATCACAGAACACAGGGAGGGAGAGAACTGCTCATCACTGCCTCTGACACAACACAGATGATGTTGTGCATATTAAGTACACAGGGAAACACAAATTTGAGCTGTTAACATTTGTCATTGCTGTGCCTCCCTCTGAGCCTCAGGGAACACAGCAGGGGCCTCAAAGCAAGGGGCACCACAGACCAAAAGGGTGATGGGAAACAAAAGACAAAGTGCTCAAGGAGTCTGTTTCATACCTGGAAGAAACTTCCAGAAGGGAGAGAAAATAGTATGTCAGAGTCCACCTGAAAGAATGGCACCAGAGAGCTGCCCAGGGGACAGTCAGGTGCCAGCTGCTGGCATTCCAAGACTTGTACTGTCTCTGCTCAGGTGCTGCACATTCTTACCCAGGGTCTCCCACACTGGGAGGATGTCCCCACCTCCACCAGGCACAGAGCTGCCCCTCTGCTGAACATGTCCTCAGCTCCACAAACCACAGGGACACCCCTGGCTGCTGCTGACACAGCCACAAACAGGCCAGGGGTGCTCAGGACAGGATACCTGTGCAGCAGTCACCTCCTGGGGTGCTGGGGAGCCCCTGAATCACTCAGACAGGGCCATCTCTGTGCACAGCCCATCTCCATTTCATGTGGTGGTTCCTCACTGGCACAGCTGCTGATTAAAGCTTGCACTGACATCTGAAGACTCAAAGGCAAATTAAAATCACCCTACACTTCTTAATCCGATTCATGCTTTTTTAATGACTGGAGTTCCTATCATGTGGAAAGCATCTCCTGCAGGATCCTGCTTTGACCACTGCTGTTCATAAATGTGAAACAACCTGCTAATGCTCTCTAAATTTCCCACACAAGTATTTATATCAGCACCCCTCTATTTTTTTCCCCAACAATAATCTAATTCATGTGACTCTTATCTTAGCTATGAAACAGCACATTAAATCCGGGATCACAGCTCATTTAGATAAATGAAATCGGGCACATCCAGCGAGTCATTCCCGCTGTGACATTTCCACTATTGACAGAGTTATTTCCATGCCCAGTGTGGGCAGGGAGCTGGGAGGACTCACCCCCTCCAGCAGTCACTGTCCCTCGCCTGAGGGTGCCCAGCACAGCCACAGTTTCTAAAGGGACTCTACCTGGGTCTAGTCACGTGTTAATAAACATTCTGGCAGCATTTCCCAGAAATAACCTTCAACAGTTACCTAGAAACATAATCCATCAAAATAAACCTCAAAATAGTAAGAACCTAAAAGAAGTTCTATTGGTAGCTTGCATTCTAGTTACATACAGAAGGATTAGTGGACAAACTAGAGCCATTGATCAAGCTCAAATTAATTTCAAGGTTATTCCCTTAATTCTTTTATAAACACAACAAGTACTGTTACAAAGCTCCCCTTTCCTTATTCCCTGCTACTCTCTGAGCTCTGAAGAAACAGCTCAACCTTCCAAATCTCTACAGGACTTGAGAGCACCCAGTGGAACCCAAGCACTCAGCAGGTGATGAGCTGAAGTGAGTCTGTTGCTCTGGAGCTTCCCACTTAAATCATCCAGAATGTATTAAAAGTTCCCATCAAATAAATTCAAAGTTCTCCTTCAGCACTGAACAGTTCCCTTTTTCTCTAGGGCTCCATCCCCACACTCCTTTTAAATCTGAATAAATACCAATGGTATTTGCATCCCCCTCTTTTTCACTTTTTTTTAAAAAAACCGCTGAGATGATGCAGAAACACACAGTGGAAGGATTTGCTTTAGATACTCAGAGCACTCCTGATCTGCATATTGATTTCAACTCCTAATTCTTCATAAATAAAATGGATCCACAAGAGTCTGACAATACATCTGCTGGTGAATCCTTCTCTCTGCTCACAGCCAAAGCCCGTGGATTAACACACACCTGCACTGCAGAACACGCTGCCCCAGTGAGAACTGGGATTTTTTGGAGCTTCCACTTGAGGCTGGCAGGCTGGGATGCATCAGCAGTAATCCCAGGCACCCCCTGAGTGCTGGAGCGAGCCTGGGTTATCTCCCTGATAACCTTCCCCAGCCCTGGGACTGTGCCCTGTGACACCCACGTGCTGCTGTTCCACAGGACACCAAACTTGGCTGCAGCACATCATTCCCCAGCACTGCCCAAGTGCTGCTTGCTCAGCCTGGGGAAAGGAAGCTGGGCTGCCTTTCCAGGGATGGGTGTGCTCTGGAAGTGCACCCACAACCCTGGGCTGCTGCCTGGTCAGTTTTCTACTCTCCTGAAAAAACTGTTTCCAACCAGAAGACACAGTTCTGATTATTAAGACAGACCTCTATATAATTCAGAAATTAATAATTCCTGTACTATGTTAAGACCACTAACAATGCAGCCTTGGCTCTGGAAAATTAACTGCTGTGGGTCAATCAAGGACAAGCAATTTCAAACTTTCATACATTCTCTTAGTCAGGTGGAATCCTCTCTCCATCTCAATCAAGCTTTTATTGGCTGTGGCACAAATATCCAACTCATGCTGCACTTCTAGGGCAGGTTCTCTTCACACCTACAAAGTTTCTTGCTTTTGGCCTCACTGAAAGCAGGGGCAGCCCCTAAATGGGTCCACCACACTGACATTGGGGGTTTGAAAGGGATAAGAAAGACAATCCAAGGAAAGAGAACCTCAAAGCAAGACAGTTTCATCAGACAAGGGCATGTTCTATGCAATAAAAGCAGCTAATCACCCTAAGCTGCATTACATCAAATACCTTTTGCTCCAAAAGCCCTTAAGGCTGCAGTTTTCCCCTAGGATTAACACTCTTCCTTAGAACTCTGCCAGCTGCTGCATGGTCTCTCTGGATATCAGGAATTCTTGGGGTTTCTGACTTTTCCCACCATTAGAAGGACATTTATCAGGTTAAACCCAGATTTCTCTCCCTGCCTTACCAGCAGAGTTTTGGATGACTAATCAAACAACTGAATATATTTTACAGATTTAATTCTCCCTTCACTATTTATACTAGGCAATGTCACTTTGACACTATTCTGGCTTTCTACTGCAAAAAACTTTCCAACTTAAATTTCCCTAAACCCAACACTCTCTCAGCAGCAGACAGGAGTGGTATTGGCTCCATCCTGCCCTCCCCCAAGTCAGCTTCAGCTGTCACCAAAAACACAGTAAGCATTTTCCTCCTTAAGAACTATGTGTTCTTCCAGTTATATTCAGTGGACCAGAAGAGTCTGGCATCAGAAAAAGAACTATCTGATTTCTTGGACTCACTGCAGGAGAACCTGGCTTGGCCAGATACAGAAATCACCACCAAGAACTCAGTTAAATTAAAGCTACCCTGGGCAGTGAATATTGGCTGTACAAAGAGGGATCAGGCATTCACACACACCTCACATACAGTTTTGGGGCTTTCACTGCTCTGTAAAGGGTGTTTCTTCCTGCAGTTATAAATAAGAGCAAGCAAAACACTCCCTTTGTATGTTGGTGTAAAGATTTTCAGAGTCACCATCCACCAATCGCTACTACTATTTTAGTAAATGGAAAGCAGTCAACAGCTCTTGAGAACCTCTCACATTTGTGTCTGTTTTCAGAGCTGAAAGTGCATTTTTCAGCTTAATTCAGACTGAGCATTGAAGTCAAGGTCAAATCTACTATTTCTGCCATGATCTCCATTGCCTTCTTTCACCACCATGACCTGTAATTTCTATTTCTATGCACAGTTGGAAGGAGGGAAACACACCCTGCACCTCAGACCTACCTCAGGATCCCGAACCTTGAGTGCCCCTTTATGCCAGGGAAGGGAGAGCTGCCATGCTCAGATGGGTGATCCTTGTGGGACAACAGCTGGATGTCACAGAAAACCTCTGGGCAGCAGCGAGGGAAAAGTACAAAAATACAAAGTAGATCTAAAACCTACTCAAAAGCAAGTTTTGCCATGGGAACCATGGTAGGAAGGATCTATCTTTTGGCTCACAGGTCTCAGGCAGAGACATCTCTGAGAACTTTCAGGCAAATGAGGTCTCCACCCAGACCTGCCTGTGCTTTAAGTGCCCACCTCTCGTGCCATCCCACTCCTAAGGCACAGTTTGCAGCCTCCTGTCCCTTCCAGGAAAGGTCCCACCTCTGTTTCCCTGGAACAGCACCAATGGGAATGTTATTGAATGTCACAGTGAGTCACATCACATCTGCTCTATGCTGTGCTCAGGACAACCTTCTCCACGGAGCTTTTCCACGAGGGGTTGTTCATCAGGTCTTATTTTTAAAGAATCTGGGCCAAGTCATCCCTGCTGTAGCTTTAATGACGTCAATGAGCTACAGCAGGGGTGAAATTGGGCCATTATTTTTTATGTCCATATGTCCTGTGCCCATTAAAGAAAAAAAAACGCAAAAGAAGATCAAGGAAGAAATGAAAAGTTATTGAATCAAAAGACTACCCTGTGCAGAGATTAACATCTAGATGTGGAATGCTTCTCTCTTGCTCCTACTGTACATTTATAAATATAACAGTTTATGGAAAAAGAAATACTCCTGTCAAGGTACAACGCGAGTCCTGCGGTGACAAATTATATTCACTTTTTGAATTCTGCCTTGATTAAAACAAACTAACAGAAGAAATCTTTACCGTGAAAAGGTCTCCCCAGAACTCAGCTAATAAGGGGCACAGTTGGCAGTGTGTTGGTTCCTCCACTGCAAGCCAATCCTCCCCACAGCACCAGCACAGCCCAGAGGGCCTTGTGCTGAGCTCCTTTCTTAGCAAACCCAAAGCACCATTACACAAATATCAAAAGGAAAAATACCACATACAAGGCTAAGCCTGAACAGTGTTTTCTGTGAGTCTGCAAAGCCTCAACCACCACAAAACGCATCTCAGCAGCGAGCCCAACCACCACAGTTCTCAGCCACACATTCAAAAGCCCACTTAAGTGACACTCCAGCCTAGGAGTGACCCTACTGAGGGGGACACAGGTGAAAGGACTCCCCAGTTCCCACCACAGTCACCAACATACCCTTAAAGCCAGACAGCAACTGCTCAGCAGCAGCACCAGATCACAGGAGCCTCATGCTCAGGGCCTTCCTTTGTAGACACCTTTTATTCCAAAGCTTAATGGAAGATTCCTTTGAAATCTTTGACCCTAATTATCCAAGTCTCAGCTTCAGCCAAAGACTAAGTCCTCCCTGCTTTCCCTTTGCATTGATGAGCTCCTTTTCCCACAACAAGCCACAACAGTTGGAGGCTTTGTTTTTGTTTTTATTTTTATTCCTCTCCTCCCTTCTCCCCTCCCATTCCAGCACTGGAATCAAAATAACTTGAGATGGAAAACGTGTGACCTCCCAAGCCTTTATTTACAGTACCACAAACCACAAGGGAAGGATCTGTCCAAGTTTTCCAGCTGGAATGGGAACAGCAGGGAAAAAAACGTGCCCTCGTTTTTGCAGCTGTGATATTTAACACATCACAGGGCAGAAGGATGGGAAGGAGATAGGAAAGAGTTAGAAGCCAGCAATGATGCCATGAAAATACTGGATGAAGAGTCTCAGCCACACAAGTAGGTTCACATGATTACATCCTTTCTGCCCAGAAATAACCAGAGCTCTGTACGTGCAAATGTAACTGCAAAACCAGTCTGACACACATTTAATGGGCTTACTCCTCGACTTTTACATTAAACCAGGCTGTGCAACACAGGAAACCTTCTGCACTTCACCTGGTTTTGTATTAGTACTACAATGATCTCTCTTCAAGCCACCATCCCCCAAAATCACAGCAAAGACTCTCAAAAACCAGAAGCCCCGAAGCAGTGGAACCTTCCTCAGGTATTTAAAAACAAAAGCCTCGAAGCAGTGGAACCTTCCTCAGGTATTTAAACAGCACAGAACAACAAACACAAATGCAGGAGGTTGAGAACTATAGAAAGTTTCTTGCAGCAGGAAACTGTCAGTTAGTCTGTGGTTACAACCACACCAGCGTCACAGCTCCTTCCTCCCAGTCAAACACGTGTGTCCCAGCAGTTCCCTGTGTCTGGTGTTCCTGCTCCAAAAGGAGGAAAACCACCAAAAGAAAAATTCACCCACGTTTCCAAGAGCAATTTCACTGTGCCAAACTACACAGGGGACTACACAGACCCCTGCTTTGGAAAAGGGATCCTTCTTTTCCCAAATATTTATGTCCTAGTCTAGCAGGTCAAACTCAGTGTACCTGTAACTGTCTCCCACCTTTACAAGATCCCATTCCCCCTCCCTTTCCTGTTGATAGCTCACCCTTCTCCCAGCCTGGCACAGTAACAAGTGCCACCCTAACTCAATCAGCAGCACTCAGGGCTTGCATTTACACACACATCCCAGGGACTAAGGACACTTGCCTAAATTTTGAAGTTATTCCACACAAAATAGTCCCAGATCTAATCTGCAGAGGAACCTTGTCCCAGCATTGCCCCTCTGTCCAGCAGTTTGGATTCAGAGTCGCTGGGCTTGGAAAAACAAAGGGCTGCCAGCAGAACAGAGGGGGAAATCACCCAGAGCCTCCAGCATTCTCCTGGACACTGATATCCACCTCCTTGTCTTCCTGAGCACTGCATTCCCTGACAAGGTTTAAACCCCATTTTTCTCCCTAAATTCCCCACCTGCCAATCCACAGACATTCCTGGCTCTCTGATGATGCAAGCACACCAGATTCATCTTGCCATGAGCACCATTCCAAAGGCAGCTTCTCCTCACCTGCCCAGGGAATCAGAAACCACTTGGGCACCTCATCAACCCTACTAAATCCTCCAGGCAAGTGAAATGAGCAGAGCCACCACCCTGGGGCCAAAGCAAACCCTGAGCACTGCCCAAGGACTACATTTCTCCTTTGCTGTTACTGTTAATTCCCCGAAACACCCTCCCCTCCACCACAGCCTGAGGGGGATTTTGTGACCTAACACGAGGAGGGAAAGCTCCTGGGATACTGATTTGTTCCTCCTCAGCACAGGAGCACAAATTCACATGGCAATTAATGCCTCTATGAGCAAAAACTCCTGTGTTCCAGCTGCTGACAGCAGCTCTGGCTCCCGGAGAGACCCATGCACAGCTCCTTCAAAGAGGGCAGGAGCTGCCAGGCTCTCTCCCAAGGAAATCAGGTATTCCTGAGCAACAAGATGCAGCCCTGGGAACAGCCTGGCTCTGCTAATCCTGAAGAGAGAGGCTCCAGGAAGGGAATCGACATGGGGAATGGCAGTGAATTCACTGGAGGTAATTAAAGCATTCAAATCACCCTTAGTTTTCAACAAAGATATTTGGTGTTAATACAGGGCTGGTGCCACTGTGATCTCAGTGTAACTGTGAGACCCTGAGATATAAATCCACAGTGACTGAAAGCACAATTCAGTCTGGTAAGTGAACAGTCTCAGATCCAAACTCATTTATTCTTTCTCTTCTTCCCAGCAATTTGTTGCCCCTGAAGCAAAACCCATCTATTTCTGAGTTTCAGCATCCAGCAGTAAAAATGCAAAGCTGCTGTGCCACAGCATCACCCCAAAGAGGCATTTGGTGGAGTTGGAAACACCCTTTCTCACAAGGCACACAAAACCTTAGAGGAATGTACTAGAGGGAAATAAGAAGATGCAAAACCATGCAGTCAGTCTAAAGGCTGACACCCCATCTTCCAAAAACCTGTTCAGCCACTGATTTTGCAGGGAGATTTTACACTGGATATACATTTCTACAACTCACACAAAGCAGGTTTGGTGGGAGCTGGACACACACAGTGAACCTCCAAGCAGAGGTTACAGCACCAGGGAACAGCAGGTACATATATTCATAAAAAACAATCTCTTCACATTTACTTATTAAAAACCACCATGGGGTAACTGCTTCCCCTTCTACACTCTCCATTGGGAAGTGCTGCATTTCAACACTCTTGGCAATGTAAAACAAAGGTCAGAGGGCAAAAAAAGGTAGAAACAACAATTTGATGGTATCACCAGAGGCTGCACAACTGTTTATCTCAATACAAATAAAATCAACACAATTAAGAATTTTTTTTGGTGGGGAAAAAAACCCTCAGACAAGATTTAAATATCCATTAGAAATTATGTTAATCACACATCCTGTGCAGCCATTCTGCCTTTTAATTAATTTACTTGAAAGATTTTTCACTAAACAAAGATGCTGACTAAGAATAAGTCTGGGAGTTTTCATTAAAAAGGTTTATTACCAATGCACACGTCTGTGCAATTTCAGCCAACCCTGCCCTGTGCATGCCAAGCCCTTCTCCAAGAGCTCATGCAGCCATTCCTTCCAGACTCCATTTCAGCACGTTTTCCCCAAGCATCTGTTCAAGTGGAACCCAAGCTAAGGTTAATCCCCTCTCACCAGCAGCGAGTTAGCATCCTTCAGATTAATTACCATTCTCCCTAGTAACACCTAAATGGCTGTTTTTTTATCTAATCCACAAGCAAAAGAACAGCCACCCAAGCTGAAATGCCAGCACCTACCTTCTGCAAAAAATCTCTCTAGATGCTTCTGAGTGCAGGAGGGAGTAAAGACAGCATCGCTGAAAAAGGATGTCACTGTTGGTCCACATGTGTCAACATCCTAGAGAAAGACAAAACACAGTTGCTTAACTGCCATGCCCATGGGAAATCAGGAGCAGGAATAAAGCTGCCTTCCCTTCCCAGTTACTCCATGCTAACGGCTCCTATGCAAACAACATAAAGCTCCAGCATTTCCTAATTGCACATCAGAGTTTCTGTGCAGACATCCCTCCGGTATGTCAGAAATTCAATACGTGATAGTAGGCGGCAATGAGCACCTCGGGGATTTAAAGTGCCTTCCAAGCCATGAGTCATCCTCATCGAGAACTCATGGAAATTAAGAAGGAAAAGAGAGAGAGAGAGAGGAGAAAACACACAGGCGCATTGCACTGACCACCCTCACGTGCTCCCTCTCTACAACACTTCCCCTTAAAGCATCTCCCGTCTAATTTGGGGGTTGGACACAAATCATCACCCTGGCACAGCACGGTGTTCTTGCCAACAGCCCACAGAGCCCGGGCAGGATCCCACGGGCAGGGGTGGGAGCAGAGCTGGGGCTGCCTTTGGAACTCCCCCAAAATCCTTCCACACCTGGAAGAACAAGGAGAAGGCAGCTCCTCTGGCTGCCACACATGAGGGTGATGACCCAGCTGCACCCAGGAGGGCAGGGCCAGCTCCCATCCCACACAACCCCAGGCAGCCCTTTTACACTCCAATCCAGCCACCTGCTCTCCCCCGAGGCTGGTTTTTGAGGGCCAGAAGGAACCTGCAACCACTCCCTGCCAAACAGGTTACGTGCTTTGCTTCCTTGTTCCAAGCAGTGCCTTGTCTAAGAGATTCCTTCAGGTTCAGTCTCATCTTTACCTCCGAACACTGGTTCTAAAGCAGCTGGGTTGCACTTCATGGCACACACATGTGCTCCCCACCATCAGCTATCATCTCCCCCAAGCATATTCAAGCTTCTTTAGTTCTTTCTGGCTTATCCTCGTTTCTCTGCCCTGCTGTCCTCCAGGGCTCTCCAGAGCACATGGGCTGCCAGGGTGATGGAGCAGGGAATGTTGGGGGACCTGCAGCTGTTCCCCCATGGGCTTTAGCAGCTCCCACAGCCCCCAAAACACACACACACTAAAGCTGCCTCTAATTCACTCACCTCCCCATCAACAGAAAGAGCCCCTTCTCCTCCAGCTCAGACAGGGCACAGTTGTTCTTTCCAGCAGCACGAGCTGTTTTGCATCAGAACATGCAAATCTGGGTCCACAACCCCACAAATAAAAGCACACTCCCTGATCAGGACCTTAACCCAAGCCTTAAGACCAGCACCCAAAACAAAAGGGTTATACAAAAAAACCCCAAACTAAAACACCAACATACTCCTCTCCCTGTGCCAAAGAACCTGAAATGCTTGGAAAACCCACTTCTACCTTCAGCTGCAAATGCTGCTTCAGTTAAGAGATCCATGTCTCACCAACAATTTCAAAAACCAGAAACTGCTCCTTCCCCTTGCACCTTCTTGCACAGCAATTTAAAAGAAATAACAGTGCTTGCCCAGGTCAGATTGATCCTGGAGGAAGAGCAAACGTGAGGAACATTGAAGGGCCATTAATCTCACCAAGAGCAGCAGCCAGACAGCTTAAAAATATATTTAGTCCACAAATGCTTATTAACGTCATTTGCTGATTCACAGCTGAGCCAGGCACACGGAGCCCAAATGCCACTTCTGCTTTCCCAGGCTGGGTTTAAAATGATAATAAATTTTTAAAAAATAGTTTATAGGGTCAGGCATCAAGTTGCTTAATCTGTCATGCAACTATCAAATATGGATCTATTTGTGGTGGAAACTTTAGGTCCAGTCTGTGGTCCTGTGGTTTAGGATCTGATCCAAGTTTATCTGAAACTGAATCTTCGTTTTCTTTTATTGACTATCGATCTTGTTGCAAACGTTAATACAGTCAAGCCAAGCTCATAAATAAAATTAATTCTTCAGGCTCACAACAAAATGAATGCTGAAAATCACCACCATTTTTAAAATTATATCCTTACAACTGAAGAAAAAGATTTGAGAGACACAAATGTGCGTCAAGATTTTCTTTGGGTGCTTTAGGGCAGAATTAACCCACTAAATTCTTAAGCAATCCTTTAAGTAAAAACTCTTTTCATGAAAGGAAATTTAAAATGTTTCTTCCCCTACTGTTACACACAATATGATGATTCAAAGCCCAAAGGATTTTCTCTCTAAAGCAACTATTCAAATCTGTGCAATGGAAATGTATTTAAATATAACATTTTCATCTTGCTTTTCCCTTTGAATTTTTAAAGGCTTTTTCAGGAAAGCGAGTACCTCATTAGTCCTTTTAGCCATTCCACCACTCTGATTTGCAAGTAAACAGGAATCCTCACATTGCCTTTCTCTTTGGAAAGCATTCATTGTAGCTACATAGTTTTTAACTCAATATACAACTAGTCTGAGTCTCACAAGCTATGCAGTAATTCACTTCTCAGGCACATCAGGATTTGTCCATTCCACTCTTCCCACATCTCCCCCAAGCCAGACATGTTTCTGTGGATGCTGGATGTGCCAGAGAACACCCTCCCAAAAGCCCCATCCACCACAACCTCCACTTTAGTCATAAATTGTGCAAACCCCAGTCAGCCCAGGGCCCTGCCCTTCTGGTTTTGTGGAGATCAGAGTTCCCAAAATCACCTGCACCCAGAGGTTCAACATTTTGGTGTTGGGGTGAGGGCAATGCCAAAAGCCCCCTGGCACCTACAAAGCTGAAGGGCAGCCACAAAGCCTCCTCAGTAGGAAAATCAATCTTCCTACCTGCTTTATTGTTTTCTATTTCAGGGCTGGGTTTTTTCCCTCCTGAATTGTAGAGTGGGGAAGGATGACAGAAATTCTCCTTTTCACTGACACTCAGTCTGGAACAATTGCTCCAAACAGACAGACAGTCCCCTACACCCTTGTTAATGGTATTGAAATCAAAAGTGATTAAAAGTAAAACCATTTCTGCACAACAGAAACTGAAAGTGCTGCCTCTGGGAAAACAGCACACCATCAGCAAACACCAGAAGTAAGAGATAATTAATGCAGGCCAGGACACCATGGCATATTTCTAGAACTTGTTTTCTGGAATAATCATAAACAATTCACCTTGCCTGTATTCCCAAGTCATCACTTTTTAAATTCACTGCATTTTGCAGAGGCCTCGCTGATGCTATTCTTAATTTACTTATTTTCAGGTGTGAGAACAGATCACCAAGACAAAATTGAAACTTTAAAAATGTCAGCTTTTAAGCCCCTTTTAGATTTATAATCATAACCCTGGCTGCGTTTCAGAAGCATTTTGTGCTACGTGGAACTCAAACACACAACTAAAACTGCTTCTGCTTTAAAATTAAACTACTCAAGTGTGGGAGGCTCCAGCACTGCTAAACAAGGGGCACATTTGTCCAAAGCACCAGGAAAAAGCAACCCACCAAAACCAGAGCAAAGTGAGTTAATGCAAGAGCTCCCCAAAGGCTACAACAACAGGTTTATTACAGGGGATTTGCAAAGAGGAGCATTTCAAACTCCCCCCTTTCCTGGAAAGCCTTCCAGGGAAGCATCTCCCCAGGGAAGCCTCTGGGCACCAGAGCAGCTCAGAGCCAGATCAAAGCCCACTTCAGTCGTGGAGCAGCACAAGAGCTCACCACACAGGTCCACCAAAGGAGAGCCCACCTATTAACAGGCACACTCGGTGTAACCCCATCCTGCAGGAGGCAGAGGTGCCCCACGGCTCATTCCTGGCACAAACCACACACACCACATTGCACTAACAGAGCTGACATTTACCTTTCCATGCAGGATGATTAATTAATCATAAGATGCTTGCTGCTGGCTCTCGAAGGCTTCTCTGCTGCACTTCACCCTTCTGTCCTTCCCCAAGAGGCACCAGCACTGCCACAATAAAGCCCTTTATATTGGTGGGGTGGGCAGTGCCCACCTCATCATTACCTGAACACCCACACCTGAGGACCCCCACAGCACAGGGGCCTCACACCTGCAAGTCTTTGAGGGAGAAATGAAGCAGCAAAACCCTTCCTGCCAACAGCACAGCTGGTTCAGCTCACCTCAATCTGCATTAATAAATACCAAGTGCCAGCTGTGGTCACACCCTGCCTGCCCATGGCCTGGAAGGTGCAGTTTGAGGCCACCCAGAGTCCCAAGAGCCCTTTCTCCCCAGAGCAGGTGCTTGCTGCCCTCCTATCAGGCACTCTAAAACAGTAAAGAGGATATAAACAAGCAACAGAAAATCAGCAACAATCCAGGGAGAAATAAATTCCGAGTCCTGAAGAACTCTAACTGGAGGAATGGGCTCCAGAACGTGCCAGGAAATTAATCAAATGCAAGATAAATGCAGCAGTAGACTGGAAAATACAAACAGCTTGGAAAGGCACCCAGACCATTCTCCCCTCTCTGATGTTTGTAGCATCTGGACCCTCTAAAATGTCCTGGGGTTACATTCCCAAAGGATCACAAGGTCCTGGCCTCGCTGCAACAGCAAGACCCAAGGGGATGGGAGAGAAAACAAACAGCAGAATGTTTCCAGAAGCTGCCTAGGCTCTGGACCCTGCTGTAGCTAAAATGACCTTTTCATTTGCAAAGCCCTCTCTCTCCTTCCTTAAAAGCCATTATTCCTTTCCAAAAAGCCATTATTCCCTTATATTAAATGGGAGATTGGAGTGGGAACTGTTATAACACATCACTCTGGTCACACTGCAAGGAAAAATATATTAAAAAACCCACTACACTCAAGATTTTGGGGAAGCTCACCTCAGTCTGTGTAAAACAGGAAGAGTCACATTTAATATCAGATATTAAAGGTGGGAACCTGTTCCCACATCCCCTTCCCAAACAGAGGGGAGTTCCTGCTCCCACAGTGGGATCCCAACGACCAGCAGCACCTGCTCCACTCTGGCATGGAACTGCTTTGAGGTGGGCAGAGCTCAAAAAGCAGCTTTTAAAACCATCTATTTAGAGCCAAGCTTCAAACTCCCCTCTGAGAGCAGGAAAACCTACAGGGTTTTCTTTTTCCAGGAGCACAAAAGTGGAGGAGGAGGCAAAATTAAAAAAACAAAAAGCCTCTGGGTGGGTTCAGCACCCGTGAATGCCAAAGGCACTGCATGTTTTATGTATGACAATGCCATCCCTCCTGTGAAGATTTCTAAGTGAATCAGCCACACTGGGTCTCCACAGCTGCTTTCAGGAGGATCTTTTTTAACCAAGTAAAAAAAAGAATTTAATTCAACTGTTTGATTTATGTGACTTTTCAGTCATTTCTAAACAGGAATGTTTCAAGCAGAGAACTCGACGTCAGCTCCCACCTTGCCCCTTACCATACAAATGTGGCAATTAGAACAGGAAAATTAGTCAACTGTGCAGGATTTCACCTTAAATAAAGCAGCTCGGGAAATAAAACACCATTTAATTGGTAGTTGACAGCCAGGGAAGAAACAGCGGCTCAGTAACAGGCTTAAAGAGGGCCTGAAATCCATTCCTAGCCCTTGATGGAAGCCTGTCCTTGCCAAGGAAAGCCACAATCCATAATAATGCTCCGTATTGTGCTTTTATCCTCTGTTTTATCAGAGCTCATCTGCTGATCAATGAGGAGTCCCAGGGAATAACACTCTGAATTTCAATGTCAACACAGCAGTACTGTGGTAATGATTGAAAATATTTACATATTGCCTCACTGATCGTGGGGTGTTCTTTTCCAACCATCTGGCTACTGGGCACTCATGATTTTTTATTATTTTGTTTTATTTTTTAGGGCCCCACAACTACTTCAAGCAGGCTATTTGACCATCTTTACAGCCAACACCAGACATTCCACCTGAATCAGGTTTTCCTGTTATTTTTAACCCAGGACATTAGCGAAAGCATTAATCAACTTCATCCCATCTCGGGGAAGGGGAAAACAATTCTCTTCACAAGGACAAACTCCAGAAAAGCCCAGCAAACACCTGCTCTGTGAAGTGCCAATTCAGCTCCAAAGTCTTGCTTCTAATGTGACTCAAGGGTGTCACCATTTTGACAACAGATGAGTCAAATGGAAATGTGTCACTCCCTGTGCTCTCGGTGCCAGCCTCGAGTAAAGAGAGGCTGGAAGGGCTGTTTTTCCCACCTCCAGATGGAATTCCTTCTGATTCCTGCAACGTGGAGCCCCAGGGCGCCTGTGCTGATGCTGCCTCTAGGAACTGCTCAAGTTCTCCAAGCCAGGTGGTTCAGGCCACACAGGCTGCAGGAATAAAGCTTAGAAAGGACCACTCATTCTCCTTTCCCTGCTTGCAGAGGAGCCTGTGCACCCCAACATTCCCCAGCTCACCCCCAGTGCCACCCAAGGCGCTGCTGGGATGGATTTGCCTCACTTGGCTGCACCCTCTGAGCCCCTGCAGGCCCAGGGACATCCACCTGGGCTACACAAGCAGAAATCCTGGGGAGAAATTGAGGTTTAACCTCAAAAAAACTCCCCCCAAGCAAAAGCCAAAAGCACCTCCCTGAAGATGCTCTGCTCACCAAGGTGTTGCCCTTCCCCAGCACGGCACAACCCATTTAAATCTCACCTTGCTGACCCAAGGTTTTAGGTTTCTATGTAAAACTAAATGTTAAAAACAGCTTTGCAAAGCTTACCTGTGTGCATTCCTCCAGGAAGCTTAAGAGCAAGTTCAATAAAATATGCAGCAAAGGCTGACATCTACAAGATCTACAAGTTTGCTGCGAGAGACCTCAGTAGGGAACTTGATGGGAATGTTAAAAAGGTGGTTCTCAAACAGTTGTCAAACTGCTTTCAAGGAGTTTTTTAGTGGCTCCAAACCTGTTTATAATCAGAGGCTGACACTCCTAGCTGCTGGTACTATAAACTTGATTTAGGAAGAATGGGAGGTCTAGAAGCCAAATTATACCCAGCCTTTGAACCAGGAATTAAAACTCCCTCAACAAGGTTTAGCCACTGATTTTGATAACAGTGTTCAGGATAAAACATTACCTCCTTTTTTGTCAGTTCTACTTTGACAACAAGGAACAAAACACAAGTTCTGTCAGCAAAATGACATACAGAGAACAAAAGACAGAGCAGGAAAGTGCTCTGACATATCTGCCTTTGATAATACAGATGCTCCACGAGGCAATGAAACCTCCCCTTTACGTCAAGCTCCTTTTCCTGCTGGGACAACTGTCTGAAGGAAGGGGCAGGAGCAGGACAGAAGGCTCTTTCCTCTCCATCCTCTCTTGCCCAGATGTTTTGCAGGCACGATGCAGAAGATGTGACCTAATGGTGCCAAAGTGCCCACCTTCAGCAAGGCAAGTCAAACCATCTCTCCCAAACAAAAGGATAAGTGAAAACTGGGAAGCCAGAGCAGCACACAGAAACTGGAGTACAACTTTTAATCCTTCAGTAGGCTTGCCCAAATATGCTCTTCCCTCTCACAGAGGCAGCATGTTAAAGGTGCCCTTTGGAAAAACTTATTTACAGGCATTAAATGTAAGCAAAAGTAAGCACTAGAATTACTCCATAGTCCCAAAAGAAACAAAGGACACTCTGTGCCCATGCTAAACACATTTCTGAAGATATTTGATGGAAGATGTTTACTGTTGGATGAAGTTAAAACTTGGAACAGTGTTTTACAATCCAGATACAGGTCAGACAAACAAGACTCCCAAGAGTCTGGATAAATTATGCTTAAAAACAAGGGGGAGAGGGAAAACAAAACAGGCTGTGTGTTCTTCTCCATCAGTTGGGTTTGGTGCATCACAAGCCTGAAAGCTCCATGTTAAGCCTGCCCAAAAAATAACAAGGAAAATAAGGCAAAACTGGAGACAGAAAACTGGGAATTCTGCTGAATGGTGTCCAGCAACATTCCATATGTCTGCTCCTGGTTTACCCTGGTTTAAAACAGAAGTGATGCTCCACCTTTGCTGGTAAAGAGCAGAGAGAGTAATCCTGAGAAGGGGATGGCAGAGAAACAGCAAGCAGAGCCTCCCTCCCCCTTCTGCTCTTCTCCACCAAATATCTCCGAGTTATTTACATCCTCCCTCCTGAACTTCCCCTCCACTTTCACAGCTTGCAGTTAACTCTGCATCCTGCTGGAGATAACACATGTTTAGCTTTCAGCATGTTTAGGCTGGAACACCCTCTGAACGTGGGGCCAGGTCACAGAGGGAAGGCTTTCCAGATGCAGAGACTGGCTAGAAAATAACACACACAAACATGAGGCTCCATCCCTCCACCACCCTGGAGAAATCAACCTACTCAGTGAAGGAGACAACTAAACAGCTTGGCAACGCCTACAGCTGGTGCTCAACCTCAGATCCAGTGAAAAGATGTAAATATTTAGATTTCAATTTCATCTGATATGATAAATATAAAATCTCTATTTCCTCCTTTAAAAAAGAAAAAAAAAAGAAAAAAGCAGCATTAAAATAGGTAAGCCACCCACAGAGAGAAAAGGATTCTGCTGTGTTTCTACCTTCAGGAAGAGGTTATTTAAGCTGTGGTATTGATCTCAAAACAAATTATAAGCACAAGTGAAATTATTCCCATTGAATCCTCTTCTGATGTACATAAAGCCTAAGTCCACCACATTTATACATAAATACATACATGCAATTGTTCTGCTGTTCATTCCAAACATGTAGTAGCTAATGGCAGCCCATTATTCTTTTACCTCTTAAGAAATGCCCACGCAGAGGTAACTCTGACTCCAGCCCAAGCAGCCCAAAAAGAGCCCCAAAGTGCTGCCCCAAGCCCCAGACCAGACCCCTGACGAGTCACCCACAGCCAGAGCAGCCCCGTTGTTTACCACGGCTGTCCTACAAAAACCTGCAGTCCTCCCATAACCTTTTAAAGCACATAATGGAATTAAGGCCCTATTGCACGTCCAGAGTGAGGTCACACAAATACCAAACTTCTCTGGAGCAGAGATAAGGTGGCCTCGCCCTAAAGGGACAACAGAGCCCTCAAGGTGCTGATGTGATTACAAACCCCCACCCTGCCCACCGGTTATGGTGCTGGGAGAGAGAAATGCCTTCCCAGGTCACTGCTCTGGGGGTTAAGGCAGCTCATGTGCTTCCATTCGTGTCCCCAGGCTCCACACTGCTTATGTAAGTGCCAGCAATCCAAACAAATCCCAGTTAACTTCCCTGTCCATCGCAGGAATCCCCAGCACCTATGGAACTCCCAGCAGTTCGTTCAGTTTTCCTCCCCAAGTCCTCAGAGTTCACAGCAAAATACCTCTGGATTGTCCAGACCTCTGTGCCCTCCCCTTGCCAGGACAGGACTATGGAATCTGGTGGAAAACCCCGGAATGGAAATCCCAGTACCTGGCCTCCAACAGGAGACTGAGCTGTTTAAAGGGACAGAAAAGAGCAAGTGGCAAATCACTTTTTCTCATCCCATTGAAGGAGTCTCTCCAACTTACCTAATGCCAAGAGTTTTCCTGCCCAGGAGAGTTCTAAGGTTCCTGCTCCCAATGTCAGAGCACCTGCCGACCTCAGCTGGCCAAACACACACAGTCAGGACTGGCAGAGCTGTGCAGAACCCTCCCTATCCAACACCGTGCTCAGGGATGGGCTTTGTTCTTGTGGAAAACAACTTGATGCCCACAAGGACAGAGACTTCTAGATGTGACAGCTCTTCAGATCAGACTGAGCAAGACTTTCTGGAGGCTGCTTAAAAACCAGAAGGAAAAAAATCCTAATCTGGAGTTGTCCAGCACCACCTCAGCAAGTTGAAGCCAAGGACCAGCCTTTGCCACGAGGGGCTGTTGGCAGAGCCAGGCAGTGCTGAGGGTTCCACACTCCTTCCTGGAGAGCTGCCTTCTGCCCAGCACTCCTGACTCAGCCGGGGTGTTTGCTCTCTGTCCCTGCCCTCCTGCCAGGCACCCACCCCGGGCACACCAGAGCAATGACCCAGGCACCGTCACTGCTGCTCTCCAGGGCCCTGCCAGCCTGATGACTTTGGCCTTCCACACCTTTTCCACGCCCTGCACCTGGGCTGCCTCAACCCCAAACCCAGGGCACCAGTTACCCTCATCACCATCCCCTGCAAATGGAAGCCCACAAGCAGCAGACTCTGTTTCCCCTCTCATCCCCTGCAAATGGAAGCCCACAAGCAGCAGACTCTGTTTCTCCTCTCATTTCCCCTCCTGGATGGTTTTACTATTTATCTCCACTTGCCTGAGCAATCTCTTAATTCTTCTCCCCTCTGAAGCCCACCCTGTGTCAGACACACTCAGGAAGGGCTGCAGGAGCGGGAAGCAGCTCCACCTCCAGATCCTGCCACCCCTCAAGAGCTCCCCTGGATGACCCCCCACCACCCTTCAAAATTACACACCTTTTTCCCAGCTGGTTTCTGAGTTCCCCAATGGGATTTACTGAAGCATTTTGCCGGGAGCTTCTAAGAACTATTTTTTAATTAAAAAAAATTAAAAGCCACCACCAAAAAGACAGTCACACCAGCAAAACCCCTTCCCTCTGGGAAATGCACAAGCCTGACTTCAGGAGCTCTGTGTACTGACTTGGCATCGTGCTGATTAAAACTCCCAGCAGTGTCAGGATCTGGGTCAGCCCCAGGCTAAATTGTTTTCTTCTTCCTACATTAAGAACATCCAAACATCATTCATTACTTTGCTCGTTTAAAATTTCGTACAACTCTTGGCATGGACACCACGACAAGGGAAGCCACGTTCCCTTTCAGTCTGTGGGTGAGCTCAGACAGACTCTGCCCCAGAACAATCTTGTGGCATTTGGATTTCCTCCAACACCCAGGAAACAAAGTTATAAATAAAAGTGTTTTATTTATTCCCTCCCCCACATTAATTATTCCATTTCCATTCACACCAAATACTACAGAACACGTTTGTTTCTACGACGCTTTCAGGCTCAAAATTAAATTTAGCCATATCTTACTAATTTGGGGAGATAAACAGAAATATTAATGGCATCACACCCCATGTCAACCAGCTTTAAAATTAAACACAAAGGCATCTCCACCATGCAGAGAAATTGGCTATTAAGGTTTAGACGTCGCTTTTTGCCTCCTAAGAAAATAAAAATGAAGAGAGATATTGATGTCTGTGTATCCTCTCTCATAAGAGGAAGCCTAGAAGAAAAACATGTTAAAAAAAAAACCCCAAAGTGTTTCTGGAGGGATCCTGCTGGCCCTGGAACAGGACATTACGGTGAATATGCATGAAAGGCATGAGTCAAACTGCACTGGGGAGTGAGCATCAGCTTTCACTTGCCATTTTCCAGAGCCTTCCACTTAGGCTGCCAAGACAGCAACTGAGTGACAAGATTTTTTATTTGAATGTTGGGGGGAGGTTAATGCTCTTTGGGACTAATTGGAGGAACCTCTGGAAGGATGTGCTGCTTCTCTATTCGGCCAACTCACAGAAACAGCAACAAAACGTGAATAAAAACAGACTAATTATTTAAATTCAACACCTTTTAGCCCCACTGTCAGTTATAAGATTTTAAGAATTTCTATTAAAAAATAAAAATAAAAATCAGGGCAAGGTCTTTCCTTCCCAACTGGTTGCTGTCAAGCAAAATGAGAAGTTAGATAAAACTCCCCCGTGCCAGCTGGTAAATCACAATAAATGCTCGGGCTGTCAGATGCACAGCAAGCACACTGACACACACCAGCAAACCCAGAATAGGCAGGGTGTTTTAATAAAAAGTCATCATTTGGGGGAAAGAGCCTCCTTGGGCTCATCAGAATCAAAAGGCACACGCTAAGGGATACTTTTCTTCCCCACACAAGCTGAGGAACAACCAGCGAGCAGCTGAATTCCATGAGGCTCAGGGCTACTCTCAGCCTCAGAGTTCACTATTTAGGCATCACTTGTGACCCTTTCTGCCAAGTTCCTTAAAAAAATACTGTTAAAGGATACCAGGGAATTGTTTACTCAAAGCATTATTGTTTCCTGAACACAGATGCAAGAAAAGGTTTTATTAAGAAGATAAACAGCTGCTACTGTACGCGGATTAGATGGCAACAAAAGCATCTAAGGGCCATAAAGGGAATAGTAAGGGAATTAAAAAGCATTTTTATGCATGAAGATGGCTAACATCTGTATATTCATTAAAGTGGTATCAACTATGCTTTTAATTAAAAGTTAGTGACAGAAACTTAAACATGATTAACGGAGCCAGCAGCCCACCAGAACTGCTCCATCAAAAGGGAGCAGCACAAGCTGCTTTCCAGCCCTTGCTACTCATCTCTCTTTCCCTCCCAGAGATGCTGCCACAACCAGAGCACACTGAAAGGACGACAGAGCAGAACTGCTGAGAAAAACAACAAGCCAGGACAAGTCTGCAGAGGTGCTTTCATGCCTGGCCATTCTTTATGCTGTATATCCCGAGGAGGCGTTTCAATTACCGAGTTACCTGTCAGGACAGCCAGGCACTCGAGCCATCCATCCATCCACCACCGGAGCCACGAGGTCTGCCAAGGGGAAAGCGGGGGAAAGGCTGCCCTACAAACAGCGCTCTCCTATCGAACAGTGGAAAACAGACAGCCCAGAAGCCAGTGCTGAACCCTGTAACGCAGTCGGGCGTCTTGTGTTACTCGGGAGCACGGCACAGCCCCGACAAAAATAAACGGCGTGATAAAAATACAGCGCGGCAGAAAGAGGTGGGCACGGAGCAGGAATCAGCGTGGCATCGGGGGATAAGGAGCCCTCCAGCCTGGGCACTCTGGGGTGCCCTCACACCACCTATTTAAGCCCTGATGCCCACAAAGACTAATCTGCTGGCACTGTCCTGCTGAACCGCTGTCATGTGCAGAGCTCAGCACACTCAGATTAATGTCCTCGCAGGCTGAAGACGCTCCCTGACATCACATTTCCCCCCAAGCAGCTTCCACACACACAGAGCACTCAGAAGATGGAAGTTCTCACTTTAGAGCCGGTATTAACGCAAGAACAAAGTTTGGGTTTTTTCTTTAAATACCTATTCAAATAAACTCTGCCTCTGTCGTGGCATTTAACACAAAAGGTGATGGTGCTGACTCGTGTGGGCACTGACTGATTAGGGGACTGCTCCGAGGGGCTCCCTAGGGATGCTCCAGCCCCAGGCTGAGCACCTCAGTGCACTCTGAGCTTCTGCTCCTTCAGTGCAGTGAGAGAACCCGGCGAGGAGGTGAAGGCAGGGCTTTAACCCTCCCACAGCAGGAACTGTTCACGCTGCAGCCGCAGCACACTCCAGGATGGAGCCCAGGGCTGTTTGGGAGCATCAGGCAGGACCTCCCTTCTGTCAAGGGATGGGGAGGCCGGGAGAATGGACTGCCAGGCCCAGCAAAGAGAATCCTCTCTTGCACCCCATCATCCAGCTGGGAAGGAGCATCCTGCTCTTCCCAAGGGGAAAAATCTCCTGCCACCCTGGCAGGAGGAGGCACGGGCCGGTGTGCAGCCAGGAGCCAGACCCCAGCGGTCCCCTGACCCAGGGGGGCTCCATCCCCAAAGCCCACGAGGTTCTCCCCGGCTGGAAGGAGGAGCCCGAGGTGTCTGCCTATGATGCTGCTGCGGCTCTCACGCTCTTCCCGCACCCCGGGCAGCTCCTCCATCCCTGCCCAGGGCCAGGCCCCGTCCCGGGGGGAGATCGAACCGCACACCTGCCCGCGGGGGGCGAATTCGGGGGGGATTCAGGGCGGGGGAGATGCGGTACCGAGGCAGGAAGGCCGGGCTGGGCTGGCCTCGATCCACCACCGACCCCAAACGCTGCCGCTGCCGAGACCCGGCGCGGCGGGTCCCCCGTCCATCTGTCCGTCCGTCCCCGCAGGCCCTCCCGCTCACCCTCCGCTGCACCGGGAAACTTTCACCGCCGCATCCCGGGGAGGGCACGGGCATCCCGGGGAGGACAGGGACATCCCAGGGCGGGCACGGACATCCCGGGAAGGGTACCCCGGGGAGGGCAGGGGCATCCCGGGGGGGAAAGGGGCATCCCGGGGGAGCACACCGGCACCCCGGCCCCGCTCAGGCCGCGGCAGCCCCCGCGGTACCGCCCGGGGTCCGCTCCGCTCCGCCGCCACGGCTGCCTTGCCGGGGAGGGTCCCCCGCACCGC
>WBMV01016874.1:5148047-5192581 GCA_013396655.1 Campylorhamphus procurvoides | reverse complement strand
GAGGAAAGGTGACAGGGGGAGATGAGGGAGGGAAATGTGAGGGGGAAAGGTGAGGGAGGGAAAGTGCAGGGAAGAAGGTGAGGGGAGGAAGGTGAGGGCGGGAAAGTGCGGGCGGGAAAGGGCGATGAGAAGGTGCGAGCGGGAGGGAAATTGCTGGGGGAAAGGTGAGGGGGAGAAGGCGCGGGGCGAAAGGTGCTGAGGGAAAGTGCTGAGGGAAGGTGCGGGGGGTCCCCCGCAGCCCCGGCCCCACCTCTCTGGCCCTGTGCTCACCTGAGCCCGCTGGGGACTCCCCGCCCTTACTCCCTCCAAAGACCGAGAGGGGGGAATTAAAATCTAAAAAAAATATACTTGCCGTGGCCTTTGGAAGCTCCGTTCATTTTCTGCAGTTGTTCCTGGCTTGGGTTTGTGTTTTTTCCAAGATGCATCATTGCAGCGCTTCTGTCCCTCTCTGCAAATGCAAAATGCTCCCAAGTTTGTTTTGTAAACACTCCCTGCATTGCCACAGTGAATTCCAGTTGACATCAGAGCTCTTTTCGGGGGACAAAGTTCCCAGGGCAAGGCAGGTTATACCTAAACCTACCACTGCTACAATGAAACACCCTTTTTGTTTTTTAAATTTGCTTTCTGGAGATGTAAACAAATAGCAATTTTATTTTCCAAAGGTTAAATCTCAGAGCTGAAGGAGTTGTAGTGTTTATTATGATAGAGAAAACTATGCATGGGAGTGTCTTGCAAGGGCAGTGAGGCAGAGGAGAGCCTGGGGCTCCAGGCAGGACCTAGCAGAAATGGAAAGGGATAAATGCCAACATAGCTGGGAGGTGGCAGGTGAGAACACAGGAGGAAGATCACTAAAGTCCTTCACAGGAGCCATAAGCTTCTCTAGAAGTCATTATATTTGTCCCCAAACAGGGAACGAGACAATTTTCTCGGGTTAAGGGGAAGTTTAACAGGGATTTAAAAAAAGGAGAGTGTCCAGCAAAGGGCACGGCCAGCACAGCCCTGGTTCCCACAGTAAACACACTGCCTGTGTCCCAGTTTGTGGTGCTTGGGGTGTGATTTTCAGGAGCACTGAGCATTCAGGCCTCCCACTGCTTTCATCTGGAACTGCAGAGCCTCTGCTCCTCTGATGAATCAGGCCAAAGGCACCCCACTGAACAGGTCACCCCGTGGCACACAGGTATTTCAGAAGGTTGTCCTAGAAGTTTACTAAAAGCAACACTTTTTTCCCCCCCTCTTCAGTGTTATAATAGGACAGAAATAGCCTAAAGAGTTCCAACAGATGGAGGAGGACTTTTGATTAAAAAATAAATTCTGACTCACGATTCGGTTTTCTGGATGTAATAAAAAAAAGAGTCCATGAATATGAATAGAGCTGGGAAGAATGGAGTGGAGATGAAGGGAGGTGAGAGGGAAAGGCACTGAAAGAGCTGAGCTGATTTACCTACTTGCCTCTAATGTCTGTCAGGAAAATTCTTTGGTTTCACTATAGAGCTGATGAAAGAAAACAAGGCCATTAGTGGACTCATGAAATTTCCCTGGGATGGATTCCTTGGAGAAATCCTGCTGGCTGAGTTGTACTTCTGAAGAATGCTTTCAAATTGTACCTGTTAATAACAAAATGCTGGGAGAACTTTGGCTAAATGGGGCTGAGCAGGGAAGTAAAGATTCTTTTTATCTCCCTTCAACCCTTCTAAGTCAAAATTGCCAGTAAGAACATGGAATGACATAAAAATTGTACAGGCCTTTGTGGAGATTGGAAATATATTTAAGGAAGTCATCTCCATGCATACAGACCCAATTTCTACATTTTAGAGTAATGGGGAAATGGGTAACTAAAGCCTTGACACCTCCCCAACTCTGCTCTGGTGCTGAAAGGACCCACAGGGCACGAGGGGTTGCAAAAACCACAGAATTTTCAAGAAGACTCTGCATGGGTAGGACAGTTCTTCATGAAATATCTTAAACCACAGCACTCTAATTTTAGAATCAGACCTTCTCAAGCTTCCTTTATGACAGCTATTCTGGCCCTGTAATCACATCATTGGTGGCTAAACATCTTGAACAAGGACAGAATTTGAAACACACAATATGATTAAAACCTGCATTATGGCTGATGTAATATCCCAGAACCTATTATTGTACTTGGGCAGGAGGAAAGAATCTAATTAAACATTTATTTAATATTAAAATACAAACCAAAATATCAACGTTGGACAGTAATGCAGCAACATGTCAACTGGCAAATCTGGATTTTTCACCAAGAAAAATGCATTTCTGTTCACGAATACATGAAATGTCCACAATGGGAACACTGGCACAAACCCCAGCCTGGCCCAGGAAACCAGTAACTTCAGGGAACTAGTTCCAGTCCTGGAGAGTGAGCTGGGGCTGAGCTGTTCACTGGGAGACAGGGAGGCTGCTCTCAGGTGACTCCTGGGACTCACAGTATCAAACACTACTCACTGAGACTGCTGGAGACATCAGGGAATTCAGAGCAGGATTTTCCTACCACAGCCAGAGTGAAAGTATTGCTCACAGTTCTGTCACAGGGAAAAAAATCCATGTTAAAGGGTTCAATGTAAAGGATTTACCACAGAACAGCAGTTCTCTTCAACACAGGTAACTCATGTTGGGTTTTGTATTAAAGTTCAAAAGCTCCTCTTGGCTAATATTTACATCACACCCTAAACATTTATAAAATGGAGGAGGCAAACCAAGTGCCAAAGGGTAACTATCATTTCCTGAAAACAAGCTGCCTTTTAGTTTCTTATTATAAATTGAATATCACTATTTAAAAATAATTAATATTTCTAAAAATATTACAATACAGGATAAACAGTGATCTCTCAGGTGTAATAAAAATATGTTTAAAATAGAGGTGGCTGTTCCAAGTACAAAATATTGCTGTTTGTAAAGGGTAACATGATTGTAAAACTACTTTCAAGGGTTTATAAAAATACAAAACAATTTGCATTTACTGAGTGCATAATTACACATTAGTGCAAAAAAAAAAGAAACAAAAAGAAAAGATTATATTTGCAGTCAGGAGGGAATTGTCAGAGATTGGCAGAGGTCCGTAAAACGTGGAATCTTTTCAGAGTCATTCGTATCAATCCCAAATCCCTATTAATTCTTTCCAAGCGATCTTCCAGGGCCTCCTAAAAGGGAGAGAGAAAGACAGGAGAGAAAAAAAAAACATTAATAATATAAAAAAAACATGCAATGATCTTTCTAAAGTTGAGAAAATCCTGTTATTCCTGTGTTCCTGATATCCCTTTTGAGGCATTACTATTTCTCTGTTATCACCCCAAAACTAGAGCCAGACCTCCAAACCTTGCAGATGATTTTTATGAGTGTATTTGTGGGTAGTTGGCTTTTCTGCCATGTGACTTGTGAGACTCCATGAGATCAGCTTGACAAGAATCAGGACAAGCTGATAATCAGGGAGGCACATTTAGCAAACAGCTGATCACTGCAATGAGTGGCAGGATTGATTTCTGATTGACAAATTGATAACAAGGCCTGGGATTGCAATTCAGGAAATGCTGAGGTTGAAGGCTTTGCAGAGACCTCTAAAACACAACTTTGAGACTGTTGTTTTTATTAAGAGTCTGCAGAGCTTCCCAAAGAAGGCACTTTCCTGTATTCCATCTACACTACTTATTTTTACCTTTTTACTTTCTTCTTTATACTTTCAAGAAGACAAAAAACAACAACAAAAAGAAAACCCTAAACTTTGCAATTTCTCCTGCAGCAAAACACCCTCTCTGCAGTTCCAGGGATCTATGCCATCACCAGGACAGACTATTCTTGAAGTAATTTGGCAAAATGCATCCCATTTACAGAAAACAGAAGATATAGACAATATAAAACAATAGCATAAACCCCAAAAACAATATAAAATGCCCCCAGCAATCACACTACCCAGCAAAACTCTCCTCTATGTGTTCTCAAATTGTGGAAGAGCAGTTGAACAGAAGTCAGAGGGAGAAGCTCTTTCACCTGATTTAGTCTTGCTTGCAAGGTCATCCTTCCACCAGAACAAGGTATTCGACTCAGTGCAGCCTCAATCTAATAACAGAAAACACTTCAGCTGTAAATTAATTTCAAGAGCCAGAATGAGCCTTCCTAACTCCTCATACAGAAAGAGAGGTGAAGTGTGGGGATTACTGAGACAGGTACAGTTTTGTTCTTTAACACTCCCTTCTCTTTCCATAACACTGTGCCAATCTCCACTGACACTGCGTTTGTTCCCAGTGACTCTCCTTCACTGAAATGAGGGACAGAGAAGGGCTGGGAATAGAGCAGGGAAGGAAAACGGCACATTCCCAGCGTGACACCAAAGCTGTGCATGAATTTCAGCCACGCACTGCACAGACATCCAGCTCCATCCCTCACCTCTCGTACACCAATTATGCTTTGGCACAACTTGAAAACAAAAAGAATCTTTGCCTGTTGCTTTTCTTGAGTCAGCTCATCAAAAAGCCTCTCTGTTTCAGCCAGAGTCGTGATCCTTGCTGTGTATTTGAAGTCCTCCTCCCCAGGTGATGCCGCTGGCTCGTGTTTCTGCGCCGGGCTCCTCTCGTCCCACACTGCTGCCTTCTTCATCCCATTGGTGATGGATTCAGCACAAGAGCTCTGCCTGGCACCTGAATGCTGCCTTCCTAGCAATAAAACAGGGGCATTTTTGTATTTTCACATTTGTAATTGTCTGGGAAATCATTACATGGGACAGAAAAAGAAAGTAATAAGAGCAGGAGCAGTGTGCTCCTGGTGGTATGTGAACAAGGACAGGGATTAGCAAAGCCTCAGTCCCTTGCCTTAAACAACTTCCCAGAAGAATGCAAAACATTTGCAGGGGTCATCTTTCAAGTGATCTTTGTAGCACAGCATATTTTCTGCCTAACAAACAGATTCCTCTATTGTGCTAATTAGGAATTACTTTGACTGGTACATTTCTAAATCTCCCCGAGCAGAGCAGTTGTCAGGCGAACACCAGGCTCAATAAATGCATCAATAAAAACAAAAGCAGAACATTTTGACAGGCATTAAGAAAGGGAAAAAAGATTTAGTTCAATCAATCATTCAAAAATCTGAAAGAACTGGTTTTATTAGAGTTACTCTTTGCCATATGTAATGCAATGTTCAGCAATGGAATTTCATTAGTATGAGTCAGGTACATCTTAAGACAGAGCCCCCTAAGATATGCATTGTAAACTGAGTTTCCAGCGAAATGTATTGCCCTTCTTCCCCAATTTAATTATTTCCCCTGTTCTGCTGTGTTTGTGCACACACACATATACAAACAAACAAAATTCTGCATGAATGGTGTTTCTCTGGCTGCAGCAATAAGACAAGATTTCTAAAAGGGGGTTTCTGAAAGTTGGAGTTGATAAAGTGAAGGGTCAGCTTTCCAGTTAGGCAGCTGTTACCACTGTGGAAGGAACTGGGGTACAAAAACACACAAGAGTTTCCCCCCGCTTTGGCAGATTACCTTCTGCATCATCCAGAGAGAGAAACTGGAGCCTTTTCCTTGGATTATTGTGCTGTAAAGTAGATGCAGGACCAGTTTCCAGGTCATCCAGGAGTATATCAAATCTACAGAGCAGGGAGCACACAGCAATTACGGTCAGGATTTTCTAATTTTTCAACTTTTGCTTAAACAACCTTTTTTTTTTTAATAGAACTATTTAATCCCTGAGGCACTTCTGATTGCTGCTCACAGCACCTATCTGCACACACCCAAACAGCTCATTTGAGTGCCTTTCTCCCAGAACCAGGCCAAGCTGCTGCTCCTGGACACACTGAGCTCTCTCTCATCCTCCTCAGGAACTCTCAGTGCTGCTGGAGGTTTCTCACTCCTCATGCACGTCCTGCACTTTCATCTCCCAGCTAAGTGTGTTCTCAAACTCTGCCAGCTTTGCCAAGCAAAGATTTTGATAGAAAGCAGGGTATTTAGGGCAGTCAGCAGAAGGGTAAGTTTATGTATATTTTAACATGTTTGTAGGGGCCATGACTGGCAGGTAGGTCCTACTTTCAGCTTTTATTTCCATCTCCTGCTCTGCACTTACTCCACAGAACAATTCTGTAAGCAGCTGTCATGGATCAATGCTGTGTCACTGGCAAACCCCACATCCCTTCTTGGTGAAAGCTAAAGACAGGAAATCACTCTAGATTTTCCTTGCCAGATTTTAAAGAGTAAAACTCAGCTTTATATTCAGAAACCTTCACATGACTCATTGTCTGGGACACTTAATGAACAGGAATCAGCAGCATTTGGCCTCTATAAACACCCTCTTGCTCTAATAAAGATCAGAACTCAACTGTATTCACCAGTCATACCTTGTCACTGTGTTTTCACTTCTGCCAAGCAAATGGCTG
Organism: Campylorhamphus procurvoides; assembly: GCA_013396655.1. Lineage (NCBI taxonomy): Eukaryota > Metazoa > Chordata > Aves > Passeriformes > Dendrocolaptidae > Campylorhamphus > Campylorhamphus procurvoides. The sequence continues at coordinate 5,186,200 of WBMV01016874.1, read as the reverse complement.
AATCCAGGGGAGAGGTTTTCTTTTGGAGATCGTTTTGGGCTGTATGTCACAGACACTGGTGCCAACATTATCTCTCTTCTTGCTGCAAAAGACAAAGTATGTTTATCTACCTTAAACCTCCCAGTGCAGTACCTCCCACTCATGTGCTTACAGCTTAAGAGAAAGCTTTTCAAAGCTGTCTACGTGTTTATTTAAATTTGATGAAAAGTGCATCACAACACAGAAAAATGAAAAACTTTGAGCTCTGCCATTTGCTATGATTACAAACAGCCTTTTTTCTTTACACTGCCAGAATAATGCAGAATATTTTGCTTTCCCCTAGAGCAGCCTGTCATTATTTGCTTCTACTTTTTGAGTAACACAAAGCAAACTTGAGGAAAGCACTGACTTGGAGTGTTTGGTTTCCTGTTGGAAGGAGGGAGGGATGATGACCTCTGGCCCGAGGGGGAGCTGAACCTTTTTGGTCTGTGTTGGTCCTTCCCCTTCTCTGGGGTGGCAACTAAAGCAGTTTCAACAAACCCAACAGTTTGACGTCGATTTGCTGTTTCTAATTAAAAGAAAAAAGTTGTTGCATTAATCAACCTTTTTCAATACAAGAACTCACAAATACTCTCCTGAACTCAGCTTTTACTGCACTCAAGTCTTCCTCTCATCAACATATTTGTGCTGTTCTGCTCAAGTCTGTCTTCCTACTCACAGGAAAAGGATCTTTGCAGTGTGGGGGGAGAAATAATACTAAATAACAGTTTGACAGAGAAACAGTGGAAATCAGCACAGAAGTATCTTTTGGGAAAAAAGGTTGGAGTACCTGCCTGAGCCAAGAATAGAAGCATTTAAGAAAGACTCAATGTTTCCTCATGACAAGGCTCCTAAATCCCACAGTACACACCAGCTTTCTTAATAACATTCCAAAACATCACCATGAGAACAAAACTCCAATGGATGTACAGCCAGAGCTTTGTTCCTCCATTAACTGTTTATAAATACTGAGATATTCTTAGAAAAGAGACATTGAGGAGTCTCCAGCTTGAGACAGAACAGCAATCTTTGCCTTCCTTCTACTTTAAACAAGTCACTTAACTATCTAATTTTGAATTTTCTGAGGAGAACTCCACAAGTTTGCATGCTAACACTGTTTTATCCCATCACTGATGGACTTGAATGCTGAGAATACCCAAACCAAAAGACATGCAAGGAAACAAAAGGCAGTAAAATACGCCCAGGAATATAAAAATAAGAGTTACTGGATGGTGCATCTTCTTTTTCTGTCTGTGTCCCCCAGTCTTTAAATACTTTTCCTTCTTCAAGTTCTTTAAAAGCTTTTATGATTGGTGCTTCTGACATCTCATTTTCTTTCTTTTCTATTGTGTTTGTTGAAGAGTCTTCTTGTGAGGAATCTTTCTCAGGAGGAGAGTGGTACCTTAAAGAATGTGAGGCAGTAGAGGGAAAAAATGAGCAATTTTTCAGTGGGGTGGTTTGTTTTTAAGGAGTTGCACAGTACCTACAACAGTCAGAAATCTTTAAAAGGCTTTGTTTAACAAGTACAAAATCCAGAAATATGAATCTAGCCAATAGAAGTTTTTAGAAGTGTTTCACTTGATTATTTCTAGAAGTGTTCCACCCTCCCTCATAGTGGCTACTGAAGGAAACCAACTCACCTGGAAGGAATATAGGTTTCTTCTAATCTGTTATCTTTGGGGCTCTCCTGGCCTTCCAAAGGCTGCCCAGTGAAGATGGAATATTCAGCCCCTGGTATCAGCCACTTTCTCCTGCTGACATCAGGAGTTCCCAGCTTGCTGTGGGAATAAAAAGCTCCAAAATTAGGAAAGGCTTTAGAGCTTTTTTGCTGGTTTTTTTGAAGAAAAACTTGCTATTTATTCTGGTGAACAGACACAAACATACAATAGACTTGTAAATACTGTGGGGAAAAAATAACCGCTTTTTAAAACATGTTTGTAAAGTAAAAGCAAAACATTTTTTAAAAAATCATAGTTGAGGTTTCAGTCTGAATTACACAATATGTTCAGAATGCAAAGCTGCACAAAGATCTTCCTGTAATTTAATGCTGCTTACTCAGACCAAGGTTTGGATAACCAGTAGCTCCCAACTAATTACATGCAAACATTTGGTGGGGATTACTGAGTAGTTCAGAGCATCTGATCCCAGCTTTCCTTTGGACACCAATTATTAGAAAAATTAAAAACAAAATACAAAACCCAAGAAAAAGCCCCCACTGATGATGTGGGAGTGATAAATATTAACTAATAAACATCAATTAGCGTATTATTATCTTGAAATATCAGAAGAAAAATGTGATTTTTCTACACAGCAAAGTAGATAATTAGAAAAAAGGGTCTTGTTTAAGCTCTGAACCATAAGCACTCTTGTGTAAATCTATCCTGCTGGGCATGCAATTGGAACGAGGCTCTCCCTGAGCCCCTGGGATCAGTTCAGGACAGATTAACTTCTAAAGCCACAGTGGCTCTTCCATCCCCTCCCTGATGAGCAAGGGCTGCCCTGCCCAGGCCCTCCTTTATTCTCTTCATTGTTAGGGGATCTGGTTCAGAAATGTCACAACAGCTCTAAACAGAAATCTTTAATATATTAATACATAAATTACTCGAATTTTTATAATCATCAATGTATACAAGTGTACATGCACAGATCATATTAATTATCATTTTGGGCTTCACAGCATCAGTGCTGAACTGGAAGAGACACTGAAGAAACCATAACTAAGTAATAAAACCCAAAGTTTTTCAGGTCTTTAAACCATTAAAAAGCTCCAATGAAGAAAGAAACAAACAAAAGCAGAACACAGACCAACTTTAATTTCCTTAACACAAATTCCCAGTTCAAACTAGAGCGTGCATTGTCACTGAACTCCCACTCTGCTCTCAGGGTACCTGCAATACAAACTGTATTTAGACCCAGCCCTTCAAATCAATGCCACACAAGGAAAACCTCCAGTGTCCAGCTGGACTATCAGATTTTATTCCAAGCTCTTTGTTGAGCATGGGAATCCCTATTCAGCTCAGCAGTTGAGACCTGTCTGGCACTCATTTGGGGACCAGAGACCATCTGCCAAGTCAAAGTATTAATTTGGGTTTAATAATTTCTTGGCATGTGAAGCCTCTGGGTTCTGTTACATGTGTTTAATCCAGTTTAGCCTGTGGACTGACCCCACCTTGATCCATTTTCAGGGAAAACATGTTAAGAGGTGTTCCAAAGCATGCCCTGTTCCCACACTGTTGGAGTATCCACTTACTTGGCACAGGAGGGTCTCAGGTGGCTCTCGGTGATGTGCCGAAGTTTCAGCATGTTTTCATGTTCCACCTGCTTGAGCTGAGCTTCAAGTTTTAAAATTGTCCTAAGGTGGAAGCAGTAAAGATGCATTAGGAGGTGATTTATATGACATAAAAGATATATAATATTTCTTAGTTTACTCATTTTTATTCAGATATCCTGGACGAAGCAGCAGAACAAGAGCAACTGCTACATTTCTGTGTGTATCTCTATCTGTCTACATACAGATATAAATATGGATTTGAATTCCAAGTTAAATAAGTCAGACAATCTGGCTAGAAAGACAGGACTAGGAGATACTGCTGTGGAAGCAGAGGAAGTAGAAAAACCCACATATCCTACAATAAAGAGATTTTTAGTGTGTACAGGTAACATAAAGCAACATGAAATGCCTCATAAGATGTAATTAAACTCACAAGATCTACAGCCTTCCTATCTGGGAATAGATGTTCAGGCCCTAGTCTGTGGTTCATAATGTTAGAACAGTAATAAGTTCCACAGTTACCTTTTCAAATCAGAAATCTGCGTGTTTGCATCAAGCAATTTGTTTTCAGTTGTATTTAATGTATCCTGCAAGGACCAAAGAAGAAAGTAAAAAGCCCAGAAGTGCATTAAAAGGAAAACAAGTAACTCCACATCAGTCTTGAAAACACTACATTAAATACACCTTCCTATTTCAAAGGGTCCATTACATGTCTTTGCCTTTGACTCTGCAGTATTTTTGCTGTCTGTGATTGGAAAATAATACACTCCAAGTTCCCTCTTTTCCCTCCAGGGCTCTGCAGATGGAGCAAGAAGTTCCCAGTGAAAAGAAATACGGATCTTTCCATTTGAGCTTTCTCAAAATGCTCCAGTTAGTTCAGCTATTTCCATGGCACAGTATCACACAGTTTGCATGTTTGGTTTTTTAATTAACTAGAGAGAACCCACCTTCACTCTTTCATGTTCTTTTCCAAGGGACTCATATTCTCCTATAAGCTGAAACAGAACAAAAGAACACACAAACCCACACTGAGACCATACACCATTAACAGTTTTGTTGGCTGCTGTAAAATCACCTCAACTGCCTCTCCAGCACATGCAGAAGCACTACAGGGGATAAAAAAATACTGTTAAAGTACATTTTCTAAGTTCTTATCATCTAATTGGAACAAAAAGTTGTTATAGATGGGACAAGAGGGGGCAGAATGTATTTCTAATTTTCATATTATTTCTCTCTAAAGAAACTGAATGAATGGACCAGTAAATTCCTCAGTGACTTTTAAACTGACTTTGTATTTTGAAATTCTAATTGTTAAAAGAAGTTAAAGCATGACGTAGCTCTTCCAGCTAATACCCCTCTGGCCAATCCATTTAAACATTCCATAATGATACTCCTGAAGAATCAGAGGAACAATTCCTTTGATTCAGCCTAAAATCACACACAATGAAGTTTTAGCAAGTTGTGACAAGGGATGGAGAGTTTAGTCCATCTCCAACAAACCTGAGAGAGGAAAAAATAACTTCCTAAAATAATTTCCTGTAGTATCTTCAGGAATAGGAATTAACTAAGAGCACTTCAGAGTAATAAAATACCTGAGACTGGCTCCTGGAAGGGCTAAGTTGCCTTAAATAACTGGTTTTAAGTGTCTGTTGGTGCCAGCCCACACCCAACCTGTCAGCTGAGCAGCTCCCCTTGTGTTAGTTGTGCGTTAAGACTTTCCTGTTGTAAACTCGGAGTACTTTCCACCCCCCTGTTGTCCATTTTCTTACTCACATTTTGAAACATTTTGTTTTCCTCCTTTAGCCTCGTGTTTTTATTGTCAGACAACTTGTAGGCCTTGTCAAAAGCTTCCTGGAGCTCCCTGAGCCTGGCCTGCAGGCGGCTGATGGTGTTGTCCTTGTCCTTGTGGGAGGTGCGCATGTCCTCGATGCGCTCCTGCAGGGCCCGGGAGGTGCTGCTGAGGGCCTGGAAACGCTCCCTCCACTCTGCCTGCACCAGGGAAAACACCCTTGGGGACACTGGCCTGCCACAGGGCTCGTGGCAGCGCAAAGCTTAATGGAAAAGCATCTAAATACAACACAAGGGGACACCTGGATGGGAATTAAACAAGGTTTTTTCACTTTTCTGTGATGCTTCGAGAATGAAAATGAAGACTGAAAGCACCAAAGATGTATTTATTTTATAGGATTTAGGATATCCAGATGATTGACTTGCTTCCCAGCATTGAAAAATGTCCAAGAAAGGTGGAATTGGTCTCTGCAGGTGTCCAACTTCCCTGACAGAATGTCCTGTTATTTGCCTAATAAATGCAGGATTTATTTATGCACAGAGAGGTCAGGCCTAGCCACAAACACTCTGTCAATACACCTAGGGAGTATTTTTGCCCCAGCATAGGTGAGATTTGCTTTTATCTCAAATTCTTTATTTAGAATTACTTTCTTATTAAATTAAGAAAATTTAAATATAAACATATCAAACACACCCCAATATTTCACTCTTAAACTCTGTTTGGTCCCTGCTAAGCTGGAAAAAAGTTCATGAGCAAAAGAGATGAGGATTCAGGTAAGGAGCCCTAAGAATCTGAGCTGGGAAAGTCACTGGTGTAATATTTGGCATCAGCCAACATGTTAGGAAAAAGGTTGAAAATAAAGAGAGGAGAGTACAGAAACACAGACCAGCTTTATAATGAACAAGCTTTTGCTCTTCCCCTTTCACTTAAGAAGCCACTTGATTTAAGAACACACACTTACCACTTGCTTTTCCAGCAGATTGTTCTTATTTTCAAGGGCTTTTATGCGAGCACTGGCTTCATTCAGAGCTGCATCCAACTGCTCACACCTATTGAGAACATACAGATACACCAATTTCTCAAAACATTCAAATGATAAATCTACATTTTATAGCCTTCTTTCCTTCCTCAAGCATCCCCACGAGTTTTGGTGCCCAGCCTGTGACCTCATCCTACTTTACCTCAAGAAGTGGCTGCCCAGAAGTCAGTTTTAACAGTAATTAGTGCTGGGAGGTAAATGCAAAAGAATCCCAACCACCCACATACTTTCTCAATTATTCTGAAGTACATAAACTTGATGAAGTATTTCAGCTGCCTAAATTTGCAAGATGTACTTTGCCTGGCAGTAATTATACAAAAAATCACATGGATCCAGCAAGAATCAGGTCAAACAAACTGATCTTTGTAAAATCATGGAATGGTTTGGGTTGGAAGGAACCTTAAAGATTATCCAGTTTCAAACCCCTGCCACGGGCAGGGACACCTCCCACCAGCCCAGGTGGCTCCAAGTCCCATCCAACCTGGCCTTGGGCACTTCCAGGGATGGGGCAGCCACAGCTTAAACTGTATTATTATCACAGGTGCATGGAATCCTCAGAGCTGAAGGGTGACATAAACCTTTCAAGGCATTCTAACCAAGGATCCTGAGTTTTTACAGTGCAAAGAACAGCATGGAAGGAGGCAGACAAGCAGCAAGGACAGGCAGTACCTGTCAGCAAGGCTTTGATTGATCTTCTTCAGGTCCTCAGAGGAAGCAGTTCTCTGACTTGCCTCCAGCTGCTGCTTCAGGCTCTGGATCTCAGAGTCGTAGTAAGCTCGGAGATCAGCAATGTGTCGAGCATGTTTTTCCCTCAAGTTCTGCCTAATCCTATTTTTAAAATTTAGAATTATTAAAAAAAAAAAATCCAGCTCTCCACATGAACTCATTTGCACAGAATGAAGTCTGCATGTAAATATCTCACAAAACCTTTTTGCATTCAAATTAAAGCAAAGAAAGCTTTGTCATCGAAGGCAGAGAAATCTTCACATTAATACAAATAGGAATTATGGTTATTATATACAAATAATACACACAAATACAATACAAAGCTTAATTTTTACAAGCCCTCACAATGGAAAATATGCCCTGTCTGCTTGTCCATGTGCAAAGCATGAGGGCATCAATAGTGAATGGAGGGTATTTACTTTTCCTCAGTAATTTTGTGCTTCTCCCATTTGACTCTCAAGAGGAAAACAGAACCCCTACCAGAACTCTGAAATTCTCTGCCTAAATGAACCCCCTCACTCAGCCTGTGAAGGAAGGACTAGTTTTTATTTTTATGGATAAAGAGAAACAACCAAATAAAACCTAGAAAATTGTTTTGCCTTTCACATAAGGCTTTGACATCCAAGGATGATAAAGCACAAATATTGTGCCTTGGAATAAATAGCATGGTCTAAAAAAGACTAAATATTGTGGTCTAAAGAAAATTAATGGTATGGTTAAAGAGAGACAATTGTAAGAAGTGGAAAATGACTGTTCTATTTATACCCCAGCTGTATTTCAGGAGGGAAAAAAGCAGAAAAAATGGGGAAAAAAGCAGCAATGTCCAGCTCTGTTCTAAGCAAACAGAACTCCCATATTTTCTTTGGTTTGCTACTATTGTTGTTTCATTTCTCTCATGAAAGTAACAACTCTATGACTTTTTAAAAAGGAAAAATCACTTACTTTGACATAACCACAGGATCTTCAACAGGTGCCACTGAAAGACTATAATCTGGCAGAGTGCTGTCAGCACAGTGAGTAGGAGAGGATGGAGTCAGAGTCAGTGTTTCTTCCTCCTCAGTGCTGGCTGAACTGCCAGGGTCAGCATCCCTGTGTGCCATTGGGAAGGGAGAGCTGGTCCTGTGGCCACTTTGGAAAGGGGGATTCCTCCAGAGGTCCAAATGCACAGCCCTGCTGCTGCCAGGGTGTTGGGGAGAATCAGCTAACTGAGATGAATGGCTTGGCTGTGAAAAAGAGTCTGTGTCACAATGACTTGAAAATCCTGGCTCTGCCATAGAGTCTGGAGAAAAGGGAGTAGATGCTTCAGGACTGTTGAAAAAATAACATCCCTGGTTCTGCTGACCTGGTTTCATGTGCAGGGTTGGGTCCAACGTCAAGATCTAGGAAATAAGTTACAATGCTAAAAATCTTGTGATTTAACTTTTTTTCTTGTAAGCAGAGTTGATCTGAAGACATCAGTAATCCATATAAAATACTGCAGGCATGACATTGAATATTACTGCAGTCATTTGGTAGTGACAAGCAAGATGAAGGTGCCTGTAATGCTTAAATGACAATACACATTCCCAAGTTTCTAAGTTTCCATTAATAAAGGACATATCCAACATCTGTAGCTGTTTAGAAAACCCTTGACATTTCAGTTCTGCAAACAGAAGGTCTATGATGCCTGTACGTTGGAACAATAAGCACTTAATGAATTATCTAAACAATATAATCACATATTAACCATCATTACTGGATGAGGAACAGGACTGAGAGCTGTATAAAAAAAGAGAGATGATAAAGAATCATTTCCACAACCTGTGCCTGTCCTGTTTCACGGGTGGAATGGACTTGTCCTGGGGGCAGCACTAAAAAGCCCAGCCTGTGCCACTGCAGTTCCAGTGCATTCCAGGAGCTGCAGCAGCCTCAGCACAGGCACAGCCGTCCCTGCACCACCTCAAGGTTGTGCTGCAAAGGTGCCTCTTTACTCAGCGCGTTCTTAGAGGTTCTTTTCAGCTGGATCCTTTCCCGAGCTGGCTCATCCCTCGGCTGCTCCAGCTGCTGTTCCAGCGCAGCACTGGAGGTGGCAGCAGGGGCCAGCTCATGTGGAACCAGCCTGTACCCAACACAGCCTCATCAACTGAGATGGGAAGGAAAGAAAGTCGTGTTACCTCTGGTGGGTGACTTGACTGGTAGGAAGGCATAACATTCTGGTCTGGCATCTGCTTGTTTTCCCTTTGTCTTTTATGATAAATGTCCTTCAGTGATGACAACTTCCTTTCATCAGCAGAAGACAACTTCAACAGGCAAAATTGCTGCATTATTTTTCCTGAATACAATCCTCCATCCCCAAAATAAATTAAAAACCAGAGTTTTGGGGGTGGGTTTAGCTAATAAAGCAGTTCAGAACAGAAGGCAGCTTTATTCAATGCATCCAGCTTAAAAAGGGGTCTTTAATGTGGCACCTTGAACATGCTAGTGAGTCACTTTTCATGTCCTACACAGTTTCTTTTGAATGACAAAAGGAGGACAAGAAATTTCAAGTGAGGTTAGTGAGGGCACAGGAACAGTGAAGGAGCAGAATAGGAGAGATTGAGTTACCAAAGGAGTTCTCCCAGAGTTAATTTCTGGTTCTTTCCATCATAGGAAAAGAAGCAAAGACAACAAGGAACTACAGGACAAGTTTTAACCACGTACAAAGTTTACCTGATCTGGTGATACTTTTGTGGAGAAAACATCAGCAAACTCACTTCTGAAATTCTCTGGTAAAGTGTGGTACATCTCCTTCTCATCTAACTTCCAGTATGAAAGTCCTGACAAGAAGGAACATCAAAAGTAAAAACAAAAAAAAAATTACAAATTTCAAGCTCAGGGCTGTAGAACAGGAATGCCAAAATCCATTAGTAAAATGTTATTTTGTCAGCTAACAAGAATGCTGTGTTAGTCATTTGCAATTATTGTTTAAAGATCTTTATTTGTTACCAGGAGTGACAAAAATCTCAGTGCAAGGCACAGGCAACCTCATCAGGATCACATCACACAGCACCACATTCCCTGTCTGGTGTTCAGGGGGAAATTCCTCCTTTCTCACAAGCTTTTACATTTCCAGTAATTCCAGTGCAGCACCTCAAACTGGTATAACATGCAAAAGGACAGAGTACCAGGGATGGTACAAGAGGAACAGCCACAGCCTCAGTCCCACTTCACTTTCTTATGTGTGTCCCTCTCTCAGGGGCTTGTGAAGCAGCAACAATTACACACAGCTTGGAGGGCTGACTCTCTGTGCCCCTGCTTGTTACTGACATGAATCCACCCTGTTATGGTCAAAATGTGGGAATTAGTTGTTTGGCTTTCATCAAAAAAACCTCACAATCCCCAAATCCGTGAAAAACCAGCACCACCCACCCCTCACACAGAGCCCCCAAAACAACAAAGCCAAACCACAAAGAGAAAAAGGCAATTTAACAATCACCACATTACCAGCTCAATGATGCGTATATTTGAAAGCTCATTTGATACCCTACCATGGTTTAAATAGTAATTCTATTATGAAACAGTTTTAAACACAAAGCTCAGCTCTGAAATGTTGAGAAATGTGGATAGAAAAAGAAACCCCAACTGCTGCATGTCCTACATCTGCCAGCAGTGAGACAAAGGAGCTGCATCCCTGTGAACACAGGAGCAAGGAAAGCAGAATTATGGCAAATCAAAGCCTGCCAGGGCTGAAATCCTCCTCACCTCCCTGAAGGTCTCCGAGATGAATTCCAAACAAAAGGAAATTTAAGTACAAGAAATTAACTTTACCTGAAGCTTCAGACACCAAGGAATTGGGACTTTCCTTCGGTGGGTTGAGGTAAAAAGTGTAAGGTGGTGGCGAAGCAGCATCAGTAAGGTTTGTCTAAAATTACAGTGGAAAAACAAATGTATAAGGAAAGGCAAGGGAAAACCAAATCAAGGGTGTAATTTTTTAAAATTGCACAGAACTGTTATTACTCTTTTTAAGCAAAGAGATTAAATGTAATTCTACAGCATGATCCAAACCTACACAGTTTATATTGAGGGCAATCACAGGGAACTAAGATATGCCTCATCATTTATATATATATTATATAAATGCACAACTTCTATTTTCTATAAAGTGCCTGTGTGCTTGTGGAGTGTTTTTAAGATTAACTGTTACAAAAAAAAAAATCACATTTTGGACAGTCATCTCAACTTTGGTCCTTAAGAGGTGGAAGTATATAGAGAGATGACTTAACAATAAAGAGTTCCTTCCTTCCTTCCTCATCCTGAGATTGGAATTTCATATATTCAGCTGTACCACTGTCTGTCATCTCAGCCAGACAAGATACTCCACACCCTTCTGCTCATCACTGCCAGCTTTCCAAACATCCCCAGCCAATTACACCAAAAACTTTGAAAAGGGTGGGACCAGCAAATGGAAAAAAAAAATCACATTATTTAAGATTTGCCACAACTCTCCTCTTCCTTAACCAAAGGGAGAAGGGGCATTATTAAACACAAGAGCAACTGAGTAAGAGCAGCTGGCTCAAAAATGGTCATCTCACATTGCTCTTTTCTGCTCTCCTTGGGGCTTTTTGTTCCATCCCTGCAGCTCAACAACTGTACAAATGTACACCCCTCATACAAGTGAGGGCTGTAACAGGACAGTAACCACTGAGTTAACAAAGGTAAGAAAGAAAAAATAAGAACTAAGGCTGTTCAAGTTTTTGCATGAATTACCATCTCACCTCAAGGCTATTTTGTCCCTCTTAATGTTTTTATTTAGGTATTCTCCTTTGCCTAAGGAGGAAGAAAGGAAAATGAAAGAGTAGCAACTGAATTCTTACAAAGGAACAGAAAGATAAAGCTCTTTTCAAAATCTAAGTTTCTGGCACTAATTTCCTTAGGCACCCTCCTGTAGCAGAGAGAGAAAAGAAAACCATCCACAGCAGATGAATTTGACTCCTGGGTTGAAAAATCCCCTCAGAGGAACATCTTGTTTGCACTGACAGTAGAAGACTAAAGAGAGCAAGGCCAAAGAGTTGCTCTCACCCCTTCTGGGTCACCCTCAAAGTGACCACAGGAAAAACCAAACACACCCTGCCTTGAATCAAGTGATTCCCATTTGCTGGTTCTGTTCTCTTGTAGAAGCCATTCACAGAGTTTCAGGAATTATTGCCTTAAAAATGGCATATGGAGAGAGGTTTGTGACAATTAATACGCTGAAAGTAATTCTCCAACTTCCTAGTTGGATGTATGATGATTACTCCTATAATCATGTTGCATAACATACTTTTGGATCAGAAATATTATATGTGATTAAACTTCCCTCCTCCAGATGATCAGATTTATGGACATACACAATTATTCTCTCAAAAATATGAGAGGGGGGGAACCCAAACTCTGCTTAAAAGAAGTGTTTTGAGCTGATTCAGCAATCACAGCAATAGATGTTACTACAAATGGTTCCAAAGGGCCAGTTAGATCTCCTAAATGTTATTTAACCACATCACAATCATACAAAGGCATAAAAGAATGTATTGTTTGCTGTTTACATAAACAGCAAAAAGAAAAAATGTTTGGATTTTAGCATGAGACTGCTAAGAACACTAAAAAAACCCACCCAAACTAAACCAAGAAATCCCTGCAACTTAAAATCTAGTCTGGAAGAACGTTTGTCCTGGGCAAAGTGGTTAATGCCACACACAATTCTGTGTGCCCAAAGAGCATCCCCAGCTGAGATCAGAGATCCTTCACAAAATTACAGGGCACAATAAATTGCCATGACCTGAAGCTTCATGATCTCCACAAGGAAAGGACATGTCCCACTTAGGGAGGTGCTGAGACAAGGATTAGGCAATGAATTAAATAAGCCAAAATCTCTATGCACCCAAGGATGGGATGAGCCAAGAAGTAAACTTTGCCCACATGAACTTTAAATACATGAATGGGAACTCAAATGATTAAAGCTAAATATGAAAGGATGTGGTGAATAAGAACATACTGTAACTCTGCAAAAATACCAGTGACAAGAATACCATTAGCAAAGCATAACAAAATAAAAATAGGCTTACATTCTCTAGTGGTAACTTCTTCACTTTTTCCTTTTCTTGCATAGAGTTCACACACACTTCATCTGCAGTTATCCTTTTTGGTTGGTTTTGTTTCAACTTTTGTGCCCATGATGTTAAAGATTTACTGGATGGTGAGAAACAGACACATGTAAGGTATTTCCCCCACATATCCACACCAGATAAACACTGCAGAAGCAAACCTGCATCACACAGAGACATCAGGCTAAATAAATACATTTATATATCAAGCACCACATTTGTTTTACAATCAAGAGGTTCCATTCAATCCCTGCACATTCTCAGTGCCCAACAGCTGTTAACTCAATGGGAAGTGTATATAAATACATATGTCTATAAATATTTAATATAAATTAAGATATTTGGAAAGTTTATCACTTACCTGGGTTTTTTCCCACAAGGAGCTTCAGCAGCTTTATGTTCTGATTCGGCGGGAAAAACTAAAACATTGCTCCTTCCTGATGAACAGTTTTCCCCTATTTTTGGGGGCAGAAGTCCTGTTTCCTTTGGAGCACTGCCCACAGCTGCCTCAGTGTGCAGTCCTGCCCCGTGTCCTTGGGCAGCTTCCCCCAGGTGCTGCAGGGCCCTGCTGGTGCTGCTGCCCGTGCCAGGGTTCAGCTCGGGGGTGGAGAGTGTCCCATACCCGCTGTTCATGGACACCTCGCTCCCAGAGCATTCCTGCTGCAGGTCACAGGCACTGGGCTGCCCCTCTGCCTCGGCAGAGCTGAGCTCATGGGCAATGCTCTCGTGTTCCTCCAGGAGCTCAGATCGCATCCCCATTGGAATTGCTCGTGGTGGGAAAGGGGCTGGAAGCGAGGGGGGTGAACCACAGCTCGGGGCGGCCCAGGCGCTGCTCCCAAACGTCACCAGCTGCCTGATCTCCTCCTGGATCAGCTGCACAGAGGGAAAGGCAAAACTCCCATGAGCAGGTCCCACAAAGCATTGATGGCCCGATGCTTCACGTTCCCAGTGACAGAATTAGAGCACTGGTTGAACTCCAGGTTGCCATGTGCACACCCCTCATGCATGAAGGAGATCCGTGCACGCTGGGCATGACACCTCGATGGCCATGGGAACCACCCCTCGTTCCATGCAGGGCATCACAGGGCCCAGGGCTCATTTATCCATGTAAAAACATGCATGAATGTGTTCACTCACTGCCTTCAGAACTGCAGCTGCCTCCCAGCTCCATGAAGAAATACAAACCACCCACAAACATGGACATAAGAGCTTTGCTAAATTTTGGTCTAAATCATTTTAAATTTGGATATACATTTGGAAAGACTGCAAGAATGCCTTACTGGAAGTATTAACCAGTTCCTTTATTTTGCTAATAGGAATAATGTACCTCTGTAAGATTATTTGCATAAAACTTGACTTTAAAATACCCAATTTGGATATTATGAGGTAATAAAAAGATCTACAATTTGATTGTTTTGGTGGAGCAAATCCAGGACTGGATCGCTCCATTAAACAGGTTACTTACTCTTCAGTCTCCAATATCTGCAAAGAGTTATTTCAGTGTATTAGATAAGTAATTTTTCTTAAGTTTTGGTTTGGAAGGGCTGAAACAGCTCTGAGAAACAACTGATGCCTTTGCCAAAGGCTGTGAAAAGATTTCACATTGGTGCCCACAGGCAGGACTTCTGCAGAGTTGTATTGAGATTACTGAGCTGCAGGAGCACACAACTCTTCTTACACATGACAAGACCAGGGTATAGAGTTGTTTTCAATAACATATTTCAAACTAATTCCCTCAGGAAAGGAGGAAAAAAAAGCCCTTGCAATAATTTTGAGAACATGGAACTCCTGTTTCTTCACAGAGCTACAGGACATTACTCACAAGTGAACAGCAACTGGAAACCACAAACTGAACAAAAATCATTTGTTCTCTTAAAGTAAGAAATAAAAAATAAGACTTAATTTCAGAGCAATCTACATGTAACTCTAGTCAGGACCAAGCCTCAGATGTTTTATTAACTTACAAGAGAATTAGCAATTGAATTTCAGCTCAGTCTTTCTATGCCAAAAACAACAAACTAACAAAAAACTTGGGATGAAGTTTTCTTCAATAACGAAGTTTTTTGCTCTGCCAATGATTTCAGTCATGAGTGCAGCAATTGTTTGCATTTTAATTCTGTGATTAAACTCTGTCAGGAAGGGAGAACAGAAGGGAAAAAACAGAATTGGGAGTGGGGGAAGATCAGATTCCCTGCTGCCATTTAATCTTTGTCATTAATACCCTGTGTTGGAAAAAGTGAAAGGCTACAATTCCAATTAAATCTCATTTTTACTTCTCTTTGCATAGTCACAAATAATGGCAAGAGATGAAAAAACCTGGGGAAAATAAGATGAGCTTTCTAAAGTTTTGGAACTGTGGCAAACTTTGGTTTTAAATCCTCCCCAGTAAAGTCTGATCTTGGGATGATCCACAGGAGGTGACAGCCTGTCTCTTACTGTATAGATCACACAAGCCAAGGGCTGACCCCACTGACCCCAAAATGAACTCAAGGTCTTTGCATCCATATTTTCACATGGATTAATACATATTTTTACAAACACAGTTGGTCTTCAAACCTACCACAGAGCAAGCCTTATCTCAGGCATGTCAATGCTGATGCAGCACCTTGCTTTTCTACCCCAATTAGTAGATTATTCTTTTTGTCTTTTGATTATTCCTACTGGAATGTGTTGAGTTGCTTTCAGCCAGTCACTGGCACACCAGTTCAGGTCTGGAATAGCTCCATTTATTTTATCTAATGCACTCATACAACTAAGTTACAGCTGTTGATTTGATCTTTAGTGTGGCAATTGATGCAGTTAGTAAGTCCCTGCTGCCACCACACCCTCAGCTCTTCCAGAGGTAGCCTTTCCTATTAAAAAAGACAAAATCCAGCCAAGCCAACACAATGGATTAGTAAAGACTATGACCAGCAACAAGTGAATCAAACCACTAGAGGGAGAGGAAGGAAATACACAGGTAACAAAACACTGGTGGGACAAAAATGTTGAGATGGGAGGCAGGAGGAGGAGGTGAGGCAGGAGAAAGAGGAGATAGGATAAAAGGACAGTACCTCTTGTTAATTCAGCTCAGGAACTGCTGATTACTACTAGTGTGGAGGGCACCAGGAAAGGGAAGGGAAAAACAGCAACCAAAAGGATGAGGATATTAAGCATTGTATATTTACAGTATCACTGTCTCTTCTACATACAAAGACATTTCTCCCATTCTAATGGACAAATGTGGTTCAGCAAAATGTGACCCTTCACTGGGGCATTTTTCATTGTTAGAAAGGAAGCTGTTCAACTGAAGGATAAAATCAGTGTTCAGTTGTTACAGTGGTGGTTTTCCTATGCTGTACTGTCTGGATGAGGCAATGACAAGTTGTATAACTTGTTCTAATGAACAGAAAGCTACAATGTCTCCAAACTAGAAATTAAACAGTCTAACAGTTAATAAAGCAATCCTGTACCTACAAAATCCAGTTATCCTGTGGGCATTCCGAACCAAATGTTTGAGAAAACAAAACAACTGAAAACAAATAACAAATCTCTTCTGAAATGGTTCGTACCAGTTACTTTGTTAATTGGCCAGGGCTGTCTCAAATATACATGCAGTAAACAGCATTCCAGCCATCCACTTCCATTAACTGCCTCTCTGCATTGTTTTGGAGGGGTTGGGGGGAGAAAAGAAACATTCAGCCTTATCAACCCACATGAACAAACCATTACTTACTTGGATCTGATGGTGGAACTGCTCTTGCTGGGCAACTATTTGCTCCTGACATTGTTTTTCTACCAGTCTCAGTAGCTGTAGCCACCTTGTCTATTAAACCACAAAGTAAAATCATTAAAGCATAGTCATATTGCATCCCTCACTACCAGCCACAAATAGCTTTGCAATCCTACACTTTAGGTGTTGGCATAATGCAAAGCTGAGTAACAGCACAGTGGTTGCCCACCCCACAATCCCTGCAGCCCCCAGCATGCCAATCAATGGAAACTAAAAGTAGAAACAGCTGGCAGGAGAGTACAGTCAGATTTTGGAAAGGTTGATCCAGTTCAATTAATTAAAGGAAATTTTAAAATTGAGAGTTAAACATCCCTCTGGTCCAGGGAACCATTCGCTTCAATAAGAAACCCTCCAGCAACCCAGCTAAAGGCCATGATGCATAAATATGCAATGAAAACAAAAACCAAACATTTAAAAAAATAACATATACAACATTCCAAAAATGTGGCAAAAGCTGATGTTTATCCACTGCTTTATGCTAATGTTTATGGAGCACAGGACACGGGACAGAGCCATCAGTATTCTGTTACTGGAGGTGTTAAAGAGATCCCAAATTAAGCATCTCTCAAGAGACACTGTGATGGATCAGAGCCAGAAAGCTCAAAATTCTGCAGGAACAAGCCCATGGTGTGGAAAACTAATGTTCTTTATGATGACTAAAAATAATGATAAAATATGAAGTAAAAAGCACAAAAACTTTCCGTTAGTTCATATATTGTAAAATCTGTCCCATCAAGAACAGACACATACATGTGTGTATATATATATATACACATGTCCATATTTGGCTCTTGCTGCTGAACTACATCACTAGATTTGTCTTCCAAGATGCAAAGCAAATACATTAATACAGTTTTTTTAAGCAAACCCCACCATCAAATACCTCACAGTTCTTCACAATTTCCGTGTCAGCATTTCCAATGTCCTGGATGTCTTGCATAAAGGAGGCAAACAGCTCAACAGCACCGGGCTTTAATGAGGAGCTGGTATTCCCTGAGTAACCAGAAACTCCATTGGGATTGGATGAAGGACTTCTAGTGAAACATGAGGAAAAATAACTCTATTATTTATCGTGTCAGTTGTGCAACACAGTGGCCAAAACAATACACCACATCTGCTGGGCAGCCAGAAGAGAATTATACACCTCATTCACACTGAGACTCTTCATGATCTTGAAATAAAATTGGTATGTTCACAAGGATATTCTTCAAGCCAATTTCAAAGAATCCACAGTGTGCCTCACTCTTACCTTACACACTATGAAAATGCAGTAGCTTTCCAAGAAGAGGGACGGGATAATCAGCACAAATATTGCTGCTCCCTGGTACAAACATCAACAAATGCAGCTTTGTGTCAAACCCATGTGCTTCCGCAGAGAGTCTGAGGTCAGAAGCTCACAGAGCCAAGTCTCTGTGTAACAATAATTTATGAAGGGCAGGAATGCTGTCTCTCTGAGAAGTGACAAGGGCAGGAGGGACTTGTAACTCTCAACAGGTCAGTCAAGAACCACCTCTCACTTCGGCCATAAGTCCCTATTTGCACTTCTTATTCACTGGGAATATCTCAGGCACTGAGCAGAAAAACAACTCAGTTTTCCTAAGCTGCTCCTCTCTGCAAATGACTTCACACAATGCATGAGCTTTCCAAAAAATGATCTTTTACAATTTGTCCAAGGCAGGCTCCTCCCTTTCTCCCCCACCCTAAGAAACAGGAGGCAATGGAAGTTGACTAAGATTTTAAGGCAGACTTAACAGTTCTTTCTGTTCTCTAAAAAGAAATCTTTCTAAAGATGAAAATAAAAAAAGAACCCTGAAATATACTGCAATGTTACATATTATTTCACCTTAATATTACTGTAAACACCTGTGAACTAAGCAAAACCAAAGTAACACAAGTTCCTGGAGCACATTACCTGTTACAATTCAAGTTACAGACAGAGCTGTGGGTGTTTCTGACATCAGACTCTGCAGAAGACAAAGGGATTTCTTGTAGAGATTTCAGCACATCCCAGTTTTCCATATCTTAGTCCCAGGTATGACGTTACCCTGAGGACAGGCAGAAATAAGCATCACCTTCTTACTTTAAAAAGTTTTGTTTGAAGAAACAAATGGGAATTTTGAGAGAGTTTTTTCAGCCAAATCACCCCAGAAAGTGCAAATCTTTCATGAGCAGCCTCTCTCCCTTCTCCTGTGCCCCAGGTGCAAACAGGTGCTCCTGAGTCAACCTCCTGCCTGGTGGGACTCCTACAAGTCACAGGGATTCCTGACTGTGTATTACACTCCTGCATGGGCCTGCAAAGGGTGTCTGAGTGCAAAATGTTCCAGGTAAAACAGCGTTGTGGGGGTTTTATTGCTGGTAAATCTGAGGCTCCACAGAGCACTGTCAAGACTTCTGTGAAAGCACCTATTATATTTAAATGTGATCAAAGATCTGCAGCTTCACTGATAATAAACACAAGACCCACTGAGTTAAGGTGCAGTTGACCAATTTTGCCATTTCTGTGTGTAATATCTGGCTTATTTTTTCACAGACCACTTGCTTCACTGTTATTATATAACATGAATTCAGAAAGCTTTGAAACTGTTCTGAGCTACGTTTCTTACCAATTAATAAAACAACAAAAAGAGCAGTCAAACAGGAATCCCACAGCAGTTCAAAACAGCAGCTGGTTAAATGAAAGCATCATGAATAAATAAATACACAATACTTGTGCCATAGTCTTACAGCACTCAAAGCAGGATGGCTGTAAAGAGACTAAAATACTCTTCTACTTTCACTAAGAAAACACTTGAAATATATTACTTAATCAGTTCTTATATAGTGCTTATTTCAGCATGTTCTGCACCCTGGTGAATTCATTCCATGTTCTAACACCGAAGAAGAACCTTATGATCATTTCACAGATGGAGAGCAAAAAGAGACATTAGGAAATATCCTGGTAATCTGTGATAATGCCAAGAATAAATTCCTGCTGCCTTAAAGAAGCACAACACCCCCAAAGCACAGCCATTCCTCTTCACAGGGCTCACAATGGCATGCTGATGGCTTTTATAGACTCATGGTTTTATCATTTCTAAATACATAGAGATAGATCTCTAACAGACAGTTTCAGAAGTGTAAATTATTTCCACCAGACAGAAACTGATGGACAGCTGTCCGATTTTCCCCTGTTTTCCTGGAGCTTGTTTGGCTTCAGCAGAACCGTTTTGCAGGTACTCACACCATCTCCTCTGGGTAGGGCTGAAACCACCAGAACTGGAAGGAAGTTATCACAGACACACATATCCCTTTGGCAGAGTTTCTTGGCATAAAGGGAGATGAAAAAAAAAAGCCTTTCTTCTTTTCCTAGCGGTCAGAAGTGTGGAAAACTTGGAGGTTATCAGAGCTGGCAGCTAAAGCTGAGGCTGGGAGCGTGTCTGGAGCAGCTGGATGGAGACCAGTCCCCCCCAGGATGGCACCGTGGGCCTATCTCGGCAGCACAGCAATGGGTGGGACTTAGCTGTGACACAGGCTCGTTTCATAACCTCATTACAAGTCTGTTCGCAACGAAAAAAACATCTTTAGCGAGCTGTAACGGGGCTGCGGGAGCGCCGAGCCGCCCTCCCTCGGCACAGCAGGGCCCTCGCACGGCCACGGCGCTGCTGAACGGGGCAGGCTTGGAAAGAACGAGCTGCGGGGGGTTTTAACTTTGAAATACCAGAACCTGGGAGGGTCCGCATCGCCTCCTGCGCCAGACCCCTCAGGCCCCTCAGGGCTGGCAGGGCACAGCGGGCCGCTCCGGCCGCCAGGCCCTGTCCCCACAAGGGCCTTCTGCGGGACAAGGAGCCCCGGGACCCCCAGAGGGCCCCGGCACCCTCGGACACCGCCCCGGGACCCCCAGACAGGGCCGCGGGACCCTCAGACACAGTCCCGATACCCTCAGACTCAGCCCCAATAACCCCACACAGGGCCGCGGGACCCCCAAACATCGCCCCGGGACCCCCAGACCGGGCCCCGGGACCCTCACAGTCCCGATACCCTCACAGACGGTCCCGGGACCCCTAGACAGGGCCNCGCGCTCCCATTGGCCGCCCGCCCCTCGCGCTCCGCCGTGTTGACAGCGCCGCCTGCCCGGATTGGCTGCCGCACCTGCCATTCAGCGGCCGAAAGGGCGGGGCGAAGGCCGCGGGACGCGGGTGCTGGGATGCAGCCAAGCGCTGCCACCGCCCTCCCGCCCGGTTCCTTACCCGCATCGCCGGCAGCCCGCGGCGGCCCCGGCGCGGNCCCGGGACCCCCAGACAGGGCCGCGGGACCCTCAGACACAGTCCCGATACCCTCAGACTCAGCCCCAATAACCCCACACAGGGCCGCGGGACCCCCAAACATCGCCCCGGGACCCCCAGACCGGGCCCCGGGACCCTCACAGTCCCGATACCCTCACAGACGGTCCCGGGACCCCTAGACAGGGCCGCGGGACCCTCAGACACCGCCGTGGCCCCAAAGGCTCGGCCCCCGCGGGGACCCCTCTGGCCACGTCGGCTCCCTCGGGGACGCCTCCCCTCGGCCCGTGCCCCGCTCCCGTGTGTGTCCCCCCTTGTGTCCGTATCCCCGTGTCCCGTCCGTGTTCCCAGGCCCGCCCCGCTGTCCCCTCCAGGCCCGCCCGCGGCCCCTCACGGCCGGGCCCGGTCCGGCCCCGCCCNGGGTGGGGCGTTCGGGACGGAGCGCGGCGCGCTGATTGGCCGCCTCGAGCGCGCGCCTGTCCCGCGCTTCGCGCGCTGATTGGCTCCGCGGCGGGGGAACGGGCGCGCGCGGCCGCGCCGTTTCCCCGAGGAGCCCCATTGGTGGAGAGCGGGACAAGGAGCGTAAGCCCCGCCCCCGACGCGCAGCGATTGGCTGCCCCGCATGCCAATCACGCGGCGGCCACGCCCTCCCCTGCGGGCGCGCATGCTCAGCGCGGCTGGCGGAGGTGAGTGAGCTGTGTGGGATTTGTGTGTTTGCTCTCGGTTTGCAGCTCTGGGGAACTTGCTCAATAAAGCTCATTCTCGGCGGTTTTCCATGTGTTTTTCTTTAAAAAAAAGTTACCGGCTTCTTTAGTGGCTGCTGATGAAAGTCTGCTTCGAATTGTTGTTATTTCATTCTTTCAAGTTACGCGTTCAGCTTTGTGTGGGTATTTATTGCCGAGTGGCATTTCTTCACACGCTGAAGTTATTTAATTAAACAACTTCTAATGTCTGATATCTTTAGTATTTCCCAAGTGTTGGTAGCACTCCTCCTTTATCTACTGCTGTGGAGATCCCTTTCAAAAACCATAATCCTGGCTGTCTTAAGAACTTTAATTACCTTGAGAACTGAAATTCCCTTGAGGATGGTAAATATTTCAAGGCAAATCCCTGTGAAACAGTTCAGATGTGCTTTAAAACAGGTCTGGTTATGAAAATAGTGCCCAAGTTACGCTGCTGGACTGGATCATCTGAAAGCAAAGATTCTCCCAGTAAACTCCACTCTCCTCTTCCATTGCAGGTTTCCTCGCAGAGAAGCCTGTCCCTGTTCCTGTATGAACGTTGCAGGTTTATTCCATTTCCCATCCCTCCTGAGGGAGTTCCCAGCATGGAGCCCGTGGGTTCTGAGGAGGCAGCAGCTTTCCCTGCCCAGCATTCCCCTCCTGCAGGCAGCAAGGAGGAGGAACTCCCTCAGTCTCCTTGGCCTCGCTGAGGCAGAGCTGGAGGAACAGTTTGTAAGAGGTGATGGCCCAGGGGGTCAAGCCACAAATAAGACAAACAACTGTGTTGTCCTGAAGCACATTCCATCTGGGATTGTAGTGAAGGTAATTATGTGCTCTTTCATTAAGGCACAGGTTGCATCCTGAGCTCCAGGTCTGCTTTCAGAGAAGTTTGTATTTATGGTAAAGAATCTCAGCAAGAGGCAGCTTTGGCTGTCAGTACCTAAATAAACGTGGGGCAGAGCTGATCTTCCTGGCTTCAATTTTGTAATTTTCAATTAAATGAATCTTCATTGTAGCTGTCACATTCCTGTCCCTCATAGGAGTGAGAATCTCCTCCTTAACAAGCTGATCACTCTCTTCTTAAGCATCTTCCTTACCTCCTTCTTTTGGATTGATACCTTGAAATTAATCTTTGCTTCCTGCCACAAGGGGAAGACACAGTTCAGTTAAACTCGAGCAGCTTTCCAAGGTAATGTGGAGGCATTAAAGATTAATGCAAAAGCCAGTTTGACAAGTTACACCAGCAAATAATGATTAAAATGTATCATCTGGATATAAAAGTTCCAGCTGTTTTTGGTAGGAGGATGCTCTTGGCTTGAGGAGCAGGGGAGTTTCTTTACTGTAATGGCAGGAATATCTAGACTGAGAGGCAAAGCACAAGAATAATCAGGTTAAAGTTCCAGTAAAAATGTCCTATTTTATTTCTTCAGTGTCATCAAACAAGATCAGTGGAGAAGAACAGAAAGATTGCCAGAGAAATCCTGCAGGAAAAAGTTGATCTTTTCTACAGAGGTGAAGACAGTGATGTTTTTAAAGAGAAAAAAGCATCAGAGAAGAAGAAGCAGGAAAAAAAAAGAAGAGCAAAGGAAAACCTGGAAAGGAAAAAGCTTTTCAAAGAGATGCAACAATTGGATAAGAAATGACTGTGTGAAATACTGACTTGCCCATGTGGGGTAAGGGAAGTGTTTGTCATTAGACCTGAACACACTCTTCAGACTAGCATGATGTGAGGCTTCAGAAGCACAGCTGAAACACCCACTGCTGACCTGCTGTTACTGCAGAGTGATGAAAGCTCTCAGGTATTGCTGCTTCTCTCTGCCATCTTCTCAGTAACCACACTCTGCAAGCAGTTTTTCTGCCAGAAAAGATAAAAGAATCCTTGTTAAAAAGGAACTATAAACTTTCCACTGTTGTTAATGGAGACAAAATTCAAGAGATTTCCTTCTGCCCAGCTGACACCTTGGGATGTTCCACAGGAGCTCCAGCCCATGAGGAAAACAGCACTGAAGGTTCTCCTTTCCCAGCCTTACTCATTGAATTTTGGCCTCCAACAAAGACCCAAAGGCAGAGGATGGATTTTGAAGGCAACAGAGACTGCTGGACCTCCTCCTGCTCCTCCCAGAACTGAGTGCATCCCACCTGTGCCATGGATGGAAACCCTTCTCTTGTCCTTTCTTGAACTCCTGCATGAAGGTTACATTTTTATCTGGTGACAGTTCTTGTTCCTGGAGAGTGAACCTGATTAAAGTGACTGTACAGAGTTTTAATACAAACTGTTAATGAAAATAAGCTTTATTACGTCAAGTAATAAATACATACAAAGATGCAAATAACAGTTTTAGTAATTTATCCAGAATTTTCTTTTTTTTTCTTTTTTCTTTTTTTTTTTGGCAAACTTTAAACTGAAATCTCCAGCCTTAATGTAGGAATTAGCTTTCCAGGACCTTGTTATTATTTAATAGGTTTCCCTATTTTCCACATAGCTCATGCACTTTAAATGGACTTCAAAGCACTAACAGTCATGCAAATGTTTATGCAAAATGAACAAAAAAGGAAAAATAAGAGAAGGGGGAGGTTATTTCTAAGCAGGGTCTATGCTGTATGACAAATTGTGACTTAGCAGACTACTTAGGTACAGCATGCTATTC
The DNA here is from genome assembly GCA_013396655.1 of Campylorhamphus procurvoides. Taxonomy (NCBI): domain Eukaryota; kingdom Metazoa; phylum Chordata; class Aves; order Passeriformes; family Dendrocolaptidae; genus Campylorhamphus; species Campylorhamphus procurvoides. Next base: position 5,161,858 of record WBMV01016874.1, on the reverse strand, counting down.
TGCATTTATTAAAAAAATCCTTAGAGCTTATGTCAAACTTTGAAAGATTGACAGTTTGGGGATAAGTGAATATAGTCTAAAGGAAAAAAACAGGATGAGGCTGTGGCTGGATAAGAAGAGAACTGAAATATAGCCTGGGAGAGAAAGAGCATTCCTCTGCATGCACTTCAGTTTCTGTGTTTTAGAAACATTTTAGGGAGTTTTAATGTCTTTACAAAATGCAAACCCTCAGTAAGTTGAAAAATCCTTGGGGTTTTTTTCATTCTTAACTATACATTTTTGCAAGGGCAAAACAAGAAAAGCAAAACATTCAAAATAAAGGAACTTGTCTGAATGTTTCAAGAGTCAAAAGGAGTGTGTGTTACTTTTTCTTCATGAAGAGATGGAAAATCTTGCAGCTGAATTAGTGGGCTAAGATCTTGCATTTCGTTCCGTCTCGGCCAGGCATTCCCGAACTAATCCTCTGGCATGAATAATGCCTGCAAAAGAATTGGACATGTTTTAAATCATCCCATTCAGGTCACACTTGCACTGACAGCCCACAGAAAGGTTTATGTATTTCTGTCCCGAGTTGCCAAGGCTACCAGAGCAGGCCTCAGGAAAGGGAGAGAGCCCTCCTGCCCCAAACATCAGCTGCTCCTAAAGGAGTTTGCTTTCCCAAACTTGCATCATAAATTGAAAAGGGACTAAAGCAGAGCACAGCAAGATTTGTAGGTCTGCAGTGACAGGTAGATCTTCATGTGCAGTGTGGCCCTAAAGACTTGAAATAAAAAAAACATCTTACCTACCAGTGAGTTATTTTGCTACAGTGCAGTGACACAAATTACAAAGTTATTTGAGGAGTCATTGTAGCAAGCTCTGAAAGTCTTAGTGTCTTGGGATAATTCTCCTTGAAGATGAATCAAAATCCAAGCCATCATAATGCTGCTTAAAGACAAGCTGTGTCTCTTGTAAAAATAAGAGGGTTTTTTTCTATGGTGTGTGCAAAAAGTTACCTCCTAGCACTGGCTCAGCTCCCAGTGGAAATCACCACCACTTTACATGCTGCTGGATCTACTCTCATCTGAGAGACACAACGTGGAATTTTCCACTACCAAGTCCTGTTGCCTTGAAGTTCTAGCAATTTGGACCTCAATTCTTAATCCTGGAACTAAATGTAGATTTGTTTTCACAGAGCTGCTGAAAGAACAGAACTTGAGATGGGTTTTAAAATGAGAGATGGACAGGGTTTTCTACAACAAAGGAGGTTATATTTTGCTGACAGGGCAAGATAGAGGTGATTTCTCTGCTCAATCCTGCTCCTTAACAAGGTGGAGAAAGGGCAGCAAGGCAATAGATAGGGTTTAATCTCCATAGATAATGGCTTCTGTTTGTAGAATGCTGCTAGCCCAGATCACAGCAACTGCCTTTCCATATCCAGGGAGGGCTGACCTGGGACCTGAGGAGTGCAAGGCTTTGCAGAGGGTGAAACTGCCCCAGACAAGTAAAGCTGCAGCTGTGGGATACACAGACACACTCACAGCACTGTGCTAGACCTGGACATGGTGGCAGGACGCCCAGTTTATGCAGCAGAACTACTCTGAATAATGCAGAACTCTGGGAATTTGGCCAGTTTTAGAGGTCAGTAGCCTCAGTGGAGCAGGTGGAGCTGGGGACAGGGACTTTATTCAGAAATAACCTCCGTGGCCAAGGAGGCTTGCACATGCTCCTTCAGCCATCAGGCGCCCAAAAAGGAAGGAGAGGAATGTTTGTGGCCAAAAGATGGCAGCAAAAAGTACTTATTTGGGATTCTTTGCAACACTGGCAAGTCACAGTGGCAGCAGTGGATCTTAAACCTACATTAGCCAACAAACGAAACACTCGGTGCAAGAAGCAGCAAAACAACTTTTCCTCCCCAAACTGAAGCATCCAGTTCAGAGATGTCTGCATCTCTCCTGGTCTCTCTCAAGCTGTCCCCATTAGCCTATTGCCATTCATGATCTATTAATACTGACTCAGGCAATGCAATAAAGAGAGACTCCAGCAACATTGATTTTAGCTGGGCCAGATTCCACTTACCACTCATCAGCAGACTTTATTGCATCCTTTCCCAGAACAGCTACTAGTCATTTTATTGCATGTCACGGCAGATATATTGCTCTCCCATAATGGTTGAGCCTTAAATAAAGCTTTGTAGTCCTGGGTAAATGTAAAGGGGATTTGCAAGGTGCTGAAGTTAGTCTGTTACAATAACATTCCCATTCCGGGTCAAATGCGTGAGCCAATCTCAGCACAAGGACCACGGGAAGGGAGGAAAAGGTAACCACGTTGCACTGGTAAAGGACTGAACTGGCCTCACAACTGCTGTCCGTGGCCTTTCAGGGTCATTTCAGGAGCTGCAGCAGCGGAATGTCCCACTGCTCCTTCAGAAATATCCCTGCACGTCCCCTGCAGGGGACAATGTCAGGCTGATGTCACCAGTGGGGCATGCCGGGGTTTCTTTTACACTGCAAGGAAAGGGCATTTATTACCCCTTTTAGCTGACAAAGCAAAGCCACAGAGACTCATCAGCCAGCCCTAAAAGCTTCCCTGTCCCTTTCTAGTGGACTCTTTAATGACATCACATGCACTTGACAGCGGGCAATAGAGATCGTTTATGTTTGATGTTTGACATCTCACTCTGAACAGCCTTCCTTGACACGGTTTTGGGGATTTTTATGTAGCTCTTCTCTTCACCAGCTCCAGTGTGAATTATCACTGTGTTGTATTTCTTTAGGCAAAATGCACTTCAGGAAAGATTCCCGGGCCGAGTCGATGGGACACGTGTATGGGGAGTAAACAATGCCTGGCTGTGTTGTTTGGAGACTGGGGAGAAAAGGGAATTGAGGAGGCAAATAAGTCTCCAGGAGCATGAAAGAATGTATCCATTAAGGGTTCTACAATAGGGTTTGAATTATTAACTGAAACTCCCCGTGTGCACATGAAACACATTTTGTTACTGTTTATCTTATCAAATACAGCCCGGACAGATCATCCCAAGGTTTCAGCTCTGGTTAATACTCTCATGAGGAGCTCAGGCTGCCTCCTTTCAAAGGACACATGAAGCTGTACACAAGCAGTCAGTGCCCAAAGGGTATGGGGCACGATTCCTGTTTTAAATAAGTTTAAAAGTTACCTCTTTTTAGCCTCTCCATGGCACTTTTACTCCCAGCATACGTGGGTCTAATCTCTTTTCCTAATTCTTCTATGATAGCTAGAAGTTCTGCATATTTGCTCTGTGGGACTTGACTGCTGCTGGTACCCTGTAGGTGCAAGTAGATGAATCTCAATCAAATACTGTAAAAACAAAACAATTAAAACAAACAGCAACTGGAAGTTCATAGAAGATCAGAAACAGCCCTGGAAGACACTTATTAAAAGAATAACATTTCAGGTTTATTATATAAATGTGATTTTCTTTTTTAAATTGCTGCTACAGCTGGACAAAATGCCCTTCAAAAATCAGGATCAACGGGGAAGATGCAGCTGCAAAACTTGGACTTGAGGTGAAACAGAAGTTAAAACAGTCCTGCAAGATCAACACACTGGGAACTGCATATTTGTCCCTGTGCCTGCTTTTTCAGGGTTCAGGTGTGTATTTGTGGAGAAGTTAGCTAGGCAGGGAGAGCGAGAGCCAGATAAAACAAAACTGTACAGAAATATTCATTTTTTAACTAATAACTACAAAATATGCTAGAGCCCTTACTATCAGAACATAATTCAAGACATGTTTCTCTGTGACTCAGACTGGATGGGACTAACAGTTAATTAGTAACAACCTCCCTCAGCACTCTGCTTAAGTCTAATTTGATCCCCAGGCATGTGTGAGGAAGCAGTCCTGCCATTTGGGTTTGATTTCAAACCTGGGTGGGAGGGAGGGAGGGAGGGAGGAACACCTCAGATTACAGGCCACGATCCGTGCTACTGTGCAAACGTGGGGTCACTGATCTGATTAAAGGAAAATAAGCAGAGCTGTACCTGCATCCCTTGTGTATATCCTAGAGATGGGGGTCCATAGTCATTTATGAGCTGTCTGTATTGTGCAGATGTTGCCATGCTTGTGGAGGGAGAGTGAACACTCCCAGCTGTAGAGAGAAAAGAGAAAAAAAATCTGTTATTATCTAAAGATTAATTAGTCTGTTACACTGGGACGTGTTTGAATCACTTGTTTCTAAAGCTGTGACCTCTCACCTTTGTCTGCGATCGCTAATGACATTTCTGAGTGTCACTGCTAGGAGGAGAATGGTTAAATGAAGCCTCTCTAATGTTTGCTGCACACTCGGAAATAGCACAGCCTGCAACAGTATCAGTGCAAATTGTTTGCCTAAAAGTGAAGCCGAGTGTAGCATGACAGGTTGTTCTGCCCAGACAAACTGTAAATATTAAGGAGCCCTATTTTTGCATATATACATTCCACACAGATGAGTCTGATGCGCTGTGCTATTTTTACTTTTTCAGTGCAAGTTATCTGAAAGCGATTTTGCAACTCAAAGTGTCATCACATGGGCAAAGCGAGTTACCCTCAGTACTATTTTCAGCCAGTGCCAAGACCACTCCCAGGGAACAGTCAGTGAGGTATAGCAGGTCTGCTGCTCATTGTGTGACACAGGAGTGCTGCCATCACTGTGTGGTATCAAACCAGTCAAACTGTGCTATATAAGTAAATCAAAGCAAAAATACCATCACTTTGGGTTACTTTTTCTAAAGCTGTAAAAGATTATATTCACATCTAATGAGTTTTGAGTCAGGAGTTCCAGAAACAGACTCTGATCATCAGCAATCAAACACTTCCTCCCCCTTGCCCAGCAATGGGAAGAATCTGGGTTTGAGAAACAACTTCTGGGTTTTTCTTAGGGAGCTTCATTATGCTGCCCACATCACAACTGTGCTGGAGGGCCTGCTGGTCATGGACCTACACTCAGGAGCAAGGCAGCACCACACCACTGAACTCCTTCCCTCCTGCAGCTCAAGTGCCCTTGCATCCATGGATGCTGCTGCCTTTGCCTGTAGGCACAGACACAGACTGCCTGCTGTCTGGAAATATCTCCCCCTTTACAAACTCCTTTGCTGAAAATTCCCAACTGTCTTTCATAAGAGGAACAGATCTCATTTACCAGCCTTCATTTAAATCTAAATTAAACTGATGCTAAAAGTCACTGGGGCTCGGTGCTATGTGAATCTCTAGCTTTGTTTTAAAGTTGCGAGTGATTTCATTCCTATTTTCCCTCACTACAAAAAGAAAGGGCCAGCAGTTAACTCTGTAAAAAGCTCTGCTCACAGTGGAGCAGACTTGTCCTCAGCTGGGAAGTCTCCTTCCACTTCAGAATTGTCACAGGATATCACTGACTATTTCCTTCATTATGAGAAGAGAGTGAGTTCCTAGTTTTTACTAGTTAATCAGATGTGAAATCCCCCCCCAAAAATGGCAAATTGGGCTAGTCACTAGGTCACCCTAAAGAAGCAACGTTTCTCTGTCTTCAACCAAGAGAAAATTCTAAATTCTATGGTATTACAAACCTGCATTTTCGTTCCTGAGGTTTCACGTGGAGCTAATTTTGCTTAAGCACAGCAAACCCCCCAAAAACTAAACAACACACCCATAGAGTAGGGCACAGTGGAGGAACACCACAGTTGTCAGCTACTCTCTCAGTTAGTTCTTCACATTACCAGCTCCAAATACACACACCACTGTAAGACTTCTGTGTGTGCAACTCGTAGTTCAAGTCCAGGTGACTGAATTTCACCAGTTCCCAAACATGGCCCAACAGCAAACCACATCTTTCTTCCAAGGACTTCAAAATGCTTCAAAAACATTAATGAGCCCCTTGTGCTGCAAGGTAAGGAGGTTTAATTACCTCAATTAAGCGGAGAAAGGCTTAAGCGATTTTTCCTCATGTACAGTAAAACAAAAGACCCATCCTGCAAAGACTTGTTCCCCAACTGCTGTTGGAAGCAGCCACATCCAAGGCCTGGGAGCTCCAGGCTGGTTCAGAACAAGGCATGGACTCCAATGACCAGGCTCAGGAATCCTCCTCCACCCACCAAGCAAAGCTGAGCTGCAGCCCATGCGAAACAAAGAGCAATGTATTGATCCCAAACTGCTTAATGATAACATATTGGTTGGTGATATCAGGAAAAGGCTCTTCCCCCAGAGGGTGGCTGAGCACTGGAACAGGCTCCCCAGGGCAGTGGTCACAGCACCAGGGCTGTTTGAGCTCAAGAAGTGTTTGGACAACACTCTGAGGCACATGGTGAGATTCTTGGGGTGAGCTGTGTCACTGTCCCTGGTTCTCCCTTGCTGCCTGTGAAACAGGGTGGCAGCTGAGGCTGTGTGGATGCCTGTGCAGGGCCAGGAGCTGGGCTTGATGATCCCGAGGGATCCAACTCAGCCTGTTCTATGATTTTACGATAACATGGTCCAGATAATGTAGTGACTGTTTCAGATGACACGAGCTTGGTCGGTAGGAAATAACACATGAGGGTAATGCCTGGGTTAGAGAGAAACTGTTGGAAATGTGGCATGCCAGGTCAAAGCAGTGAATGGATCCAGGGGCTGCCCAAGGAAGCATCACAGATGAGGGGACTGCCCAGGAAAGTTTCACGGATGTGGCAGCCGGGACAGCGCTGGGCTGGTCTCAGCACGGGAGCCTGAACCCAGCAGCGAGTCAGTCAGTCAATCAGAGGGCCAAAAAGCAAGCAGGAACTCGCAAGGCTGAGCCATTTGGTGTGTCCGGAGCTGGCAGAGGAGCGTGGCTGTGCCGTGCCCGGGCGGTGCAGAGCTGTGCTGCAGACACTAGAGGCCATCGCTGAGTGCGCCGTGCCCTGCCAAGTGACAGAGCGTGGTAACCATGGTGAGTTTACCCGTTTCTTTGCAGTCTGCATCAAAAATGTAATAAGACATAATGCCATGCGCCGACCACTTTATCAGCAGCAGCAGCAGGCCCTGAGAACAAAGGAAAGGATTTGGCTTGGCCGCAGCACCAGCCTCCACACATCCATGGCAGAAGTTGTGCCAGTCAAACTCAGCTGGAGAGGGGGGGAAATGAAAAATCCTTGATTTCACCTCAATTTAAGACGATGCAGTGGTGAAAATGAAATTAATTGGGGGGGTATTAGTATCTCGCAGGGTAAGAGACCTTGAGCTTTCTGACCTATCACTTTGTATGTTAATCTCGAGGAGAAGCCCTGGGTCTTGACTGCCTATTACTCAATTAACCCAAAATTCAGCTGCATGTCTGAACACCCTGTATATCTCGGATTTAAAAAATGAAATAAATCACCAGATATTGCTACTATACTTAGAAAGAAAAAATAGGCCAGGAAGTCTCACAGTCAATACCCAGTCAAAAATCAGTGTGATGATTAGGTATTCACTGGAGAGAAAAAAAGGAGGGGGGATCTAAGTCGAGGTTTGCTCTCTCACGTTAAAATGACAATGGAGACAGTTAAGAACTGACAGAACCGAAAAGGGAGTGTGCTTGGTACTGAATTTCACTGACACCCAGTAGCACATTCCAAATTGTCTTAGTGCTTGCCGTTGTTTAAAACCTAAATTAGTATACACACTTTCCTCCCTCCACTTTCCTAATTAAATGTACACAAAACCCCATTTATTCTTGTACCAACAATGTCTTTTATTTCTGTACTCAAGCAGAAGACTGCCACAAGCATTTTTCCCCATAAAAATATAGTGATTTTCTTATTAATCAATATTAATCTTTATTAATTGAGGGGAGGTACAGCAAACAGAAATGAGATTTTGGTATCAAAATCTCTTCCTTCCAGCAGTCTCTATGAGCCTAAATTAACACCCTGAGAGACAAAGGATCTCGAATCAATCTTTGTTTGCCTAAACTCCCACTGACCATGAACCTTATCATTAATTCCTGATAGCTTTGCAGGGATCCCTTCAGCTCCTTTGCCACTACCTCTAAGCCTGAGCAAGGATGACCGATTTGCTGACCCAAGTTTTAATTCTTAATTCTCTTACTGCTGCTTGCTGGAAAAATAACTGGGAAGGCAGCTTGCTGAGCACCCTGCAAGGAAGCAGCAGGAGCAGGAACACCAGGATACACTCACCTGATCCACTTCCATCAGGTGCATCTCCCCAGCTCAACTGCCACCCTGTTGCACAGACAGCCAAGGAAAATCAGGGATAGTTTCACAACTCACAGAGTTACTCACATAGTACTGACTGAGACAAGCCAAGGGCCAATCCCACTGGATCATGTTTCGCTACTACCCTGTGCTTCATAAGGTCCTATAACACTGCAAAGGCAAACTGAAGTTTTACAGACTCTTCATACACATGAAGATGACAGCGTGTAAGAAGAGATACCTGCAGCCTGGAGTTTATCCAAGGTCCATGGGAGAGCCTGTGGACTCTCAACACTTCTCCCTGTATTTCACAGACCCTTCAAGCTGAGGTTGTTTGCAACATCAAAGCTGTTGCCATTTCAGTGGCTCATGGCCATCGCCCCTATATGGCCCAGAGCTGGGGGTCACTGCCTCTGCCACACACCTGGGGGACTTCTTATCTGCTTCAGGTGATGGCAGCTGGATTCCCAACCCTATGGCATACAAGACAACGAGGCTGGAATAGCTTAACCGAGATGATATAAATTGGGCTGTCTTAAACAGAAAATTTTGCAAGAAAACACATGAGAAATGTTCATATAATCCGCTCTGACAATGCACATTGCGAGGCATCCTCGGGCACCAGGGGAGAGGTAAGAGCCTCAACCAGCACAGCCATTTCTGCAGTGCAGATCTCAGCACAGCTGTAGAGTTTTGGCTGACTACGGGAATATTTTATTCCTGAGCCCTCCATGCACTTTGGTGTAAGTTCAACAAGAACTCCTTGCCATCCACGGGACACCACATGCCTGTCTACACAAGTAGATCCACTGCACAGCCAAGCCACACACTGAATTCTAACAGGAGTTGCCAACCCAGAGTGCAAACACACAGCCCCCGTCTCCCCCAACCTTCCCATAAATTTTTAAATTTAAAATAATGGACCCTGCTCTCATTTGCACAAAACATTCCTTATAGCACGGGCTGTGAAAATTGTATTTTTCACCCGCTATTTCTCCCTTAAGCAGCCCTTGTGGAAGAAACAGACCTTTCTTTGAATAAAACTATTTCCTTTTAAAAAAACGCAGTGCACAGACACATAAATATGTTCTCAAGAACTAGGACATTCTTTATCAGAACAGCCAGAGGCCTTGCTCTTTTGATCTGTCACACTCTGGGCCTTTCCTCTGGTACTCTCGTGCGATTTAATCTTTCCATGTGGATAATGGTCGTGTTTTATGTCTCCTCTTCCTACCCCCCTGTCTTCTTTTTTTTTTTAATCAGAAAAACAAAAGCCAGTCCCTTGGACTCCTCACCATTCTTCTTTTCTAGTTTAAGCTATTTCTACACAAGCAAGTTATCTGGCACAACAAGGAACAGATCAAAAGATGAAAGCATTTGGGATGTGTACACCACATGTATTTGGCCTGAGGGGGTGTGACTTAAGGTTAGATTTTCGTCTGGTCCCCCAGACTGTGGGGTTATGGTTCAAAGCTGTCCGGTCTTGGGTTTGGAGCCTTGTGTTCCCATTAAAAGGGATGGAATATCAGCACTGCACAACTGGAGTAGAGCTTCTGGATCGTTTTTATCCAAAAGGAACCAAGTTAGCATGAACCAAAACCACTCTGCAACTCAACCAACATGGGATGGGTGGGGACCACGTGGAGATTCGCTGACTATGAAAACCACACCATTTCTCTGAAGCGAAACACTCAGGTAGACAAAGCCAAAAATGCCATTTTTCTAAATGCCCAAACAAGTCCACTTGAAAATTGCTAATTCTGAAACATGCTTAGCCAGCTTCTTCTCAGCTAATGTTTAACTTCACGTGGATTTCAAGAGCTCAGGGATCCAGCAAATTTCAGTTCGAATCCGAGGGGGGAATATATTTCCTAGAAATGATCCCCTCTGCTAAGGCACGAACACTTTGCTCTCTGTTCTGCCTACAAAGAGTATTCTTTCCAGTACTCCCACTCCAAAAACAACCTCTCAATATGGACAACAGTATCAAAGAGAAGCTGTCTCTGTGAAGGGCGACAAGCAAGCCATGTGCTCATGCAAGCCTGCACTGCAGTGTAACAACACAAGCACCGGCCTCGTGTGCTGGTTATCATTGCTCAGGACTGAATGGAACTGGTCTCTCCAGTTGTAACCCACAGCCCCAGCCAGGGGAATTATTCTGTTGCAGCTCTCAGTGAGAATCTGCACTTTTCCCAAGAAGCTCCTGGTTGCTGTGAGGTGTGGCAGGTGCACCCACAGCCCCGCTTGTCCTCAGCTCCAGCAGCACCTGTTGGACAGGTCAACACTTGCTCATGTGGAGCCAAGACACAGCTCCTTCCCCTGTCACAGCCTGCTGGAGTCTGTCCTTCCAGACTCTACAGACAACAGGTTTTAAGCTTTATTACATGAACAGGATTTTATCTCAAAACCTGACATTTCTGCAAGAATGACAATAAAACTAAAGGAAAATCCCAAGTAGTTTCTGCTAGCTTCTGTATCTTAAAACTCCTTTTCTCTGACCTGTGCATACTCTGAACAAAATAGGAATGCTGACTATCCACTGAGACAGAAAACACATGGAAACAAGGGGAAACACAAACTATAGAGCAGTTCACAGCTGGTGTAAATGTCTCTCTTCCACTTAAATCAATGGAGATGCTCTACTTCACCTCAGCTCAGCAGCTGGTCCCTTAGAGAGAAACAGTCAAACAATATGAAACACAAGACAGATGAGGAGGAAACAGCACTTCCTAGGATTCAGTAGGATAAGGAAGAGAATACAAACAAATCAAAACATGGTTGTTAGAAAAGGTAACAGGTTCCTCTGGGACGCTGCAGGGTCAGGGATGAGGCTGGGAAGGTAGAGCCACATCAATGTAGGTCCCTACCAGAACAACCTTTTACAGCCCAGGCAGAGAAGGTGCTTGTGCAGGGGATTAAATGAGACTCCCCGAACACAGGCAGCTTGGATCTGACACCCTGGGATGCTACATGCCTGACTCCCCAAGCACAGCCCTCCAGGAAAGTGACTGCTACTTCAGACAAACACTGCCAGCCTGGTGCAGCCACCCTGGGCCAAGTGCCAGCACAGACCTGGGCAAAGAGAAAGAGGAACAGGCACCAAATTCTGCTATGACAATGCATTCTCGTTCCCTCAGCCTGGTGCAAGGCAGAGGAGTCAGCACCCGGATGCTTCCAGCATCCTGAGTCACTTGTGGAGCAGCTGCATTTCCCTCACCCACAGTCATCCCCAGATCTGCCGACAGCCCACGGAACCTTCCTCCCCATATTTCCTCCCACGCACAGCTCCTCTCCCTCTGGACTTCAGTCCAGGATTGGATTCCCAAAACATGCTCCCATGCAAGAACAGAGCCCAGTCACCCACCAACCACAACTGCTTCATCTCACTGATGAGCAGTTTAAACATAATTTTGCAGAGTGGCCACTCTCAGCCTAAACTTGAAAGGAGTTTGCTCTGCAGCAAGGACGCAGCTCCAGGAGCTGAGTCGACACTGCCTTCCCAAATACTCCTGCACCAGAAGCCCTGCACTGCAGGGAAGCAGCATTACCTCCCAGAGGAAAATCCCTGTGAGATCCACAGCTGCCCAGAGCCCTCCGTCGGCCGAGACCAAAATATTCAGCATTCATACAGAGAGGTTTCTGCAGGGCTGATTTCAGGCCAAAAGGGACAGATTTCCTGTTTTCCTCTCCTCTGCAGGACGGGGCGGGGGAGTCCTTCACCCCAGGTTTGGAAGCAGACCTAGGATTTATCCTCCTGGCTGGGGGGGCATTTAATTTAAGCACAATAGAGGAGCAACCTCCTCCAAATCAGAATTAAGCTCCAGAAAGGAGGGGGCCATTTGCAGTCATATCACTCTGAATGCGATATGTGCAACTGCAAGGACTGCTTTGTCTAAGTCCCTTGGCCTTAGGCCACGGTGCTGGCAATACCACCAGCTAGAGGAAGAGCTGGTGCGTGAGGATAATGGCAGAAGACAGGGAGGGGAGAGAGAGCCCATTTTGGATTCAGAGGAGGACGTTCTTTCATTGAAAAGATTCTGGGGGTGTTGAGGATGATCCGAACTCAGAAGAGAGGACAACTTAGACAGGAATAGTTCCAGCATGACAGCGAACTGCTGCTAACTTGCCGTTACGAGGCAAAAAGAAGGGTGGGGGGGAAGGGGAAGATAAAACTGCCTGAAAGAACCTAAAGCCCAGCTCGCAGCCGGAGCGCTGGAAGGCACCGGCACGGCAGCGAGAGAGAGGGCTGGAGACAGAAACTTCCCCGCTCGGCTCGCATTGTGCGCGGCATGTCTGAGCCGGGATTTCGCAGTCCCCGCTCGCAGAGCAGCCAGACTCCGATCCCCCCCACAGCATGACCTAATCCCCACCCCTCACCCACCACCGCAAAATACCACCTTTGTTTTCCCTGCAATTTTACGGCTGTTCCGGAGAGCAAGGCACAGGTTCTCGTGGGAGCCGACAGGAGAACGGTTTCTCTTGCTGGGCTTTGTTTTGTTTCTTTCTATTTTTTTTTCCTCTCTCTCTCTCTCTCTCTCTCCTCCGGTGACACTTCTGCTTTTTGTCAGAAATCCTCGGCACATCCCCTGCTCCCTGAGCCCTCCCCACGGTGCCCCACACACCGGACCACGGCACAGGGAGCCTTTCCACGCTCCCAGCCCCACCGAGCTCAGCTCCACGCTGATCAAAGTGTCTGAGGCACAGGCACCTCGGCTCATCCACCAGCTGGCGACGATCCCTTGCAGTAAAACAAGATTGTTGCTCTCCTGGTAGCTAGAATAGAGGTGCATCTCGGTGATCCCTTTCGTTCACCAGTCTCCCAGCATTACAACCACTAACGGTGCCGTAAAAAATCGCCCTGGCGGAGATTTCCCTCCCTCCTAAACCCAACTCCAAAACTTTTTCTCGGGGGAGAAGGAAAAGAAAAAAATGGAAAAAAGAATTAAAAAAAAAATCAGCCCGATTCGTGGCTGGGGATGGTCCCATGCCCATCCCTGCAGGCTGGGCTGCGGGGAATGGGAGAGGGGGTATTAAATCCAAAAGCAAGTTCATTTTCGCGCCGGTTTAGTAGAGAAATTAGCGAGATCGCCCCAAAAATGACCCCCAGAGAAGCGATGGCAGCCCTGGCTTTGTTCGGGCCGGGGACCCGGGGACGGGAGCACCTCGGCACCGGCTGCGAGGGCAGGGACACCCGGGGGGTGAACATAGAATAAATTTTTTAAAAAAAGAGGCGAAAAAGTTAATGCTGCCAAGGAAACTTCGCAGCGAGGAAAGTTGGACGGGCTCCCGCACAGACCCAAGGGTGAGGGAGTGATTTAAGGGGAAGGGGTTTAGGGGGAGGTTTTGGAGAAACAGCGCGATTGCTGCGGCGCTTCCCCCTTCCCAAAAAACGGCCCAGGTCGGGGTTCTCCGTGCGGGGAAGGAGCGGAGCAGGAGCGGGGCAGGAGCGGAGCAGAAGCGGGGCCGAGGGTCTCGGGTCTCGGGCGAGGCGTGAGGCGAGGCTGAGGCGCGGGGCGAGCGGCCGCACTTGCGGCGTCCCGCCAGCAGCGGTCCTCGCTGAGGCGCCGCCGGAATATTCCTGATCCAGATCAATCAGCCGCCCCGGGGAGCATGGAGGAGGAAAGCCGGAGGGAAGCCGGAGGGGAGGCGGTGTGGCGGCGGAGCGGGGCGCGGAGCGGGGCCGGGGCCGGGCGGGA
>WBMV01016874.1:5105378-5146098 GCA_013396655.1 Campylorhamphus procurvoides | reverse complement strand
TCTTTAAATTTTTGTGAAAACTTCCCCTTTTTTTTTTTCCCTTTTTTTTTCCCTTTTTTTTTTCTTTTTTTTTTTGGGTTTTTTCCCCTCCTCAGCCCGCAGCGCACGGTCGGTCCCCCCCTCAGGGCGGCCCTTCCCCTCAGCCCGGCACCGCCCGTCCACCCCCGGATTTCGGCGGAAAATACCTGTTGATAATTTTAAAATACATTTTTTTTAATATATATTCCTCCCCAAATACCGCCAACGAAAAATCTGCCTTTTTTTTCCTGGCTTCTATTTTTTTTTTTAAACCACTATTTCTCTTCACTCGAAGGTTAATGTAGACGGCAGATTCTGAGTGGCTTAAAAAAAATAAATGCGGATCTCGCTGGTGGTTGACACGTTTTCTGCTGGAAAGCAGGAGTAAAATTTCTCCACAAAAAAAAATTTAAAAAAAAAGTATTAATTTTCAGGTTAAATTATGACAATTTCCAGCACGATTCTGCCACTTCAGAACTCATCCTTTTCTGCTGCAAGACACTCAGGTTTGCTCCTTCTGTCAATTAATCTCAAATACGCTGTGTAAGTGATAAATTACTCCAGATTTATACCAATAATATTGCTTGGGAGCTGGACGGGCTGTCCTCAGTGCACAGCCCAGCCTGAGACCCACAGCATCAGACCCACGCTTGTTTTACCAGAGGCCACTCTGAGACTGGGTAGTTTTACTGTATGTGCTGATTAATGTCTCTCCAAGGCTTTATTCTGCTCTCAGTGCTGGTGGCAGCAGACACGGAGAGCCTGATCCTGTTCCTTGGAAAGCTGGGGCACATTCCTTCTGAGTGGCACCGATTCAGGTCCATCGTGGATGGCTCTGCAGAGGGAACCAGCTATCTCCATCAAGGGGACATGGAAAGAGTCCTGGAGCAATAAGGTGATTCCTTCTAGATAAGGGAAAATTGAGGGAGACTGGGAAAAGCCCCCAGCTCATGCCCTAGTGACTGCACATGGTGTGAAAGGAACATCTGAAAATTCTGACTAGTACCAGATGAAACACAGCTGTGTTTTATCTCTGGGCTGAGTGCATGACTCCAGTGATCCTGGCAAAGCCCAGAGTGGCACAGGCTCTTCCTCAGCGCTGATCCACGCTCCAGGCTGTTAGAGACAGGTCCTGAGAGCCCCAGGCACAGAACACATTCCTTGACAGTATTTTTACACCCGTACTCATGACTATAACTGTGTAATTCTTCTTAGACCCCTGAAAAATTGCACTGGTAAACCCCCCCTATCCAGCACTGTGCGAGTGAGAACTTTGCACCCCTAAAGCTTCACTTCCAGATTTGTACATAACAGCCTTTCTGCTGAATCCCTGGAAGGCCAGCAAAGTCCTGCAGGCTGCTCTGGGATTTTCCATGGCTGTGTGGTTGTTTACAGTCACACCAAGTGAGTGCGAAATGGGAGCGTTCTGAGCTCACCGTGTTTTTCACAGCTTTGCACCAACTCTACAAAACTGCTCTCAGAGCAACACTGTGCAGAACAGGATCCCTTGTGTTTTGCTCAGGTTTTGTAATGACAGCTTCAAAATACATATTCCAGGAGGGAAGGAAAGAGTCCTGTAAAGATTATCCTTTCTTCAGCACAAGGCACTGCAACGTTTGGGGCAAACTATGGGGTCAGGCTTGATGAGATGGTCAGGCTTGTAGAGCGAGATTATTTGTCCTGTGAGAAAGAACCCAGAGTACAGGACAACCCAGGAACCCAGAATACCCAAATATCTGGGTATTTGATGTTTACCCTGCAGTTCTCTGGGCACAAGGAGCACGGGTGGCATGAGACACAAGACCCTGTGGCAACCTCACTGCTTGGCCTCAGACACTATTTAAGCTTCAACTGACTTTACTCTTGGGTTTTTTTTGCAGACACTGCAGGAGTTGGCTTGGGTAGGAAGTACCTGCAAGTTCTTCCCATCTGCCATGTGCTCTGAGGGTTTGCTTCAGCTGTTCTGAACCAGGTGTGGCCACAAGAACAAAACCACCACCGTGCTCAGGCCCTGGGCTGACTGCTCAGTGGGGTGACCATAGACTGAGCTCCCTCAGAGGGGCTACCTGTGGTTTCTACTTGTTTGATGTCCCAAGCACTGCTGGAGTTCTGCTCTGCACATGCAAACCCTGCCCTGAGTGTAGCAGCTCCATCTCCCAGAGCCCACACAGCCCAGGCTTGTGCAGCAAGCAGCAGGTCCCTGCTCTGCAGGCTCACAGCTCGCTCGTCTTCACTGACAGCAAAAGCAGCTCTTCATCACCAAGTGGCCAAGTCATAGAGCAGGAAATACAGCAGAGTCATTTTATCACACAAGTGACATTTTCAAGCCTTCTCCACACTAAGAGGTAAGTTGAAAATAAATGTGTGCTTGTTTTTCAGCAAGGGAGGATGGACAGGAAGAGCTCAGTTGGTTAGAGCACGGTTCTAAGAACCAAGATTGTGTGTCTGATATGGGCCATTCGCTTCAGAGCTGGACTTGATGATCCCATGGGTCCCTTCCAACTCAGAATATTCTGTGAAATCCTGATTCTGTGAAATCAGCTGTCTTTTCAGTCACTGTAAGCATTGATGTATTTTCCAGGTGCAGCTGCCTCTTCTTAGTTGTGTGAGATGTCCAACATTCACCCTGTCCCCCTCCTCTTTCTTTTCTTGATATTTTTTCTATTCCCTCTCCTGGTTTGACTTCCTCACTTCTGCCTCTCCCAAACCACTGGGAATACTCAGCAGCCAGTGTTTCCACAGAGTTTGCCTCCAGACCCTGCTTAGCCAGAGCTCCGACTGATCTGAAGGAGGTTTTCCCTTCCCAAAGCTCTGCGGGGTCGGTGCTGTGCCCCTAGGGCGAGGGTGTGAGGAATACACATGCAAAGTGGGATGTTGGAAGGTGCTGGCAGCTGGTTGTAGGACAGCTCTGCCACAGAGCCAGGGGCCTTGGGCCATGCTTTAAAACAAACTTGTTTGTCCCCTTTTATGTGGAAACAAAGTGAATTAGTCATTGCAGAGCTGTGCTCTAACACTCAAAGTAGGGACCTGCAAATGGAGAGCACAAACCAGGCTTGTTCCTTATCATCTTGGGTTAAATCAACAATGACAAGAATTAAAGATGGCACAGCAAGACCCTCTTCTTTCCTGGCATGCCTTTGACGTGTGTAAAACATTACATTTGTGCATTAATTTCAATGTAATTAATTGTTGTCAGGCTTCATGAATTGAGTGACTTGGGGAGGCTCTAACTGTCCCTTACCCACAACAGAGACCCATGTAGCAGCAAGGGAAGGAGTTGGGAAGTTTGGTCCTTTTCCTGGAGCGAGTTTACATTCAAGTACTTCTCCCCACATTTCTGGGGAATCCAGCATCATACATAAAATAGTCACAGATGATCCTACAAGGTTTTGAGCACTAATTTAATCTGTAAGTCTCCAAACTGCTAAAACTAAGATCATCAACCAAAATGGGGCAAAAAGTCTCTGGCAGGCCTAGGCTGAAAATTAAGCTTTTTAAGTGTGGAGTGAAGGCAGGTTTAACCTCTGTGAAGAGCACAAGTGGTAGAGGCAAGTGGGTCTAACAAATAGCATTTTCAAATTTGCTTTACAGAGCTGAGTACCTTTCTTAGTGGGCTTGTAGTGAGCCAGCAGAACACCTTCCCCAAGCCCTGCTCCAAGGACACCTTGCACACTCCTGGGGCAGTCTGGGACACTGGCACAGAGGGAAAATTGTACATTTTATGCTTTTTTGGCATCATTGTTGCTCCTTTCTTATCACCTTGCTGCAGCTCCTTTCATTCCTGTCTCTGTTCCCCACAAATGCTTCCTGCTGATGGTACAAGGTTTCCCTGGTGCTCTTTTTGTTCCCAAGAGAAAGCTGACAGCCCTTGGTGTCCCTCCTCTGCAATCTGACTTTTGGCTGATGTTTGCTGCATACTGCCCCATCCTCAGCAAAATGCACAAAAAACACCCAGTCCTGAATAAAAATACAGATTCTGCAGCTCCACCCCGGTGCCTTTTCTTCTCACACCTCAAGATCCCTCTGGAAACTCTGGCTTGCTCTCTCCTCCACAGGAAAGAGCCCCCTGAGACCCTCTGTGAGGGGGCTGGGATACAGAGTGCCCAGGCTGTGAGCCAGGCCCCAGGAAATCCTCTCCCAGCTCCTGGCCACATCCCCAGCCAGCCTTGCAACAACTTCGGATCAAAGCTCGGGTGCCTGTGCAGGACAGGCTTTCCCCTTAAATTCTCCCAAACAAACTTTCTCCCAGTCTGGCCCTGCTCCCCACTTTGAGATGGTTCCTCCCAGGCCAGATGCCATATTATCTGGAGCGACTTTCCCTCCCAGCCTTGTTTTCCTCCTGCTCCTGAGTCCTTTGTCTGGCTGCCAAGTGGAGCAGCCCTGCCAGGCCGACAGCTGCTCTGCATCGCGCGGGCGCTGCCCCGTGGGCTCCACAGCCCTTTCCAGGCCCGTTCCATCTCCGAGGGGGACGTTCTGCCTTGGAGGTGCCGTGTACCAGGAGGAGAAAAAGCAAATAGCACCTGTAAAGCTGTCAGAAGAGACTGGAAATGTTTAAGATAAAGAGGCCTTAATGCTACTCTGGGTTTACCTTCGAGACAGAGTGAGTAGCAAGCCTGTTCTCTCCTGCTCTGGCTGGAGGTCTCCCTGGAGGACCATGGAGCAGGAATGAGAAGTTTCCAAGCCCTCAGCCACAAAAGCACAGGCCTGGAATCTCTCTAATGAGAGTTTTCCTTTTTGCAGTTTGCCAGGCAAACAAGCACCAGGCACCAATATCAAAACCAGCCCAGATTCCAATGAAAACCAGCAAAGAAAAATAAGAGCAGAAAGGAAACCGCTTCGTTTTGCTTGGTAAGAACAGGCAAATAAAGCTACGGAGCTGCCCTCAGAGAGGAGAGGAGGAGAGAGGACAGGACAGGGGCTTGGGCCAAGGGTCTCCTTCTGTGCTGCTGCTCTCAGAGATGGATTATCATGTTATCCCTACATTGCAGGGCTTCCCTGCAACATCTTTCCAGACAAACGAGTGCTCCACCCTGCCCCATTCCTTCAGTTTGCCTGAAAGGACTCTCCCTCGTTGCCCTGCAGGCTGGACTCTCGTTTCCCTCCCACTCCCGAGCCCTTGAAGGCCGTGCCAAGGCGTGAGCTGGCACTGCTGGGCTGTGGCACGGCCCTGCCTCTGCCTCTGCCCCTCCCCATGCGGCTGCAGGCCCCGGGCAGGGAATACCCCACCCTTTGGCTGGGGCAGAGGAGCCTCGGAGCCTTGCTTTCATCCCAGCCCTGTCTGGGAAAGCTCCTGAACCTGCTCTGCGTCTGGGAGTGCAGGAATCCACAGCCAAGCTGAGTGCTGGCTCGCCTGAAGTGATTCCCGAGGGCAGGCTGGTGTCAGGCACCCAGTGCACACCTGAAATAGTCATCCACGTGGCACCCGTTTCACTTCACAGTTTGCAGGGGTTGAGCCTCATGGAAAGCCAAGTGCAAACAGAGTGTCACCAGACCAGGGACATGTCCCTGAAACAAATAACCAGAGGCACAAACCTTGCTGTCCCTCAGAGCCTCTTGCAACACCAACTGTGGAGCCTGATGGGAGCATCCCTAATTGTTGTGTTACTGGTCATTTGAGCAAAGGAAGTGGAGGAGAGAGTGGAAGCAAAGCCCAGGGATGGAAAATGGAAATGACTGTGAGGAAAGGAATGTGGAGCTTCACAACAGCTCAGAGTGGGGAGGGAGAGCAGCAGGGAGAAGGGGGACAGAGGAAAAGCCGGAGGTAAATCACAGTGATGCAGCAGTCTCTGTGTGTGGCACAGGTGGTCTCTGGTCAGTACTGTACAGCTCTGGGCTGGCACTGCCAGGCTCAGCACTGCCTTCCCTCAGCCAGCCCAGAGCCCAGACAAAGGCATTGCCAGGGTGAGTCCAACACGCCAGCCGAGCTCCTGCCCCAGGACACTGAGGCCTCTTGCCAAAGTGGTGTCAGTGCATGAGGATTGCTGGTGTGAAGCTGCTGTGTCAAGCTCTGTGTGGCTGCAGACTTGCAGTGCTGATTCTCTCTCCCATCAGAGGGTGATTCCCACGGGCTTGGAGACACCAAATATTTTTAGCAACCAAATAATCAAACTCTGCCAGATTATCTACCTGAGGAATGACAGGAGCCTCCTTCCCTCTTCCAAAGCGTGGAGGGGAGGCTGTGGGATCCCCCCAGGTCTCTGTGCAGTGGACACGCCGTGGTTTTTCCCCACGGAGCCGTGGCCAGGCAGCTCCCCTGGCAGATGCTGCAGCCTGGCAGCCGCCTCGCTGTCCCTGTGTGTCACAGTCTGTGTGTGCACAGGAGGGGAGGGACGGGCCCGGATGTGAAGGATTTACAGCCCTGGCAGACGCTCCTCACGGGCGGCAGCGCGGTCGGGGTTTCAGGCAGCGCAGTCTAAGGCTGAGGCTTGCCAGGCTGGGATGCAGCACAGGGAGGTTCGAGCCAAAGGCAGAGCCCCAAGGCCTGAGCCCCCTGCCCAAAGGGGCTGCAGGGCAGGCCGGGGCATCCTCCCCTCTCCAGGAGCTCAGGGGCTTGGGATGGGCTTTCCTCCTGCCAGGGAAGGCAGGACACACCAGCACTGTGCCGAGTCCGCCCTGGGGAGGCTCAGCACGAGCAGTCTGAGCTGGGGATGGCAGAACTGGGGGGCCCATCACAACGACAGGCAGGAGCTGTCGCCAGGAAAATCCCCATGCCAAGCTCTGCCCTCTCCCAGAGCCCCCAGGGAGAGGCAACACTGGGATTGTGGAGCCCCAGCTGCCCGCTCACCTTCACCCCTCCACTGCCCCCATCCACGTTTATTCCCTCCCAGGGACTTCAGGGGAGACCTCATCCAGGAGGAATGAAACCACCTGCACCCTGGGTTAGGATTTACCTCCCTCTGGCTAAGCTAATACAAATCTTTGTTTCATGCCCTGCAATCGCTGTGCATTTACCAGATACAGTTAGTTCTTCCACTTTATAAAGGTGGAAGGAAGGAACACACAAACCAGACCTGGACTTCCAAAGGAAGAGCCACCAGCTCATGAGCTGCCTCGCTGGCATTTTTAAGGTATATTATTTACATACTGGAAAGGAGCCAACCAAAACCTCTCTTCAGACATTTCTCCCTTACTTACAGAACAAAGTCTACTGCTTTGTGAAAATGAATAATTAAATTCTGAGGTTTGGGCATCTTCACTTATTGCTGAGAACTTGGCATCATCACTTTTCCACGTTTGGGGAAAGTGAGAACAAAAGTCAATATAAGATGATGTACAAACATAAGATTAGATTAGTCTGTTTATCCCAAATGAACTTTTTGGATAAAGGAAAGGTATTTGCATGCTCTGCATAAAATATGAAGTTGCTACTTTCCAATCTCAATACAGTTTTTATAAACACTCCCTTTTTTAAGATCTTTGCAATTAATGTTCAGAGAATGTTGTGAATTTGCTCTTAACTACTAATAAAGGCAGTTAAATGAACCAGGGACATTAACCAGGTTAAGTGTTGGGGATTCAAGGGGATGGAAAGAAAAGCTGTGTTGCTGGAAGGTGTTCCGGCATCTTCGGGGGCAAAATCCACAAAACAAAATCAAGACGGGAAAAAAGTCCCGAGGTAGTAGTTGGTTTAACAATTTAAGAAAAAATCAACCCTCAGCTCAGAATTCCTGGTGTTGCAGGGTGTCATTTTTGGGAGTATCACTCCTTCTAAAGACCGCTGTGATATTTTCCTGCCAGGCTCTCAAAGTTCTGCCACTCTCAGACAGTTGGCACACACAGGTATGGGTTGCTGGCATGGAGAATGTGAGGATGTGCAGCACAACTCCTGCAGGATGGAGGCTCTGAGGTGGCAGAGGTTTCCAATTAGGGCAGGCAAGAAAAGAACTCCTATAACTCAGCTTAAATCCTACGTGTCCCTGGAATTCTGGCACACTGGACTGTTAAAGGTGTGACTGAAGAAGTATCAATAGCAAAGTCCTACTTTAAAAACTCAGCCTGTCCTTTGTGCCCAGGCAGGCCCTCAGTGGGTTATTGCAGGGGGGCAGACCCTGCCCAGGGCTGCTGGAAGGTGCCAAGGCAGGGAACACCCACTTCCAATAAAACTGATAAATCAATCAAATTACTTGGCAAATAGAAGTGTGATTCTGTGCCTGCAGTGAACCTGGCAAATGAGGAAGCAGAGACATCAATGTCATCAGAAAGGGCAGTAGAAATGTCTCTTTTTCCTGCCCAGTGCAGATCAAGTGTAGGAAAACGATTCCTCCACAGTGACCCCTCTCATGGAAGGGATATCCTGAGTTCAGAGACACCAACCAGACTTAGTTCTTATGAAATAAAATGCAACTCGTGTTGGTTCAGGTATCTAACACTGCAGGACATCGCTGATTCTGTGAAATCCCCACCTCTCTGGAGCACTTTTAAGACACAGTTCACATTTAACCTGAATGGAATAATACACTTTGACATGTTAGGACAGGGCAGAATTTAACTGTGGGAGCTCCCTGAATGCACAACTGGGAGAAAGGGGAAATGTTTCTAGGATTAAAGCTCAAGAACTCAATTGACTAAAGGAAACAAACTCCATAAAAACCCAAATATTTGTTTCTCTGATACAGGCACTGTGTCACTAGAAGACATCAGGGATCCATTTATCTCAAAAATATGCATAATGCACTAAAAATATGGAATAAACCCACAGAGCATCAACAGGATCACAGAACATGGACAGAGTTTTGAAAAAACTGATGCCAACACGTGATATCCCCAATGCACACACACACCCTGGGAGGTTTATATATGCTCTATATATATTTCAAAGTACACACAAACTGCCCATGTGGCAGGTTGAGAAAATAGGGATACATCTCAGGAAGGGAATGAAGGAAAAAAAAACCACAGAGTTATTTACATTCAATATTCAGTAGCCTTTAACACCTCTATATACATACAGACTCTATATATGTACAGACTGCGCTGGAGCAGAGGGAAGTTATTCCAAATGCAAAAGGAAATACAAATCCCCTGGATAATTCACTTGACAAGCGTTTACAGGTTGCAGAGATTTCTTCATTTACAAAGGAAATACCACACATGGAGTAGACGACTCACATCCTCGGGGAACTTGAAGTCCTTACAAGAGGTGTGTGCCCCCAGTGAACCACTGGAACAGTGGCAAACTTGCTGTGGGAGACTTTTAGGAGGTTACAGTTGCATTTAATGTGTCAGACATAAGTATGAAATAGTAAACAAGTCATTTAGTTGCTGTCAAGGGACAGTTTAGAAAAGAAACCCCAAAATTTGGGTTTCAGTTCCTTCCCCTTCTGCAGCACAATTCCAAAACTCCCACGGTACAGAAGTTAATACCATTTCACAAGTGGCTTTGCCCCTGTTATCAGAGACACCTGCCCTTTTTAAGTTTTATACCCACTTCAGATGTACCAAACATTTTGTACTTCATTTTTATACTTCATTTTGTACAAAGCAGATCAATAGCCCACAAGCAGGAAACACAGAGACCATCCTTGCCTGGTAATTTGTATGATGTGACAATTGGCCTCTTTTCCTGCCCAGGAGGATGTTTGTCTCATGGCAGTGCTGCAAAGGACACCACTCACTGTTCCTCACCCCAGCCAGTGCTATTTATATTCCTTTTCTCCCCATGCTGTATCAGCAGCTCGTGCAGGGAACAAACTGCCACCAAAACCCCCACCCCAACCCCCTGAGCAGGAATTCTCAAGAGAGAAAACA
Organism: Campylorhamphus procurvoides; assembly: GCA_013396655.1. Taxonomy (NCBI): domain Eukaryota; kingdom Metazoa; phylum Chordata; class Aves; order Passeriformes; family Dendrocolaptidae; genus Campylorhamphus; species Campylorhamphus procurvoides. Next base: position 5,136,333 of record WBMV01016874.1, on the reverse strand, counting down.
TTGCTGGAGCTTGAAGGCTATTTTTTTTCTTTTTTTGCTGTTAACCTGTAAGATGTTTAACAGTCCCAAGCCATGGCTGCAGCTGTGTTAGTCAGTGGGTGGCAAAGCCAAGGCAGCGACGGTGGCGAGGAGCAGAGAGCAGGCAAAGGAGAGCAAGTGGAAGAATGGGAACAGTTCTCATGGATCCTGCAGGTACTGCCAGCCTTTTTCCACTCTAAGGGGCACAAGTCTATGGGAAGTTCAAGAGGCTGATACAAAACAGTGTGGTTTGCTTATCAGTACAGGGACTTATCCAGTATTTGCTCATTCCAGCAACCAAAGTGAGCACACCAGGCTGAGAAGAGCCCTAAGGAACTCAGTGTGTTTAAATCATTATTTAAAAAAGGTAAAAAAGAAAACCAAAAAACCAAACAAATATCACTCATTGTGAACCTGCCACTTCTAGAACCATCTCACTGAGGATCAAGACCTAAAATGCTGTTACCACCTCAGATCCCAGAAGCTTTTACACCAAATACCAACAGAGCCAGGGCCAGGGCAGTCCCCACCCAGCCTGCCCTCACTGGCAGTTTGGTTCCCTGTCTGCTGCCACCATCATCTGTCACCACACTCCTCAAATCTCCATCCCTGCTGCTGTAATGGGTACAGAACACAGGGAATTTCTCCCCCTACACCAGTGCTCCACAGTTTGCCATCAGCCACCACAGCAGAGCAACTTCCCTTGCTCCCAGGGATTTCCAGATGCAGCAGAGGATTTACTCCACATCTGTATTCCCAGTGGGTCCCAAGCACGAGCAGGGGCTCAGGTAGAGTTAACTGAGCCTCGAGAGAAACCATTCCATAGGGGAACACACTCCAGCCTCAGAGGGGAGACACAATTCCAGAGGGGAACACACTCCAGCCTCAGAGGGGAGACACAATTCCAGAGGGGAACACACTCCAGCCTCAAGCTGTGGAACTCCTGCCCTGTTCTGGAGAAGCCCCTTCTGACCCTGGAGTTTGCACACCTGCAGTGACCCTGCTCTGGCAGCTGAGCCTTCCCTAAAACACACATGGAGCTTTAAACAGAGTTTAGTTCTTGCCTCATTAGCGAGTTCAGCTGAGAGATTTGGGCTGCAAGACAGAAGCCTGGTTAGAGCAGCCTGGAACATGCCAAGTCCTGTCAAATTCCAATTGTACAGACTTGTTAGTTTTTTTGGAATACAGTGATTGCCTAAACAAGACTCCACTGCTTGTTAGTACAATAACTTTTATTTGACATCTACAAGATCATTATCTTGTAGTTTTTTTGGACAGGTTTATACAATCTCAATTTTTCAATAGTGCAACCTGTGCAAGCAAGAAATGACAAACATTGTCCTTCACTTTCTTATAAACATCTACTATTATAGGCAAAACAAAACTTACCCATATTATAGATAAGTGACTATTCACATTTGTACATTACAATTTCTTTTAAACAGCTCCAGATAAACTCTACAATGTCTTACAACATATTAAACAGTATTCAAGTTACTGGGTAACAGAAACAGCACATACAGCGGAACCCTCAAGTGTTTCCCATTCTCTAATTTACAGCTCAAGTAAGGTTTCATCTTACAAGTGACAAATTAAATTACGTTAATGAAGTAAAAAATAGAAGATTGTATGCGAGATGGAAGTGAATTTGCACTTAGGTTTCCATAACCACCTCAGATTAAGGAAATGCTTCAATTTAAGGAAAACAGGCATCCAGCCATCTTTGCAGTACACATTAGGAATACCATTAATACATTAAAAATGAACTAATTTTAATTTAAGATGTTTATCACAAAAAGAACATGTTGTAGACTCAAATATATAACCCCCAGGAGAGAACCAGAAAAAATGCAACACCTGGGTATAAACACTATAAAAATGCAATAACCAATGCTGTACAACTAAGATTGTGTTTCTCTCCGAATTCCTGCCTCGTGTGTTCATCCTGTCCATGCCCGTTTCCAGAGACATGCACTGTCAAACAGAAACTGGGAAGGAACCTGAATGCATGATGTGCAATCTCTAGGTTTCATGCTTTTATAAACTCAAATTGAAGAGAAAAACCCAATATATATTTTATATATATATACTCAATACATGCATTCGAGATCTCCCACAGCAATGGCATCGATGCACTGCGTTAAACCCTGAGCACTGTATGACAAGATAAAAATAAAGCCTGCTTGGGGATTTTCAAGCATTTTCAAACAAATTGTGGTTTGTAGCTTAAAAGGCCAAAAGTAAAAGCAAACAGGAAGCACTACAGAGAGCATAAGGAAAGACAGATGCACCACCATAAACAACTGCTGGCTTTCAGTTCTACCAACCTTTTTAGATCTCTTTATTCCCAAAGTATTTGAGAGCACACAACTGAACTGAAAAAGTTATATTTCTTTGGAATCTGTCCCTGATTTTTATGCAAGTGATATGCTTTTACAGCCTTTTCCTCAAACACCAGAGTCAACCACCTGTAGCTTGTCCTCCTATGCGTTGCTGAGGTTGGTGATGCTCTGGGGGTGGTGCTGCTGCCAGATCTGCTGCTGCTGCACCGCCAGCTGCTGCGACTGGTCGGACGTCGACAGGAGGTTCACGAGGGGTGACACACAATTTGCAGGAATGATCAAACCTGAGAACAGCAGCAAGTCAGTTCTTTCATAAACAATCTGTTAGTTTAGAACCTCAGGCTTGTGATTCCACTATTTAACTTATCCAACAGCCAGGGAGTGTTTCCAGTGTCAAGTTTAATCAGCACAGCCACAAGGTCTGCCTCTTGGAGGTTCAGCTCATTACAACTTTTCTCCTCTTTCACAACCTAAAAAAGTTGCCATTTTGGCCCCAAATGACAGAGTTTCTTCTTATGTCACTCACTGTCACATGAAACCAGACATCAGCTATTTTGGCTTTTCTGGTCTCATAGAGGTTACACCACCAAGAAAGTTTAAACTGAGTTCCAACATCCTAAAAAGCTGCTCCCAGAGGAGGAGCTGCCATGATATTGCACATCCACAGGAAATCCACTTTTACAAACTCTACAGAGAGTTCAGCCTCTCAGGGCTTCGCTAAAGTGGGAAGAAAAGACATTCTACACACTTTCATTAACCCCAAAACTATGAAAATTATTATTTCAAGGGCCTACTGTTCTTTTCCAAAAGTGGGGATAAAAGTGGAGCCATTATGATTTCAATGCAGCTCGGCTGGAACAGGCCAAGTGTGATGTTCCTATTGCTTGTACATCAAAAGAACTGAGAGAATAAGTGTGTCAAAGTTTGGCTGAAAAAAATAATTCTTCATTCTTTAACCTGCCTGAAAACCCTATTTATATTGTGTTGTTGAAATGCAGATGCCCCTCTCCACCAGACACCCTGCTCTCTTGGAAGCATCTTTGTACAGCGACCTGTTGTGGGACTTTGCTCCCCTGCCCCCTGCGAGGGGAAGGAGGGGGGAGCAGCAGCAGGGCACTCACCTACGATCCTCTGGCCATCCTCAGTCCTCAGCCGGACGATCTGCATCTTGACGTTGGTGCCGCTCACCGAGGCCAGCACTCCCTCCACCTTCGTCCACACGCTCAGCACAGACCCACACAGCACGTAGTAGGTCCTGCAGCGCAGCCCCACCTCGCACACCAGCCCCAGCCCTGCCTTCTTGCAGTTGCCTCTCCTGCACACAGAGGGGAAAAAAGCTTTCAGAAGGGTTCTGCGAACAGAAAACACCCAATTCCGTTAAAAATGAGACTTGAAGTCATTTAAGAGAGTCAAGACACGCTAAGGGATGGCAGGGCTTTGAGGGGAAAGCTCAGGGAAGTGCTCTTCAAAATGTACAAAGCTTTGAGTCAGATACCATCATTTAAGTCACCTGAGGATGGGAGTGTGTGGAACCAAGCTGGGATCTGATCAGGGCATCTCAGAAGCTCCAGTGTCAACATGAAACTTGTGCCAGTTGTGCTGCTCCTCAGGAATTCAGCCACAGCTGAGCTCAGATACACAAGAGGCAGCACAGAGCAGCTGTTTCTCACAGCCCCCTCATCTCTACATGGAATATAAACATTCCCCCCCAGTAACATCTGAATATCAGATGACAATTAACAGCCCAGATCAAGACACTTCAAGCACATCCTGGGTCATTACACTCCTCCTGAGTGTAATTTATACATGAGCATTCATCTCACACATTAGACTTCAAGGCAAGTGCAAAGCTTCATGTTTTCACTCAAAAGTTGGGTCATTTGACTGGTCATGGGACAAACTCTCTTGAGCAAGAAAGATTTCACAAGAGTAACAGAAGAAGTGCTGAACCAGTGTGAGTGCAAGCCCTGGTGTGCCCACAAACACTGACCAGTAGGCGTGGGTGCAGGTGTCTGCAGAGGAATTGTACTGCTCCAACCAGTGTGGCAGAGCGTCCTCAGAGGGTACCTGTGAGGGTGGGAATAAAGTAAAACACATCAACACTTCCACAGAATAAAAGCCATTTGGTCACTGCTGTGAGAAAGGAGAGCAGTAACACTGTGCTGGTGTGGGGAGGGAACAGCCCCCCAGTGTCAATTCAAACTATCGAGCCCAGAGGACAAGCCAAATGCTTAAACACAGCAGAGCCTCAGAGCTGTTTCAGTAACCCACATGAACTGAGTTGCCTCAAGTTTTTACAAACTCAACACTTGCTAGACCTAAAGAACCTCAGTTTGTATTACCACACCACAGAGAGTTTATATATTCAGAAAGTTTTGACCATAGGAATGCCAAAACCATGTAGAGCTGCTTAAAAAGACCCAAACACAAGCTCTGCTCTGGAGAAAAGAAGCCTAGTTTCTGACTTGCCAGAATTATATCAAAATACCAGAAAAAGAAAGCCCTTATTTATTTTAAAGTTTTTTAAAGTTTAAAACAAGCATAATTTTAGTGGTTACCTTCTTATATTTCTTTTTCAGGTCTGCACATGTTTCTAGTTTGAGTTGTTTCCCAGTATTTGGTCTGTATACTAAAAAAAGCTTCTTTTTAGGATTCACTTCTTTTACTAGAATTGCTGTTTTCTTGTTATTTCTTATCTGGAAAAAGAAAAACAAACCAAAAACTTCCTAAATTTAAACATGATGACAGTATCTACCCCAAGTGATTCCATACTGTGTTCTTTAAAGAGTCATATAACCAGGAATAACAATACACCTTTAGAACTCAGTGATCCACATTAACCTCACAGCCTTTCCTCACTGTGAAAGCATCCTGATGCAGGTTTAAATAAAAGCTATTATTTTTGGTTCATATTTCTATCAGAAAATATCCTGAGCAGCTAAAAAGGGGCACTTCATTCTCAGCATTATAAACAAATTTAAAATGAATTTGTAAGATTCAAAGTATTTCACAAAACTGAACAGAAATTACTTGGAAGAGGAAGTTTTTCAGGCTAAACTTCCCTGACCATAAACCAAGAGACAGAAGACTCTTACCTGTAGTGATAAATAAAATCCATCATCTGGACCTGTCTGTTCAGCCCAGAGCTTTGTTGCTTCATCCCAAGACATTCCTCTCTCCACACTGATCTACAAGAGAGCCATGCAGGGGTATTGGAATGGGAACAGACTTGAAAACACACAGAGACACTAAACCCATTGTAAACCCCTTTTGTATGTAAGTTTTGTTAATTCACACAAAGATGGTACAGAATTAACTTACTGTGTACAGCTCTACGTGCCCAGAGGTAGAATATCCAGGAGTTAAAAACTTCTTAACATCTGCCTTCCTTACCTTCTCATCCCCAGAGCCCAAATCTGAAAAGGAAAGCACACACAGAGTTGTCTTATCCTGTCCCTCTGTTCCCACACAAGTCCCAGAGCACTGAAGTGATTTACTCACCCAAGATGCCCATGTCGTATCTCCCATTCTTTTTAGCATTTTGAATAACTGCATTTAACGTGTCAGAGAAGTACTGGAACAAAGCATTCTGCTGATGGACTTCCATGCCCAGAATTCGATTCAGAAATTTCCCTATATTGTTATAATCTTAAAAAAAAATAAACACACGTATTAGGTCAACAAAGATTAAGTTTGCTGACAACAACCTCTCAATCAGTACTCAAGTCTCAGACTATTTAAATCTATTCTTTCAGCAACAAAGAAAACATTAAGTTCTTCAAAAAAGTCACTTTTTAGATAGTTAGAAGCTCAGTCCTGCTGCCAGGAATCCACTGCCATGACATGTACTATCCCCAGCAGCACCCCAAGGATACCCTGAGCACACAGGTACCTTTATCAAGTGTCAGTATTCCAGATCTGTCCTCCACATTTATCAAGCCCACGCCGATCAATCCCTGACGAACATCTAGGAAGGAAAGACAAGGAAGTTCAATCAGAGCTGCTTTGCCACCTAAAAATAACCCACTGAAGTAACAGCTTGTTTAGCAATGGGATCCCATTCCACAACTGACACCCCTCAATTCCATTCCTTCCAATTTCTACCTAATACATCAATAAGCAGGACAGAGTTCTGCCTTCTGTCCCTCTGGGAAGCACAGGCAGGGAAAACCACCAACGGCACCCTGGATGAGAACAAGGTACTCCCATGGATAATGGGAAAAGGAAGCTAAGGAACTGTATCCAGTATTGTGGCCAAGCAGATACAGAACATTCCTTATATTGAGAGTTCCCATATCTTGTTTCATACGTGAACTTCAACATTCAAGCAACGTGCTCAGACTCTCCCTGGGTGTTATGCCCTCCTGTGCCAGCTGATCCGTTTAAATAGTAACAATGTTTTATAGCTCTCGAATTATTTGCATTTTCTGCCTCCTGGAGAAGGATCAAAAAGAAGCTGTTGCAGCCACTGAATTATCTTACCTTTGAAGAAGTCTCCAGGAAAATCAGGAGGAGGTGAGACCATTGGGGAGTCCAAGTTCACAATGGATTTCATAACAATCTCCAAAGCATTTCTGCCATACTGTGTAAGAAAAGGAAAGTTATTTTATCAGTGTGATCCAGTGTTTGTGCCTCAGCCCCAAGCACACATAGTTTAACACATGTAATTCACAATAAAATATCTTTCTCTGCAGTTATAAAGGGAATTATTACCTTTATGTAGTGTACTTTTTATCAGAAAACAGCCCAGTCTTAATTTTTAATTAGAACTGCCAAATCATTCTTTCAGTTGTGACTGAAAAGGACACACACACCATTTGGTGAAGACTTTGATTGCTGGCAAAGGCAGAAAAGTGATTTACACACATTTGTGTTCCTTGTGGCTTTGCAGGCAGAATTAAGAACATTTACTGGCTATCTCAGAGAGAGGCCTCCCATCAGCAAGTGATACAGTCAAAGATGAGAGATGGAAAAGATCCTTCCTCAAGAGCTCATCTGTGGAATGAGCACCCCAAGACAAGTCTTCCAACAGAAACAGAATCATCACCTTGTTGTCAAAATTGAACCTGCTGAGGTCTCGAGTTTCTGTGGCCCTTCTGTCCCCGTGGGTGAGGGCTCCCTGTTAAGACACAACGTTGTCATTAAACAGAATGTTAAGAAAAAGAAATCCAAGCTGTAGTTTCTCAAATGAAGGCTCAGACCCCTTGAAACAAACTTACCAAACTCTCCAGTCTCTTGGCAACTATGGATGCAAATCTTTGCTCTCCTGCCAGTTCTGAAATGAGGAACACGTACTCTGGGGCAGTCACCTGGTTGGATCTGTGAGTTCTTCCTGGATAATTAAGTAGAAATACATATGTTAAATCAATCCCACTTCATGGAAAATTTCTAATGACCTGTGAATTATGAAGAGGAAGGAATAAAGGTACAACTTAATCCTGCTCATAAATAGTTCCTGGGACATTACAGCCAACAGAAGGCAATACACAGATGCTCTGGAGTTGTAGCAACTCCTGATACACGAATAAAACTCCAGAGCTGCAGTGTAGATTCATTTGTGAGGTTTCTTTCAAAACTTTCAGGACAATTAGCTGTGACTGCAGATAAAGCTGATGCTGCTCATGGGTAATGGAGACTGGAGGGGTCCTTAAGGGGTCACCTCCTCAGTGTGATCTCCCCTGAGTCAGCATTGCTGAGGCTGCCAGGGGAGGGCAGGATACAAGAAGAGGCATTTACCAAACTGCTGTATGGCCCTGTCTGCACTCCAGGGCAGCTCCAGGGTCATGTGGACTCTCCGCCGCTGGTTCTTGGCTCTCCGGTCTGCTTGCAATGATATCCCAGAGCTGGCAGCCTCCGAGATGATGGCAATGTTCTTGTATCCAGAAAAATAAACCCAAGATCAAGCTTCAGCTTTCAGTTTCTAAGAAAAGCAGCTCATTTTATAACCATTACTAAACCTGGATCTGGCATGGTTTCACTGTTATTTGGTCTTGCTATGCCAAGGAGGAGGGAGGGGAGAAGAGGTGTGGTTCCCTTGAGCAGAGTTAGAAATGCTAATGAACTTTTTCTGAGGGAAAGGAGGGGGTTTTGCTTTTCCCTGTGCAACTGAAACCAGGGAGTAAATGCTGCAGCCTTGCCAGCCCAGGGGGCAGGTTTCTCTGACACTGGCCTGCACTTCAGAAAAGGGGAGGGACACAGACTTGTTCCCACAGCAACACAAAGAGACACAAAGTTGTTGGTAATGCTGTTTAAGGAAGAGGATCTGGCCATTCTAGTGCCTGAATGCATTTGCCTTCAAAGAATGTAAATGTTTAGACTGTGCACCAGTCACTTACAGGAACCCAAGTCCTTACCCTCAAGTGTCACAACAGACCACGTAAGTTCCACACAGTGACATTTACTCCATTTGCCCTCTTGTGGCAGCACAGCCCAAGTGAACCACTGGGAGGGTTTTTTCCTTCCCTTCTTTGATCAGCTTCAATCCTACCATTATTCCAGTCAGGATTTTTTTTCAGAGTGCAATGTAAAGGACAAAAGCCATCACTCTTCCCAGCATCACTTCTCAATCCTTGTTAAGGTTAACAACCTCTCTTTTTCCCTGTAACTTTTTTCAGGCCAAGTCAGTGGTTTTCCCCACTTCCCAATTTATTTTCTCTGGGAAGGATAGGCAAACAGTAATCCAGATCAATGAATCAAAGACATGAATCACAAACTGCCTTTTAAACCTGTGCTGTTTTACAAGATGAGCTTAAAGGTGCCAGCTTTCAGTTTGGGTGAACACCTCAAGGACAGGCCTCTGAGGTCACCCAGACCGCAGCCTGACCTTTCAAGCCCAGGGGAATACACTGATTTGAAAACCAAAACAGAGCAGTGAGCAGAAAATGCTTATTTAAGTAGTACTTCAAGCCCCTACAAGTCACTGTGGGAAAGTGGCAGCACCACAACTTGAACAGCTTAGTGTTCCTATGGCAGCTGGCCCCATCTATGTGTGTTTACCTTATCTCCATCCATGAACCTCTGCTTCTCTGTGATGTTCAGGATCTCCACGGGCACATCGAGCTCCGACCTGGACTCGTAGGAAATGCTGCCGTCATCATTGCTCACCACTCTGCCTTTGCGGCCTGTCATCTTCCAAAGGAAAAGGGAACACAAGCTCTTCAGACCAGGATCAAAACCACCCCATGGCCAAAACTCCAAGTGATGTTGCTGTTTATTCATGTAATTTATTCCAAGAGCAAAAGGACATTAGAGGATCTGGGCTGTTTTTTGGTCGATGCCATTATTTGCTATGTGGAACTCATTTGGAGGTAACTCAGGGGGCCAAGAGCATAACAAAGCAGATCCATGTGAAAATGCTGTGCTATTGTGCTCCAGTTCACAGGGGATTTACCAGCAGTGCTAAGAAAATAAACTCAGACTGTCACTGATTTTGACAGGGTCTTTTAAATCACAGTGATGTTTCTACTTGATACAGACAGGCAGCTTGAAGACATGTTTCTGAAGTTACTGAGAAAGAGGGAATAATTAATCAGGCTTTTTATTAACACACCCAGGTCCTTAATCTCCACTGCTTTGGAGGATGAACTGAAGCTTCAATTGACTACAGCTAGTTAGAGAAACAGACCACTGTAAACCAAGAGAAACTGGAGTGATTTACCCAACAAGAAACTCTCAGTCTGAAATAACCTGGTCCCCCATTCAGAGCTCTTCTCTGTATTCTAATACAATCTTCAAGTTTCTCTTTAATTCAGAGCCATCCAACAAAGCAACCTCTACTCTCAGTCCTGTGAAATTCCTGCCTACAACTGATAAAGAAGCTCTTTAAACCCATGTCTTTTTCTGCAGGTGAGCAGCAGCCTACCTCTGCAACGTTTTCAGGGCCTCCCAGTTCATCTATAAGCTCATCCAGTGTATTGGGTGGAAGATCTTCAGCCAGCTTCTCCAGTTTATCCAGCAGTTCTTTTTTCATTTGCTGGGCCCTTTCAACAGCATCCTGACTCGTTACAAAGCTGCTGTTTGTGTTACTGTTTGCTGGAATTTAAGAGAGACTCTTTGAGATTTAGGATTTTATTGCCCAACTGGTAAGGAAGTGAATCAACATCAAAGAAACTTGTTCTTACCAGACGTGTTGGTACTTGAGGTGGTGGTACCAACAGTGGAAGTGAAGCAGCTGGGTCGTTTGGATCCCAGACCAGAGGCTAGTAAGGCACTTTGAATGGAATCTGGGTCTATGCTTTTCTTCTTTTTCTTTTCTTTATTTTTTTTATGCTCTTTTCTAATCAGCCAGGGATCTAAAAGAAGGAAAGTTTCAAACATTTACTGATCAGCCATCCTTCCCTTTGAAAAAAACACGTTCTTGTTGCAAAAATTGACTTACACAAGTCTGAACTTCAGTGTGTAAAATCTAATTGAGGATTTACACTCTAGTGCTCATTCCAGTCTCACTGGGACTGAACTACACACTCAGCAAACACTTGTGGCTCACTGAAATGGTTAGGAAAGACTTTCTGCTTCTTATCTGCAAATACACTTTGATCAAACAATCAGTCTTACCATCTTCATCGTCTTCACTGGATTCATCTCTGAAGGGGTTGAAATCATCATCATCTCCAGAACTCAAGAATTTGGAGCTCTCATTGTCACTCTCTTCATTGTCTGAAGCATCAGACTCGCTCTCACTCTCATCAGAGCTGCTGCCTGCCAGGCCCCCAGTCTTGCGAGCTTTTTTGGCTTCTCTGCTTATCTCTTCACCTAATCCATCCCCAGAAGAAAAAGAAGTCAGTTTAAACCTTGTAGCTGACACTCTGAGGTTTGTTCTACCACTGCTGCACACAAACTAGAAAAATACCCAACTTCTAAGAACAGAACTGTCTGAAAAAAAAAAAATCTATGTTTTAAGCAGACCCCTCTCTCCAAGTTTTTTATCCACACCTCCTTTAGGATAGGAAGACAATCAGTCTGAGAAGGAGGGTGGTATTAGGCTCCTCTTTACTGAGCCTCAAGAAAAAGCAAGCAGTTATTTGTGTGGCTGCATCAGGAAGTGGTCTGTGCAAGGCATTTTGGGCCCACAACAGATCAATCCAATTGTGAGCAAGCAGTACCCAACTGTACAGGATATACTGCTGCAGTAGCAGCTTTAAAGTCTGTTAATGGCAATCTCTGACATCAGTCTCAGGAGACACCTGCAATACATGCTCTCCTAGATGACTCTACAGATATGCCCATATTTTTCCCAAAGTTCATTCACTCCTAGGAGCCCTGAGGTTGGCATTCTCAGCATGGCTTTAGTGCAAGAACTTCAGCTTTACCTTTTCGTTTCTTTATTTTGCTCTCCTTGCAAGGGCTGTCTCGGGGTGAGTTGTTGTTACTTTGAGCAGTCAGGTCAATTCCCAACAAGCTAAACAGCTTCTTCCTGTCGGGAGCTGGAAAGTGCTTTTCAATAAGAGACTGGAATACTCCTCTGTGGAAGCAAAAAGGGTTCTTCAGTGGAATTTGCATTCATTTAAAGTACAAACCTGTAACATTTTAACAGCTTGCTTGACTGCTCTGAAGAATAATTCCTTGTGAGTGCAGAGGAGCACTCTGAGTATTATCACCCTCATTACTGCATTTGTCACCTTAAAAGCAGGAGACATTTATTTTACACCACTGCTACTTACAATTTGTTAAATTTGGTTTTGATATTGCTACTGCCGTTTTTTTATTGCTCTGTTTAACTGATTAACTGAATAAATTAAAATCTTCAGCAAGGCAGCCTCAGGACTGGCTCTGGCTCATCTCAGACAGGGAGTCATGGTTTGTAACCTGCTCTGGTATAAATGCAGCACACTCAACAAGCCTTCCCCTCCTCCCAGCCTGAGTGGAACAGTACAAGTTTTTCCACAACTGAAAACATTTTGGAATGCCAGAACTAGGAACTAAGCAATGGCTCAGTTGAGCAATACTGACAGATTTTAGGTACAGGCAGCTGCAGTAAAGAGCATCAGTACTAAAGGATTCCCAGCTTTCTGTGCACTGATGCACCTTTGACACATAAAAGGACAAATCAGACACACACAAAGCTGGATGAACATCAGTTTTGCAAAGAGCAGTTCTAAACCTTCAGTCTTACTTTGCTGTGGACACAAAGTCGTTCAGTTCACCACCACCTTCCTCCAAAGCTTCCAATGTTCTCGCCTCTCCTGTCGACTGCAGCCCGATGACAACACACTGAGGGACAAATGAACACCACACTGTCACTGACACTGAGCTGGGAGTTTATTTTGCCTCAGTTTCTGCTCACTAAAAAGCTTCAAGACCATAAAGGATAAAATCATATTACTGGTATGGCTGAAAAGATTAGTGCTATATATAAAAAATTATCTATTACGCTTTGGAAAATATTTAAGAATAGTTTTGATCAACTTACTTTGCCATTCTTGATTTCTTCCCTAGCAAGCTGCACCACCCTCTTCACCTTGGATGCTATGCAGAGGTACTTGAAGAACCTCTGGTGTGCTGACCAGAACTGGCCCCACATGGACTTTTTCATCCGCTGCTCTGCATCGATGAGATCGGCCGCCTGCTGGAACCTCTCCCGAGCACTGACCCACTGCAGGAGAGATTGGCAGTGCCTTTACATGCCACATTTCAAGGCTCAGACACACATGGTTTGACAGCTAAAGACGGAAGACTTTAGAGTATTATGAAACTCATCAGACAGCAAAGCTCACAAGAAAGGAACCAGCTGTGGTTGGTAAGTTCAGCAGACAGTGACTCTCTTAACAAAAAGCAGGCACATTTGCATTACTACCAAAGCAAACACACACAGTAACGCATTCAGGTAACAATGCAGAGAACACTGCCCACAATTAATTATTAAACACCGCCCCAGGAAGAGAAAACCCCCCTGCCTTTGTTTGCCTAAATGGAGGCAGTGGAGCACAGAAGTAGGAGCAACAAAACAGCTTTCTCTTGGGCAACAGTGACCAGTCTCTGAAGTGCTGCTGGAAGGCAGGGGATTTGGCAGGTACTGGAAAATGCAGCCAAAACTGCACCTTTTATGACTCGGAACAAGAATTAACAGCTTTTGCCAAGTCTTAAACGGAGAAATCTTGACATTAAACGAGACAAGGAGATGCCATTCCCATCTCTTGACAGGGTATTTCAGGAGCATGCAAGTCTCAACCAACTTCAGCCTCTCAGAACTCAATACAGAAAACAAGTTCACAAGGGTTCCTTACCAGTTTCACAGACTTATTGTACATTTTAACATATTCCTGTGAAAGCAGAACTTCGTCGATTTTGAAAGTTACACCTGAAAAGCTCAGCTGCCTTGCTATGTACATTCCTCTCAGCTTCATATCCATAGCAACTATTTCCATGGCACCAACACCCCTAAAAGAAACAACACATTAAGTCTGTATTAGAATTTTCAAGAGCAAGGATTTATTAAAAAACCCAACCCCACAACCTCAAGTGATGTGAAAGAAAATGGAATGTTTGCAAGTGTGAAGAAACAGGTTTTTGAAATCATTAGTACTGTTTTGCTAAACACACCCAATCAAGGTCTTGAAGCTTAACCTTTGCATAAAGCTGCAGCCCTGTCTTGTGAGTATTAAGTGTATCCCAAGAGGTAAAACTCAATTATTTTTTTTCCCCAATGACTTAGGAAGCATTAGGAGACAGCACTTTACAAACTAACTGGATAATGAAGTTGGTCCAAATGTCAGCAGAATCTTGTATTGTGATTTTATAGATTCCACTGAAGATTTAAGATAATTAATACAAAATGTAGTAGGCTATTCAGGTTCATGCTGGTAGGAAAATGATTTAATTAGCAGGTAACTTCAGTTCTCTCCAACAGCAACACCCCTTCAGCAATACCTTGAGAGCACAGAAGTCACCTGCACAGCTTTCCTCCTCACAGGCTTGGGGCTGTAATTTCATTACTGCTCATTTGGTCCATACTCAGTAATGAAGTGAGACTACACCTGCACGGTCTAGAAAAGTCATGCATCATGCAGATGGCAAACAAAATGCTTACTAAGCCCTCCTGTGGCATTGTGAAGTGTTCAAAACTCTTTTTAAGTAGGCAAAATATATTACATTAAGATGCTTCCCCAGCAAAGAATGCAGCAGTGGTGTTTTCTGACCTCTCACATTTAGTTTTATCGACACATTCTGAATCATGAAGAACTTTGCAGGAGCAGAGAATTCCCCTGAACTGGGCTCTTACGCCACAAAGCACAAGCCCAAGATTTCCTCCTTTGCCTGAGCTGATGCATGAACAGTGAGCCAGCACCTACACTGAGCACACTCAGCACCCACAGCCAGTTCTCTTGGGGAGCAGCAAAGTCTTTGCCTTTCCTATCACCCACATTTAAGAGGGCTCTTTTCCCAGCAAGATTCTAAAGCCCCCCAAATTTTCTGTGAACAAGGCAAACATCCTATTTTTCACCACCTCAGAGAAATTACACTTCTGTTAGATTTAGAAGCCAGAGATAGAAAGTTCTTAGTGTGACAGATGTTTGCAGAGGGCTGAGTGAGTGAAGACAAGGAACTGGAGAGCAGAGTTAGCCACAACTTTGTGCGTTCTTGCTGTAGATCTTTGAAATATTACCTTCTTTCAACAGCCTGAATAAAATCACTGAATTCCCTAAAGGGAGTTCCTTCACCCCATATTCCAAGACGGTTCATATATGCCATGTTTCTTGGCTCAGATGCACCTGAGGAGAAGAACAGAGTCTGTACCAGTGCCAGCAAAAACACAGAGAGACACTGAGTGCAAACCCAGCAGCACATCCATACCTGTGGCACTGGCATAAACAACCCTGGCTTTGGGAAGTTTATTCTGAAGTTCCAATACGGCCAGACCTGTCTTGGTTGGTTTTGAGGAACCAACAGGACACAGATTCTTTGCTTTATGACACTCATCAAACACAATCTGAGCTGTAATTAAGGAAAAACTTCATCCCACGTTTTTAGAATGGGGAGCTCAAAGAGAAAGCAAAACTGCTAATTACAACAGGTAAATTGTAAACTCCAGAAGATACTAGTCATTTTTCACTAAAAACCTTGGGAAAACATTTAGCTACTTCTTCAGTATTTAAGAACAATTGTCAACACTTGTTCCTGAAAGTGCTGTTGATACAGAAAATATTTCTAATAACTCACTGGAGAAAATGTTAATGCAAAATTAAAATATGCTTAAGAATTTTATGTGCTTGTTACAGAAAAAGCAGAGGCTTCCCTCTTGTACCTGAGCTGTGTGGGAACAAGAGGATGGTAATACTTTTGGCACAAAGTCTGTAAAACTTCCAGTCTAATGTCAGAGCATGCACACAACTGATTGCCAACACAAATAAAGAACAATACCTACAAATACAAGATTATCTTTAAAGACTTAAGTTAAACAGCAATTTGGTTGCAATCAACTGAACTCCAGAAAAAGGATACAACTCCATCGAAGTCCTCCCCACACCAGTGAAGAAGCTGCTTTAACCTGGTTTTGTATTTACCACCAGATTGACTTTCCCCAATCAGAGAAGAATAGGTAGCAAAGATGACACCTTTCTTCACACTTCCATTGTGCTTGGAAGAAATTTTCCCATACTTGAACTGCAATAAAAAGAAATGACAGAAGTTAATCAAGAGAGATCCCTCCCCAACCCCACCTCCCAGAAGGTTAAGGGTGCTGTGAACCACCCACCCATCCAACCATGTGCCCACACCCTGATCAGGGCACAGCTGGCACAGGAACATGGCCAAGGGGTTACACAGGACCTTACTTAAATATGCACCTAAGCAGGACTAGAGCTGAGGCTTCAAAAGGTTACCAGACACATTCTTGGGCTATTCTTAATTTAAATACAATTGAGATTTTAGTTTCAATGTATCCATTTAGAGCCAATTGTATTTACTGCTGCTACCATGAGTGATGATTTCTAAGGCTTTAAATTTAGAAATTAAGAGCTCACAAAGCAAAAATGCTAACTTAAACCTAACTTTAGGTTTGGTGACTTCAACCAGTAATCACACTTCACAATTTAAGTGGCTAATCCTGAGCAGTCTCCAAAAATAACTGCACACACCACTGCTGCTTTCATAAATCACTGAGCAAATCCATTATTCAAGTATCATACACCAAATGTATTCCATCTAAAATATGCACTGAGATAGAAAGGAAAAAATTCAAATGCCACAAAGCTTTAAAGAATATTTCAACTTTAGAAAATACTCAAGTCAGTAGTGGCTTGAAGAGTAATTTTTTTTTTAAAAAGCACATGCTAAGACTTAATCCTACAAGGGGCCTATTTACATGATTAACTTAAAGCTCTGTGTGGTGCTTTGTAAGATTAAGGCCTGTCAAACAAGCCCAAGACGGCACGTTTATTGAAATTAGTACATTCTTGCTCTTAAAACAGTCAACATGCACAACCCATCACACAGGCGTACCTAAGGCTTTGCCTCAACTGTACATAGTAAAAAGTTTCCACACCTTGTTTAATGAATGGACCAATATGTTTTTTGCTCCAATATCTCTCAAATCTCTTTCAGCATCGTATTTCAGATCGTTTGACACGCTAAACCTGAGGACAGAAAACAAAGCATGTTCTGTCAGTTACAGCAGAAGCTCCAAAAGCAGTTACCTGAACTTTTGTCAGTAGCCAGATGACCCTGAATGGAGTCATACAGCCACTAGGAGTGTCTGCTCTAACAAATCCTGACACTTACCAGACTGCTCTTTTTCTGCCTAACAAGTAGTTTTCATAGATGATTCCAGCTATGGTCCTTCCTTTTCCTACACCAGCACCATCACCTATCAAGAATCCAGCTCTGTCTCCATTGGGCAGGAATGTTTCATGTTGCTGTAAGAGAAAGAACAAAAAACTTGTTCTCATTCTCCAGAACACATCACTGGGGATTGTCACAAAGGAGAAAACATAAGGAACATCCTAATGGAGGAGACCAGTGGTCCAAGCAAACTCCTGGCAGCAGGAAGAGGGGGTTTTATTCAGGGAGAGCACAGTAGCTTAACTGCTTTGGGTGATCCATTCTCCCCTTTATTCCCTCAGCACCTACAGATCTGTGTAATTCTTGCAGTGACTTTTCCTAACCCACCAATAAGCACTTCCACAGCCTTTTACAGCAGCAAGGCCCAGACCTCAACAGCCTGTGGAAAGCAGTGTTGTTCCCACCTCCCTTCACCAAGTTCTGCTTAACCCTTGGTTTTGTAGGATATCACTGACTTCTTCATTGTGTAAACCCTGATTTCATTCCCATTCATTTTTCTCCTCTCCAGCCCCAGGTGCCCACATTAGTCTCTTTTACAAGAGGCAGCCTCTTCCCTCCTGTGACAATTTTAGTTTGACTTCACTGCCTTCCTTCCCAGCACAGAGTGCTGTACACACACCTGGGGTGCAAAATAACACCCAGGTTTGTCCTCCATACCTTTCCCAGCCTGCTGCTACTACAGCCATTATTGCAGAGAAATAAAAATGACTGACGTGTTCTTCCTGAGTTTTAAGACAGTTGCAGATCAGCATCATAGAAGTGGCTTAGAAAAAGCTTTCCTAGTGTACTACCTCCCATTTATCTGAAATGAAGCTCACCTGCCACCTTCTAATGCAACTGAAACCTTTAAGCTCTTATTATTTTATCTCCTTGTAAAACTGACATAGCTGTACTTATCAGACAGTTTTTCTTCTTAAATTCTCTGCTAGCTTTTAAGCTGCACTGATGTCTGGCATACCTGGGCTGCATAAGTGATTGCTTCAAGCTGCAAAGCTGACAACCAGCCACTATCAATTGTTTCTTCTGATATTGATGTCTGGTACCACACGTCAGGAGGAGTCACACTGGATAACGAGCTGGTTTCCACTACTGGGTCAGGATGGCGTAGACCAATTTTCACTGGGTGAAAAGGAAGGGAGAAGATGGAAACATAATCCAGAGTTCTGTTGCTGCAGCACAAGTTATTCTATTTACCAAGACAAATGACAATTGTGATTGCAAAGGCTGAACTCAACAATGTTTCACTGCAACCGTCTGTCAAGTGTTAAACTGCATCACATACAAAGGAACACATTAATCTCAATTTATAACTGCAATCTTACTTTCTCTTCTCACCACCTTCCCCCAGTTTTTATGAAATTAGATAAAATCCACTTAATAAAAAATTAACTTGACATGTTTGAGAAAAAACAGTCTGAACCTTGTCTTCCCAAAAGGCCAGAGGCAGCCTCAGGATGCCAGAATCACAAAAGCAACATTCTTCTATTTATACAGTGCCATTTTGAAGCAGAATGAGAGGAGAAAAGATTTAGAACAGACATGGTTTAATTGCTGACAGATCTCATCACTGACAATAAAAATTAACTGTTTAGCTACAAACTCCATGCAAAATTTTTTGCCTTGCTTATACAGCAGGTCATCAAAGCACTTAGGAAACAAGATAACAGCTTTCTGTCAATGGGGACAATAAAGAACAGAAAGGAGAAAAAAAGAGGAGATGGCAATTAAGAGCAATAAAAGATTCACTCAAAAAAACCCAGCCAAGAACTAGTTCTTGTTCCCACGGCAGGAACAATGCAGGAAGAATGTGCTCACACCAAAAGACTCAAATGGGATTCTGAAGTGAGCACTTAATCCCATCACCAAATTTCCTCTCCTGAGCCACAAGGCATCTTAACACAGGTCAGAAAAAAAAGCCTCATCTTGGTTCATCAATCATAGCTGTGAAACTTTGAGTACTGCTCAAAGACACACTAAACAATTTCTCTTCTATCCAAAAAATCCACCTATCTTCCAAAACTAAACACTACAGAAAAACTTCCTAGGAAAACCCACAACATATTTAGGTCTGTTTTAACTTGACTCAGACAGTAACTTCTCTCTTTTCTGGGGATAGTAATTACAAAACAATTTAGCTCTGAAAGCATTTCAGCCTCTGGATGTAACAAAACATGAGGTCGTACATTTTATTGGCATATACTCAGCGTAAGTCTCTGCATGGCCCATTTCCTCCTCATCTTCTTCCTCAGGTTCCTCCTCCTCCTTCACTGCTGGCACTTTCTACAACAGAGAAATACTTGGGTTAGTCAAACAGCACACGGTTAATATTCCATGTCCTGGAAATTACCAGGAGCAAGGAAATGAGGACAAACTTGCACTTGAATGTTTTAACACATGGACTGGCCAAACTAGGGAATAGCTGGGAGAACTACAGCCAAAAATGCAGATTCCTTACACTCTGGACAACCCTTCAAAGGCACAAAGTCAGGGAACTTCCTCTCCTTTGCAAGGAGATCAACTACTCCAAACTTGCATAAGCAGAATAAAAAAGAAACTCTTCTTACAGCATATTAAAACCAATTATGACTTCAAGAAAACTGCCTTGAAAACACAACAGCCCCAACCATCAAGTACTCCCCGGAAACCTCCTGCAGTTTCACATTCATGATGTAATTTCACAACTCTGGGGAGTAGTTCCAATAGTGACAGTTCTATCTAGTGTTCTCTGAAAGCTGACAATCACCCATTTTTTACTGTGACCTTGATCAATGTACATATGTGAATATTTGTAAACTACTTGCTAGATGACAAATCAACATCTTCCACAATTATTAATGTTTAATATAAAAGTGATCTCAAAAATCCTTCTGTATGCCAGCCAGTGAGGAGCATGGTTCCTCCCAAATTCAGCCTGAGTCCAGCTATCAGTGAAAATGCCAAAACTCAATTACAGAACCAGAATGTAATTTTATTACATTTAGAAAACTGAATGACACTCAATTTACATTTTCAATCCAACCACCCAGAAGGACAGCCATGCCAGAGGAACTCCTCTAGCCTTCCTCATTGGAAAACAGTTATTTTAAAAGAAAATATCTTTCCCCAGACCACCTTTAATCAGCACACTTTCCTGCACATACAATGAGGTTCTGCTAAGAGCAGTAATTTCTTGACATTGTCATTTACTCAGCAGCCTGCTCCTCACAGCTGTTAGTTTTAGTCATCCAGCCAGGTTTGTAGTGGAGAAACTGAGCTTTTGAGCAAACATCTGCACTTGGCAATTCCACCACACAAGGCCCTTATGAGTAACCCCTGAAACTGGCCACAGGTGCTCGTGGCCAGGAACACACTCATCTCCAAATCAGTCCTGCCACTTACCACAGTAGGGGAGAAACTTCTCATTTTAATGTCATTTATCCATATTCTTGCTACCTCTTTTGTGGAAGCCTCTTTCTTCACTGCACCATTGCTTAGGTCAGCTGCAAAAGAAAAGCTGTGGTTTACAGGAATTCCCTCCCAACAGCAACTCACATTAACATGCTGCTCTATGAACGGGCTGGAAGGGAAGTTTAAAATGTCAAGTAGCACACTGATGCTTCAAGAACACAATCAATACTTCTGTCCAAATAAACAAGTCCAAGCAAGGAGTTAAATCCTGTTACTCCTTTGGCTGAAGGAACTTCCCATGCAATGCCACTGTGTCTGACAGCTGTGTATTAGTTTCAATATTTAACAAAAATTATTTGCCACCTTCACCAACTATACACAGGATTTACAGCCACTCCACCTTGTGAGCCTTTGAAGTTTAACAACAAACCAGAAAGCCCAGTGTTTGAACAGAAATGAACTTACCTGCTCTGGTGGCATTTACCACCTTAGGAGAAACTACAATTAGTTCTGCAAAACAAAAAGTCAACACTTCGGACTCAATTGTTCAGAATTTAAAACAGGATCCTTTAAGAGGACCATCTATTAACTTTCCTGTCCTCAGTCACATTTGGAAGCAACTGGCAATGGGGCTCAGTAGAGAACAAAAGTGATTTACACATGGATATATGTACAACATTGAAACCAGCTGTCAAGCTTCCATTGTGTGATAAATTTAGCAAAATTGCCCCAAAACCGAATTAAGATACTTGCACAAATAAAAGCTTTCTTCAAAGACATTGGAAAATATTAAAAAGTTAAATTATGCAATCTAGAACTCCTGCTGCCTGAATTATATTATTTCCTTTCAAGACCTTCTCTGCCTTTGAATTTGCTACAAGCATTTGCCAACTGTTTTTATAAACACAAAAGATCCAGAAACACAAAAACACAAACAAGACTAAAAATGCTGTTCTGGAAGTTGCATGTCTCCTTTTCACCTCATACAGAAGCTACAGATTCAACTCTTTTCTGCAGCTGTGCCACTGTAACAGTTTTTGTGTATTGATGTCACCTATTTTGTGCTTCTGTGAGTTTTCCCTTTGCACAAAGGGGAGAAACCAGCCCTGTAAAACCTTTTCCTCTCTCTCCCTCCTTTACCCGTCACCCCAACTTCAGGAGGTGTCTCAGCTTTAAGTTTTGTCAACCACTCCCTAACAGAAAGCAATGAAATGAGGAGGCACATTCTACTTTTTGTTTCAGTGCTCCCAGGCAGCTCATTTACTGCACACTCGCTCTGCATACAGAAAATAGGTTATGCCAACCACACCTATAAAATCAGCAAAACTCATTGCAGAGACAATGAAAATAGAGTCATCCAGAAAAGGCCTGGGTACCTTTCAGAAAAAAAAGCAGCAATAGAGGTGTTTGCTAACTGAATTAGTCTGATCTTAACCTCATGTTAAAACCAGACTAACTTGAAAGGAGTAAATCAGAATTTCACCCACATGCAGCTTTTCCCTTCTATTAAATTGATCACACATCAGAAATAACATACAAGGAAATACTGTGAAAGGAATTATAAAACAAAGAATTTGAGTGTGGTAACAAAATAGTTGGGGTGTTTAAGTTAACACAACATTTCAGAAAGAACACAGAAATAAACAGGAAGTTTTTAGGACTCGTTTTTAAACAATAGATCTGATGCCTCCAGCAAAACAGATTTTCTTTTGCAGGAGACCCTTGACAGAAACACCTTATCATAAGGGCACCAGCACGTGCTACAAATCTAGTTTGGAAGTGGCCAAAAAAAAGGTAATAGTTTGCTACAGTTCCACAGCAAGTACAGAGTACAGAGCAGAACAGGAACTGAAGCAGACTCCACTAAAGATAGTTAATTAACTTCAGTAGTGTTCACAAATTTATTTTACCAGTTTTCTAGCTGCAATCTAAAGTGTCATTTTCCTCATTTCATGAAGTAAATTAAGAGCTTATTTTAAAAGTCAGTGATTTTATACTACTCCACCCCAAATTCTAACACTATTAAAAGTCAGAATGAAATTCATCACAGTTTCTCAGCCACTTCATTTTACTGTGATATTCTACTGATCCATGAAAATACAACATGTGCAAAGGTCAGTATTTCACTATTTATCTAAATACTGTAATCACAAAAAAAAGAAAACTCACTTGCTGCTGTTGCTACTGGTTGGGCAATATTAGGAGGTGGCTTCAACTTCATGAGTTCATTAAGACTATTGTTCTTGAGCAGATCTTTCAGCTGAATCTGGTCCTTGGAAGGTGCAGTGGTCAAGGCATTTCTTACTGCTGGTGCTGCCACCGAGGGCCGGGTGGTTGTGCTGGTCTGGATGATCTTTGCTACAGTGATGGTCTGCCTGGTGGTCGTGACAGGCGTTGTTTTTGTCATCACTATTGTAGTCCCCAAAGTTGGAAGCTGATTTATTTGGTTCAGCACAAAGGTTGTGGTGGATGGTGGTTGCTGGCAACAAAGAACCAGGGAAATTTTCAGAAAACAGTAATAAAAAAGCAGACTCTATTAGCCTTTCATCACCAGAAGACATCAGTTTTTAGAAGACACTTGCAATGAGAAATGTCTTCAAATAACATGCTGAAGATGCCAGAGTAATTATCTTGTGCTCTAACAGTCTGAGCAAGAAGTGTCTTTCAATATATTGCTGCACATATTTAGGAAGGTTATTTTTAAATTTTATTTTCAGGTAAGGAAAAGAAAAAATAGCATGAAGGCTTCATCACCCAGGTGCAAGACATAACTACTACAGGTACAGGAACACTGAGCTAAAGAGAATTCCCAATACATAAACTATCTGTGCAATTGCCAGAGAAAACTGCTTGGATCACTTCAGGTTTATGTGCAGCTTCTCAGACCCACTGCACTGCATCCACCTCCCTGCAGGGCTCACTTCAGTCTCATTTCAGATGCTCAGCTAGGAAAGGTGGCACAGTTCAGGTCCAGGAGTCAAGTTCACACAACTTCCCTCTCTTGGGGATTTACATGCAGGGAAAACGAACACACATGTGACACCCCAGTATGTTTCTGTGCGTACTCCCTTGTCCCAGCAGTCACATCAACCCACAGGCACGCTGAGCTTTTGCAGCCTCAGTACAAGGAGAACCCAGACCACGGCCAAGTGGCATGGGTTTGGGAGCAGGGGTGGCTTCTGGGAAAAGCTGCCAGAAGCTTCCCCCATATCTGAGGGAGCCAGTCCAGCCCACAGAGACAGACCCACCACTGGCCAGGGCTCCGCCAGTCAGTGACACTGGTGGTGCCACTGAGAATGTATTGAACAAGACGCAAAAACTGTTGCACAATCAGCAAGTGGGAGAGAGGAGCGAGAGTATGTGAGAAAACCCTGCAGACACCAAGGTGACTGAAGGAGGGGGAGAAGGTGCTCCAGGTGCTGGAGCAGTGGAGGCATCAGTGGAGCACAGATCCAATTGTAGCCCACGAAGGACCCCTCACCAGGGCAGGTGGATGTGCCCAAAGGGCACTGTGACCCCATGGAGAGCAGCCCATGCCAGAACAGGCTCTCTGGCAGGATCTGCAGCCATACAGCAGACACAGCTGGAGCAGCTCGTGAAGAACTGCAAGACATGGAAAGGACCCACACTGGAAAAGTTTGTCAAAATTGCTGCAGGAGAGAAGCATGAGGAAGGAGCAATGGCAAAGACAACATATGATGATGTCAGGAGTGAAGTTGAGCCCAGGACAAAGGGAGGAGTTGGGGGGAAGGTATTTTTAGACTTGTTCCTATTTCTCATTATCCTACTCCATTGTTAGCTGGCAATAAATTCATTTTCCCAAGCTGAGGCTGGTTTGCCGTGACAAATTGCTGATCTCAGTCCTCATCTCAACCCAGGAGCCTTTTGCCTCCTCAGTCCACTCGAGGAGGGGGAGTGATAAAGAAGCTACATGGGCACCTGGTGCCCAGCCCAGGTGACTCTCACCCCTAGACACAGAAACCCTGAGCCCCAGTTCTTACCCGAACATTTAATAAGGCTGGAGTAGATACAGTCTCTGGTTCTTGTTTCACGGCAGCTGCAGCCTCAGGCTCCAGGCCCAGTTCTAACGCACTAAGCGGCACTGACTGCACAAGGAACAGCATCAGGAAACAAGTTAGCACAAACAAAACCTTAAGGCTTCTGTTCCCAGCCTGAAATTGTTGCAATCTGGTAGATTGAAGGCTATAGTGGAGCTTTCAAACACAGTATTGTGTTACACTTTTTGTGCATTTCATAGTAGAGCAGCCAGACTCCAGTGGCAGGAGAGTTCTGGCACATGACAGCACCCTCCATGGCATGTCCAGAAGTTAAGCTTTTTCATATCTGTACTGACTTCAAGTGTGTTTCAGACCGCTTTTTTTGTATAAATTATTTAAAATTGTTTAAAATTAATTAGCAAGTCATTGTATAATCTCAGTACTATGAAGCAGGAAATTCAAGAAAACCCCACATTCTTCAACCATTTGCTATGAACACCACCCTCCCCAAGCTCTCATGTTCCCCAGCAAACCCCTGTTCTTGTTTTAACCTGCTGAACAGCTGGAGTTGGTGCTGGATTTGCAAGAACCACGTCCGGAGAGTCAATATCAAAGAGATCATTTGGACTGATTCCACTCTCACTCAAAGCAGCAAGCAACAGATCTTGTCCTGGCTCCACCATCTCTGAAAAGAAAAGAAATGGAACAGTAAATACAAGTTACATTTAATTTTGATGGGGATTTTTTGGCACACACGGCTCCCTTGCCTGGATTTAGGGGCATACACAGTACAGTCCCTTGTACAGTTTCACTTTCTAGATTTGCTCCGGTTCTTCCATTTACTTGTAGGTTTTTCCTCTATTTTGTTTCAAAAATATTTTCAATATACACACTACATTTAAAAGCTGGAAGAATTAAACAGTTTACTAAAACGGTATCATGGCCATAAACCTAAAAAGACACCTTGTCTAGTCTTTGTTGCACTACATTTTCAAGCACTACAAGAAACACCACCAGCAGAAATGGTGAGACTGTGTTATGCTAATGATTCATCTTTGTCAGGGAAGCAAGGGCAGGAGGGAAGCACAATTAAAACTCATTTACTTTATCTTGTAACAAGTTAGTGATAAAGAGCTTAAGGAAATCTATTTCTTGCTTGCTGCTACATTAGGTTACATTCATTCACAGGAGGAATTTTGTTTGGCTCGGGGAAAGAGCAAATGTGCCACTATTACAGTGTGTAACTACATATTAAATAGGACACTAACATCAGGTCACAGACTCCTTTATGTGTAGGACAAGGAAAATTAATTTCAAAAAGCTATTCTAGACAGCGCAAAAACTTATTG
Source organism: Campylorhamphus procurvoides (assembly GCA_013396655.1). NCBI lineage: Eukaryota > Metazoa > Chordata > Aves > Passeriformes > Dendrocolaptidae > Campylorhamphus > Campylorhamphus procurvoides. The sequence goes on along the minus strand of WBMV01016874.1, from coordinate 5,110,464 downwards.
AAAAGCCAAATACTCCATGTTTAAAGATGAAGAGGCAAGATAACGTGTTTCACTAGTTGAAGAAATAAACCCTGCCCAAGTCTTAAGACAAAAATTGAATGATTCCACAGAACTTGAGCTATTGCTTTTACAGTCAAAGATACACCTACGAGTAGATCTTCACTTACTCTCCACACCTGTAACACCCACTGGTAAGAAAACATCAAAAGCCAAGGAAGCCAAACACCTTCTCCAAAGCAGGTAAGAGGACAAAAATACTTGTTGGCATTTTAGATATCCCTTCAGAGCCTCCAAACCAGCACTCCCTCGCTTAGGCACAGCTCAGCACATCCAGCTGGCTGGCCACACATATTCCTCAGCACGTTTGGCAGAACAGGTAATTCTTGAAATAAGTTAAGCCTCAGGCACTTAATTCTTATTCTTCCCAGTTTTAGTCTGTCCAATAGCAGGGAGAAACCTCCTTTCAGTGGAATAATACCAAGATGGTGGCACCACAAGTGAAGGAGTAGCTACAGGGTACTGGGACAACTAGACTTTTCTTTTCTGAAGGCGTTTGAGGTGATCAAGTAAATCGGCAGAATGGCCTGGTTTGTTGCTCTCAGGCACAGAAGGTATTAAGAAATATTAAGACATCTAGCAGATTTAATTACATGGCAGCACACCCACTAGCCTGTTTCCTAGAACCCTGAACTGGTCAGGAAGAGTGACTAAAGAACCGATATTCAGCTTCACCTTTCAGGATGACGGAGCTTCCCATCTCAATAAAGGGGATTATATATATTAATTGGGTGGGTAAATCCCTCATTTTCATCAGACTAAAACCCCACCAGTGACCAACACAAGTTTAGACACTTACAGGATTGTTTACTCCCTAGAAACAGGGGAGGGGAGGAAGGCTCAAGTGTGCAGAGCAAGATTTTGCTTATCAGTACTTTTGGTGTTCTGAGCAGCCACTGAAGGTGAATTTCTCTACAGAAAGGGAATTAACAGGTCACCCCAATAAACCAGCAGCTCCAAAACACTTTACAATCACAACTTTACAGTATCTATTGGGAAAGAGGCAGGAGGACCCTTCTACATACTGCTCAAAGGACAAATAAACTCTCTTGTGTCCAATGGAAACAAGTGTCACTTGTGTCATTCTTTAGCCTCTACGTAGTTTCTATCACGCCATTTCTAAAGCCATGACTAAAACTTGGTGGAGAGATAAGTGGCTGTGCTGAATAGAGGCACAGAAAGTCAGAAGCTTGGGGCTGTTTACTTGAAAGAGAACTAGGAGAAAAAAAAATTACTCCAGAAGACTTCTAGTCTACTTTCACAATATACAAAGGAAAGGCCTTTCTATGAAGTGGAGACTCAAAACAAAACCAAGGCTAGAAAAAACCCCCCTCACACCACCACCACATAAACACATCTTCCCCAGCCATCCTAAAATGGTGTCACCACCCATCAAGCCTGTTTTAAGTCAAGTTTAACATATCCAAGCTGACACTGAACTCTGCATTTCTAACCTTTAAAAATACAATGGCTCGGATATCTTAAGACAGTTTCACAGAGTTCAGAAGTAATACTTTCATTGCTTATTTCCAAGCTTTCCCTAGATGACTGGTGAGGGAGACTAGCAAAGCAATTCCTACAATTCCAGGATAAGCAGCTCCAGTTCAGAATCCTTTTCAGCAGGGTTGTTTTCACTAAAAAACCCCACAACTCATCTCCCTCATGATAACCCAGATTTTGAGTCTTAAAAATTTATGCTTGTTCACAAACCAGCAAAAAGTTCAGTAAAACAACAGCAATTGTTTGTCTGTCACTTTGGACAATGAAAGTTTGACTAGTTTCACTTATTTTGTTTCTGTACACTAGGAACAAAGCTGCATTGTTTGGAACAAAAGGAATTCTGAACTTCCAGAATTTTTACATTAGAAGTCACTGAATACTTAGCACCAATTTTAGGCTTTGTGCAACTTCCAAGCCCCACTGCTGCCCACCCTCCCTGTTTTAATTTAGCAAGGAAATTAAATAAGGAGAAAAACACAGGAGAAGCTGCATTGTGGTAGCTCAGTTTATTTTCTGTAACACATGCTGGTTAAGCCTAAAACATTATCAAGCTGAAACAGCTCCATAATCTTGCAAGGTAGGAGGCTCCTCAGTTAAGTGAAAAGTGACTTTATCAAGCTCTGCAGCTCAGCCTTGGCAATACTATATAAGGACCTGTTTGCCACATCTTTAAAATCTCCAAAAGAAAATACTTATTAAAAAGTTGTGAATATTACAAGCTGTTCCCTCAGCATTTCATCGCTCGAAGAACTGCTTTGAGCGTGCGGAATCTTGCAGATAAGACTGGCTATGTTTAGTGAGGTTGTCCAATGTCACTGAGCAAGAATCAACCTATTGAATACAACTAAAAAGTATATATGTCTAAAATTTCAACAGTAGTAGCTTCTCGGTTATTTCCTTTGTATTTATAAAAAATATGAAATGCTGCCATTTCAAGAAGGGCTACCAAAACACACCAAGCATTTCCTTAAGGTGCTCTCCTGCTGAAGAACACAGCCTAAAACTTTGAGACAGTTTTGCTACCACTGCATGTTATGTAAATAATTTCTGATTTAAAGACACAAAACCAGAATGCCATGTTTAATATTATGTCATGTATCCATGCCAACCTGCCTCTCTCCCTCCTTCCATTTTAGCTTTGGTACAAAGAAGCAAAACAAAAAAAAAACCAAGAAAAGAATATTCTAAAACACATGTCAAGCAACCTGCTCTGTTTGCCCTGAGAAAGGTAATGGTAGAATCCCAAACAACGACAAGGCTTTTGACTTTCAGTCTGAGTTACACATTATAACTGTATGCCTGAAGTGCTTATTTAAAAACCATAATCAGTTATAGTATCACAGGTCAGTCCAAATCAAACATCACAATCAACCAGGCACAGCTATTCCCAACCCCTCTGGACACCTGGGCTCTGGGGTGTTTCCAGCTGCAAACCTGAGTGTTGGTGCTTGGCCTGGGAAGCCAATGGAGTTGGCAACTCCTGGTCTTTTATTGCAAGGGTTTATCCCATTGGCTTTTTGAGGAACACATGTCACCTGGACTATGCTGGAAGCCATATAAAATATCACACAGATACTGAGGTTGTAGAGACAAGACAGATACACCCCCCAAATTCTCTGTCTAAACTGACAGTTATCAATGACCTGAAAAATTCACATCTCCATGTGCAGCCTCTCACACCAGAGGCATAACCCCCACACATCAGGATTCCCTGGATATCCTCATGGGTTTTCTGCTCATCTCGCAGCTTTTGGCTCCAGAAGTAAACCTGGGCAACAAAACGAAAAACCCAACCAATCCAACCCCTTCTGGTCCTTTCCAAGTCACCATCCAATCAAAGAATAAAACACTAATTACTGAACTCGCTCATCTTTCCCTGCCTTAACCTCAAGACCAGTAGTTACTATTTCATTTACATGTGTAAGGTTGTTTTCACAGAAATCAGAAGTTAACTCCCATCCTGGAAAAAAATCCTGCTCATTTTTCCAATGTTGGTTACCTCTCTAAAGTCAAAGCTTGCAAGGACTTGAGTTCAAGGTGCTATGGGATTCAACTGTGCCTCAAAGCTCTTTAGTGACCACGGAGCACTCAGGATACACTGTCCAAAAACATGAAATTCTGAAGTTCTTACAACATTAAGAGACTTCACAGTGCAATGATTTGGCATGAAGTCAGCTTTTAGACTAAATGGCTGGAGGTGATAACTTAGCCAGCATTGAAAGTTTTTAAGAAGTGAAACTCCAAGGAGGTAAGAGCAGCATGAGAGCACCAGAAACCCTCCTTAGTTTTGGCCTGGGAGCCAGTTCCAGGTGTATCTCAAAGCACCAGAAATGCATTCCCTATGTCCCTGACCTGCTCCAATGGCTTTTGGAGCACTCTCAGCCAGTTTTGAAACCAAAGAAATTGCCTGGACAACAAGACAAACTGCCCACATTTTATTTCTAAAGACTAAGATTGCATACAAATGGAACATCTCATGATTGTAAGGCAGATACATAAAACCAATCCACATGTCATGTTGTTACACAATTTCTGACATAATTCTTTGCTTTACATCATCAATTCTCATTTTCCAATTTTGGAGAATGGCAGCTTGCAAAACATTCAGGTACTTAAATAATTTTAATCCCGACACAACCTTGGTACTATAAAGCCAAACAGGTTATCACTGAGTTAACTCATAACTTTAGATGGTGTTGGTTGGTTCCACTAATAATTTTATTTACTCTTTATTTACTCTCTTTCATTTGCTCTTGACTTATTGAACAGATCAACTCAAGGTGAATTATTTTAAGCACTTAAAAATTAGTCTTGTCTTTAACAGGTATCAAACATCTACAACCAGGCTATGAGTACCTGGAAGTACAAGAGTTCTAATTTACACTCTCAAACGCAGTGTGCAACCTGGTCAGCCAAAAATAATAAAGAAACAACTTTTAAAAAAATATAAGAAAAACCCACAAGGAAGGAAAACCCACCAAGACGGAAAACCCACGAGGCCTCTTCCCCTCCAGACTGTAGGGGCATTTCTGCGTTAAACAATTACTCACCCTAGCAACCTGTGTTTGAGTCCCTGGACTTTGAGGCCGCGTCTGTGGCCGCGGTTCAGCTCCCCGGGAGCTGCGGGGCCCCGGGGGGCTCTGACGGGCGGGGAAGGCGCGGGGGAGGCTGCGGGAGGGCCGGAGGGTCGGCGGCCGCAGCCCCGCCACCTCCCCACCAGCACGTGTTCCCCACATAAACTTCCGGGTTGGGCCAGAATCGGCTGCGTAATCGTGTCCCATGCGCGACTTTTTTGTTTCCAGACCTTCACCTCCCCAAACGCCCCTCGGGCAGCGGCGCCGCCGCCGCGGGGCAGGGCGGCCGGGCTGCGGCTCTCGGGGCCGCTCCGGCATCATAAATCAGCCCTCCCCTCCGCTCGCCTTTCTCCGTGCCCGACCCCAGCCCCGGCCGGCGGCGCAGGGAGCGCACAAAGGCGCGGGCCGGGCGGGGAGGGGCGGCCGAGGCCCCGCTCGCCCCCGCAGACCCAGCT
>WBMV01016874.1:5061102-5104948 GCA_013396655.1 Campylorhamphus procurvoides | reverse complement strand
GGAGGCGAACGGCTGCGCGCGGTCACGTGACACAGGCCCGCCGCAAGATGGCGGCCGGCGGCGAGAACGCGGCTGCGTCTTCCCGCGAGATCTGCCGGTTTTCTCGCCTCACTGCAGCGAGATTTTGGTGGGGTGTGTGACGTCACCGTGCGTGCGCGCTCCCGCGAGGGGCAGGGGGGGGCGCGCGCCGCCGCCTGAGGGCGATGGCGGGAGCGGTCCCGGGAGTCGTCGCCGCTCTGAGGGGAAATGGTGCTCGCTCAGCCTCGCTCGGCGTCCACAGCCCTCCCCCCTGCTCCCCTGAGCCCCCTCGGTGCCCGCCGCCCCCACGCCGCCGCTGGCTGAAGGCGCTGAGGGCGGCCCCGGTGCCGCCCCTGCCCTGAGGGCCCCTTCGCAGCGTCCCCTCAGGGCCGTGGCCCCCTCAGGAGGGACAGCCCTGCCGAACACCCCTGCTGAACCCCGCTGTGGATGGGCTGGCACCGGGGTTTTCGCCCTGCGAACACTTTGTGCGAGCTCCCCGTGTGAAATGCTCCGAAAACCCCGTGACGGCTTCGTGATAGTTTCACATTCAGAGAGGCCTTTTTGGCGCTTGAGGCCCTCATACTGGTAGGATTGTTGCTAAAGGACACAGCCTTCCATTAAAATGCTTTCCCAGTTGTGTGAGAATATGAAAATTCGTAAGAACTTTTCACACAGAACTGAAGCAAGACATAAGTGAAGTGTGAGCAATCATGAAATTCCATAAAATGTCCAACACGGCATGTTCAATTCTATGCAAGTTTGTGTATTTTATCACGAGACAACAAGGATTAAAATAACGAATAAAGGATTAGACAGATTAAGGCTAAGCTATTTAAAGTCAAAGCAATGTTAATTAAGATGACTTAAGTAATTCAGATTAATCAGTGATGCTTCGGATGGCGAAAAAGACAACAGAAGTGTGGCCAGAGATGAGAAGAACAATCCAAATGGCAGCTTTTTCCTTGGTTATTGCCTTCTTCACACCTCACAGGAAGGCAAGATGAAGTGCAGCTCAATGTGTACTCAATGGAACCTGAAATCTCAACTGCTCTGTACAAGCATGGCAAGAAAAGTGAGGGGTTTGATGCCTTGAGCTGAAAAGAGAGTTCCCAGTAATGCCTGCGAGCAGCGTTTTTGATCACCCCGGCCTGGGAGAGGTGAGTAATCCCACTGGTGGAAATGCTGCTTTCCACTGGCACTGTGGAATTAGCACATACAGAATTGTCTGCAGGACCCCGTTTCCACAGGGTTTTGCATGTAGTGCAGGGATCTCACTGCTTTTTTTTAGTCAGGGATAATATTTTTTATAATTGGTACTTTTTATTCTGAATACGCTTATATTTTATAACGTGTGAAATGCAGTTGGCACCTATTGACATTTCACTGTATGATTTTATAAAATAATGTTGCTTAATGTAACTCCCAGCACTTACTCTCGGGGCATTGTTTGTTCTTGATTTATAGTGGTTGAAGCACAAATTGTGGGGATTTCATCTTGTGAGGGAGAAATCTGTGTGAATGCTGTCACGTTCATTTAACTGCAAATATGACAGGTGCTGTGTGAGAACTTGCTCTCAGGTGGGAATATCTAGCAAGCATCTTGTTGGTATAGCTGAAAGAAATTGAAACTATGAATTCAAAGGTAACCAGCCCTAAAAAACATGATCTTTCTTGAAACTGGCTGAAGCGTTCATTTAGAGTGAAGGGATTTATCCTTTCTGAGCAAATTAACGCCTTGTTCGTTCGTCCTTCCCTTCCCCCACAAAACAGTTTCCCATTTCCGCAGTAAAACGTGGTGCTCCCGGGCGCTGCTCATGCGGCACTACGGGAGAGAATATTTAGGTCACTGGGTTTTAGCTGTGGCTCTCGTGGGAGTCGCGCTGCTCCCTCTGGAGCTCAGGAGCCGACAGCGCTCTCCTATGTGCTGTCCTGAGTCCCGGCTCCGGACAGGCGCGGCTCTTTTGGGCCCGATATTTAATATTTTAACTTCCCCTCGGCACTGGTTTTTGGCCGCAGCTCCCTGCAGCGAGCCGAGGGCTAAAGCCAACATGTTTTGCTAATTCATAGTGCAATCCCACCGCGCCGAGAGCGGGGGCCAGTTAAAGATGACGTTGTTTTCTTTGTTGCTCTGGGGAGGAGAATTCCTTGGCTTCCTTTGCCCTCTACTGGTGGCCCGCACGGCTTCGATGCCAACTCTGCTGCTTTGTTTAATGTACATATATAAAATACAGAGTAAAAATATCCAAAAGCTGAGCAAAACCGCAGTGAGGGCGTTTCCAGAGCTCTCCCAAGACAGTAGGAACAGTATTCTTCAATTACTGCAAAAGGAAATCATCATTAGTAATTGATGACTTTTTTTTCCAGTTGCATCCAAGCTGTGTGATTAGAACAGCATGAACTGGGGTGGAAAAATCAGAGCAGTGTCTGCTCCGGTGCTTTTGTGGAGAGCTTGGTGTCCCTGCCTTGATGGAGGAACACCATGGACAGGGACATTCATGGACATGATGCCCAGTGGATGTCAACAGGGTGTGGTTTGGTTTCCTTTCTGTAAAAATAATATGTTAACAAAGACACAGACGTGACTGCCCGTGCAGAGCTGGTCAGGTTTTCTCTCAGAGTGCCTCTTTGTGTGCAGACACACCACATTCCTGTCTTGTGAGCCCGGGAAGGATAAGGCTCATTCTGGGCAGTTCTTGCTGAAGCTGACAGGATTTTTTCCTGTTTATAAGGAGAAGGATAGTTTTCAGCTGTATCACCATCCCAGACTGGTGGATCATGTCACTGTGGGAATGCCCAAGAGACAAGCAGCAGCCTGTGGCTGCAGATAAGCCTTGGGTGGGGAAGCCACCCCTGTGGGTGATAAGGCTAGGGTCAGCAGTGCTCCTGTGGCACCACCCCATGTGCTGAGCATGCACAGATGCTCTTAGAGAAGGGCTAACAGATAAGGAGAAACAATAGTCATGGGTTGTTGCTCAATATAATTGTTCTACTTATCATGAGGCATCAAAGTGGTCGGGTGTGGTGATATCCTGACTTCTATGTTGGCATCTGCTTGGCATCCATCCAGATCCCTGATCAGATCCCTGATCCTGTGCGCTCTTGTCTCACTGCTGTTACTTTGCAGTTGCACTTCCCTAATTTCCAAGTGCACACACTAGTCCTGTGGGCAGCTTCTGACCACATGCTGGAGGCTCTTGCAGTCCTCCTTGTGCCGGGGATAGCTCTGTTGATGTCCCACACGGTGGTTTTGCCATATTTTAGGTGCCCTTCTCATGGAGCAGGAGATGACCTGAGAAGGCCTTTGAAGCAATACTTGGGTGTTACCTGCTCTCCAGGCAATTTTTGAGGATGGAATTAATAGACTTATCTTTCAATCAGGAGGATTTAAAGCAGGCATTGCATCAAGCAACCTGACAATTTCACAGAGCAGAGCTTTACAACTTCGACAAGAGCAGGGATCCCGCGATCCCCGCTGTGAGGTGGCGGCACCGTGTGTGCCCATGGAGATCAACGTGCTCTGCCAAGAGGCGCAGGAGGGCAGAGGCGCTGCCTGGCCAGATCGGGGGTGCCGGTGCCCGGTCAGACCGGGGGTTCCGCTCGCGCGTGGTCCGACCCACGCACGTGTCCGCGCCGGGCCGCGCAAGGGGCGTTCCCTGCCGCTCCGCCAATCAGAGCGCCGCATGCCCCGCGCGCGGGCCAATCAGCGCCCGCGGAACGCGCGTTCAAACGCGGTTCCCGGGAGCTGCCGCCGCCGCCGCGCCGTGACAGGGCGGGGGCGGGGCGCGGCCCCGCGCGCCAATCAGAGGCGCGGAGCGGGTGATGGGCAGGCGGTTGGGCCAATGGGGTTGCCAAGGGCAGCGCGGCCTCTCCCCGCGGAGTCGCCGCCGCCGCCGCCAACCGCTCCGCGGGGNCGCCGTCCGTCGCCCCCGTGGCTGGGGCAGACCTGGCGGGCGGCGGCCCTGGGAGCCGCGGGGCCACGGCCTTCTGGGGCCCCTGGAGTCCTTGAGAAATCGGTTCACTTGGAGTAGAGTCGGTCTCTTGCTGCGGTTCTCCTGCGAGCAGCCAGGGCCCAGGCTCGGCATTCCCTTCGTGCCATCTTCCCCGTCCTGCGGCTGTCACAGTCAACTGGCCGGGGGTTCAGCGTCACTTTGTATGGAAATAATTGTGGCTATTGCATCAACTCCCGGAGCCCCTCGGCCCTTCTCGTGCTCTGCTGTGTGCAGAGAATTTGCTCTCCGGGGTCTCCAGCCTGGCACAGACAAAGACGTGGCAGCCGCGTCTCGGTAGCGCAGCAGGCAGGGAGCTGGCAATGAGGGGAGAAAGCTGCGCTGGAAAAATAAGTGTTCGTTTCCTGTGTGTTCAAAGCCTGAAGGCTCAGCTGGCAGGTGGACTGCTGCATTTTCCCAAAATGCCCCTATTTAAACTCCTCACTAAACCTTGAGAACTTTGCAGCACAGGGTCCGTGGCTTGCAGTTGTTAAAATACAGTTTTTGCAGTATTTCATGCTTCAAAGCACCATTTTTTTTAGTAAGCAAGTTTTGACTTTGATAGGCCTTTCAGAAATACTGGGTGTCAGGGTGTGTCCACCTCACTTGTTTTTTATCAGGCTGTTCTCTGTAATCCTAATCTTCAGTAAAGTTCATACGTAGACTAAGATTTGAGCCTTTAACTGGGTTTTTTTTGTGTGTGAATTATGTACACATGAAGTTTGTTATTCATGATTACGTTAATAATTAAAATTATCCTATGTATTCCATTGTGTCCTCTGTTTCCTCTTTCAGTGCTTGTGTGACCAGGTATACTGAGGTATATTTGAGCTATTTTTGTAACTAATGGGAACCTTTGTTCCTTGCTTTCCTAAAAAAATGCATGCATATTTTTGTTACTTTAAGTGGTTTGCAATGTCTGAAAATTGCTTTTGATTAAGTCAAACTATAGCCAAGAAAAACTCACTCCTGCCAAGCTGCATCTGTTTGCCCAGGCCCTGAGATTTAAGGGCTGAAATCCATGTGCCCAACATACCCTACACAGGCAGAGAGAGCCAGGTGGCAGGAGACTGGAAAAGCAAAGGTGACACGACCCCACTAAACTTTGCTGAATTTGACACTGTTCCCTGTCAGTGTGTTGGAGCCTGAGCCAGGGAACAAACCCTGGGCTCTGGTATTTGGCCATGCCAGAGGGTTTGCCATTTTCCATGGGCTTTATGTAGACCCTTTATTGTGGTTTTTTTTTTCCCCATGAACTAATTTTACACTTTTTGTGAGATATAATGAATAAAAAGATAGCACTGTTTATCTGCCAGGCTTCACTGTGAGGTGTCACTCAAGGTAGACTGTAAAACTGATTCCTGTCTTCTGTGCTGCCCAGTAAGGCATATAATTAACTGCAGGAACATCTGACACCTCCTGAGAGGAGCTGGGGAGCTCAGTGTCTCTGGCCATGAGAGGCATGTACTGGGCTTGGGCAGTTTTTGCTGCGTTCCTTGTGTTTTGTTTGGCTTGCACTCTCTGAGCTGCCTTCCTCCCCAGGGCTCAGGCTTGAGGGTTTTTTTTTTTAGCACCAGAGTTCATGCTGTGAAGCACAGGGTGGAGGCTGGAGTTAATTATGACTGCCTCATCCTGCCACATTTCATGTGAAAGCTCTCTCAGGTTGAGTGTTTGCACTAGTGAAGTTCTCACAGTGCTCACCACTGTTACATTTTCACTGAGAAAAGCAACTGCAGCATTAAAGCAGCATAATTTGCATCAGCACAGTCAGCTGTCAGCCTTGGGCTCTGCAGCGTGGTGTGGATGCCAAATTGAGGTGCCTGGAATGTCTGTGATTGTACTGATTTTTTGTGTGGGTCTGTTTTAGGAGAATGTGTTTATTGGTCAGTCCAAAATCTACAGCTACCTGAACCCTAACAAAGCTCCTGGTGCTCGCCCCCCACTTCAAGAGGAAAACTCTGTCATGTATCACGAGGTGAAATGTCAGGGCAAAACATTAAAGGAAACCTACAGGAAAGGAGCTGGTAAGCCTGAGTTTTGGATTGCTTATCTCATTAAATGTGCTCCCCCCATTCCCCACTTTGAAAACTTTAATGTGCTGTCACGCTGTTTTCCCAGTTCTCTATTGCTAAACTGTGACTCTACAGAGATGGGGGTGTCCTTATCCTTTTCAAAACTTCAGTCATAGGTTTAGCAGGCAATTCTCCTGTGTTTTTGTCTGGCTGTGTTTGTTTTACATGAATATACAGCAGCAACCAAGAAAATGTTGGTTGTGTGTGTGGGGTGGGTTTTCTTGTCAGTGCCAACCCTTTAGCTCTGTGGATTTGGTGCAAGTGGTGTTGGCCACTTGGTATCAGCACCTGCAGCCCCTGAGCACAGCAGTGCAGGATCCTTCCCTTCCTTTCCTCCCTTTTCATAAACTGGAATTCATCTAAAGCACTCTGGTGTAATCAGTCCTAAGCTCAGAGCCTTTACTTTATTTTCCTGTCACCAGGAAAAAAGAATGGTGGCAAAATAGTTGAAGGTGCTATGAAAGCAGAAGAGCAGAAGGATAAGGAGGGTGGGTGCAATCCTTCAGTGCCCTCGGATCAAAACCAAGACACCGGAGAAGCCCCGAAGACCCCCGTGCCTGCAGACTGTGCTGAGGAGGCCAATGCAAAGCCAGCCCAGAAGAAGATGGTTAAAGCAAAACGTGGGCCAAGGAAAAAGTAAGTGGCTTGTGGAATTGTGAAAGGAGAGCTCTTTGTGTTCTCAGGAATATCACACTTTAAAAAACACAAAATAGCATCAAAGTATTGATCTGCCTTGCAGAGGAGTTGTTTTCCTTGGGAGCAAGGTCAGCGTATTTTATCACAAGTGAAATATTTGCTGATCACCAACAGAAAAAGGAATTAATGAGCCATTAAGACTCACTTTTCTGTGGACAAATGGGAATGTATCTTGTCAGAAACAGAACAGTTGGAGGCTTCCTGGCTGAGCTGATCCTCTTTCTCATGGCATCAGAGTAATGTGACCTAACATTAATGAATTCCTTGCCAAGCAGTTTGCATGACCTAAATTTTCAAGTGCCTTCTGGCAAGGCACACAGGGGGCTCCAGACTGGTAATGTGACCTTCAGTTGATTTCCAATGGCATCTGTTTTATTGTTATTAGTACTGGAGAAGTGGAAATAGCATGGGGGAAAAAAAGGATGTAGCTTTGGCTTGAAGTGAACAGTACTGATAAAAAATACTGATTCCTCTTGATCACCTTTCAATATACCAAGATGAAAATAACAGTTTCTTGCACATGCTTCTGTCCTAGAGGTGTAACTTCACAAATAGTCTGACAAGTGTGTGTTCTCTTTCCCTTATCCCTTAGAACACAAGGAAGAACACCAAACCGAAAAGTGACAGATTACTACCCAGTCAGAAGAAGTTCCAGGAAGAGCAAATCTGAATTGGAGGTAGTGCTTCTTGTTTAAATGACATGATTTACAGCATGGTTGGTTAGTTGAAGATTTGAGGAAGTGTGTAACTGTCTGTAAATGGTTTCCATTCCAAATACAAATAACATTGTGCACTGGAAGTCTTACTAAGAGTGTGTTAAAAATTTGGAAATGCTGGTTCAGTTCTAGGACAGAATCCAGCTGTTTATTTATTTGGGGGGCAGAAATCTCTTTGCCATTGAGTTTTACTAGAAATATAAGATGGTTTGGAGCAGTGAGTGTCACTGGTAATTTCCTTTCAGCTCTAGAATAAGCTACAATACTGTGGTTTTGTTTGCTCTTGTTTCTTCTGCAGACTGAGGAGAGGAGGAAAATAGATGAGCTGATTACAAGTGGGAAAGAAGAAGGCATGAAGGTAACTGCAATGCCAAGCTAAGCAGCCATGTACTACTTATTAGACAGTATCCTGATGTTAATCTCAACAGAAAGTGGCAGGACTCAGTCTCAGAACTGCTGCAGGCCCTCGATGAAAGTGTAGGAAAGCTGCAGAACACACACCGTGTTTCCTGTTGGATGAGCAATGTTTGTCTCTGAAGAACATGTATGTGCTGCCTCAGTCATAAATACTGAGGGGGCTTTAAGGTCTTTGCAGAAATGCACTTGCTCCCTTTAGTTTCTCATTTCTTGGGTTAGCTTCCAAAATAGGGGTTAGGTGGAGCATCTTCAGGAACACCCAGATAAACTTTGTGCACAGTAACAGATTCTCTTGGTCTTGTTCACAGCCCAGTGCTGTGGGTTTTCATTACGGTTTTTTGGATCATGGGTTGTACTAGTTGTCTTCCCACTGCTATAAGAGGCACTTAATGAGACCAAGAGCTTACATTTGGGTTGTTCTGATCACCCCTTTTGGAACTGAAAGCAGAAATGGCCCCTGGAAGTGCAGAAGAGCTCTGATTCCTGCCAAGCAGCAGCTTGCAGTTAAAATTGCCACATACATGACAGCGATAGGACTTCCTTGGAGTTGTCCAGTTTACAGGGGGAGGCAGGAATACTTAAGTGTACTCCTGGCTTGTAATTTCTGTAGTCAATCTTATTGTTCCTTTAACTTTCTAACCTGTGCATGCTGATATGCACCTGAAATGGAAAGCTCACTGCCTCAGCTAACAGGGAGTTTAAAACAAAAAACAGATATACAGAGAGGAGTTTGGGTTTATTTAAAGTAAGTCTTAAGTCTCTCATTAGAGGGCTTTGTGTCAAACTACCAGGTAACCTGGGCATGTCCCAGGCTCATCCTGTATTTCTTCCACAGTGCCATGCAGCTTCCACAGCCTTGTCTGCAGCACACACACATTCCCTTTGACAGCATTTTCTAATGACAAATCACTCATTTCCCAGTAATCAGCATATTTGCAATCATGTAAATACTCCCGAATTTCCCAGCTGGTTTTCTTTTCAACTCCCCAGATTGATTACATCGATGGCAAGGGGAGAGGAGTAATTGCTACGAAACATTTTAATCGGGGCGAGTTTGTGGTTGAGTATCACGGGGATCTCATCGAGATCACGGACGCCAAGAAACGGGAAGCTGTGTATGCTCAGGATCCATCCACCGGCTGCTACATGTACTACTTCCAGTACCTCAGCAAAACATACTGGTAAGCTCCTCTTCCCTCAGGTGCTGGCCCAGAGAGGCCTTGGGTGGTGCTAAGCCTTTTCTTGTTTTATGCAAGCTTTTTGTTTTTAATGGGAAGCATGAAAGCCTTTGGAGCACTGACCCATGGTGCCAGAGCCCCCTGGATGTCTGGGCTGTAGGAAATGGGTGACTGAGAGCACTGTTCTCTGAAGTGCAGCACCAGCTGTGTGGAGAGCTGCGTCTGCTTGGATGTGACTTCTAGCCCAACTTCTTCTCTCCTAAAACTCCTTTCTCTTGAGTTGCAAGGATTTGGTTTGAAAAGCAGGATGGACAAACTCTCTGGAAGAGAAACATTTCCTTCAGCTGTCTTTGACTGGGTGCCCTTCTTTCCCCAGCACCTGACACCTACCCCAGGTTCATGCTTTATCATATTTGCTGTTTCATTTGCCCCAAACTCCATTTTCTCTCAGGGCAACTCCTCTGATTACGTTCTTTCCTCCTTGGCTGATCCTGCAGTGTGGGTCACTTAACCTGCCCATTGATTACCTTGCAGTGCCCTGTATTCTGAGGGTCTGAGTTGCAGTCCAGATGCCATCACAGCTGCCATAACACTTCTTGTGCAGTGAGGGGCACGAGGGCTGGAGCATCCAGCTCTCTGGAATTTGGGCCTGTAGTGTTTGGGCATTCTCAGCCTTCTGTGGGGGCAGAGACTTTTGCTGGTTTGCTCAGTAAATATACTTAGCTTGAACACAGCTTTCTTGAGGGGAGGATATTTAAGGTATCCACCCTCTCTGGTGGTGTTTTACATCTGGATTCAGCTATTTCTGAAAACAGGAGCTCAAACAGTCTAAAAATTTCAGTTCTGTGCTAAATAAAAAAAAATCTCAGTTGTTTTAGTTCCCCTGCATTGCCATATTTACGTGCTGTCTGTTTAATCATGGTTGGTCTGGAATGTTCTGTTTCTCCTTCATTTTCCAAGCCTTGTGTGGATTCCTCATTCTTTACCCTGCTTGCACTGGGGTTCTGTCCACACACGTGTCCCATGGCACAATCCCACTCTGTTCTTGTTCTTGCAGCGTGGATGCTACAAAAGAAACAAACCGACTGGGGAGGCTCATTAACCACAGCAAATGTGGCAACTGTCAGACCAAGCTGCACGACATCGATGGTGTTCCTCATCTCATCCTCATCGCTTCCAGGGACATTAAAGCAGGTGAAGAACTCTTGTACGACTATGGAGACAGAAGCAAAGCTTCCATTGAAGCTCATCCGTGGCTGAAACACTAATTCATCTTCTTTGTTTTGGTTGGTTTTTCTTCCTGGACTGAGTGTTCTACAAGGAGTCAGTGGATTTTTGGTTTTTCCTTGCCCTCACTTCCCTCAGCTTTCTTAGTGGACTGCTTATGGTCTTCCGAGCTCCTTACAAACCACCTTTTTGCTTTGCAGTATTTAAATACCTATTACAGTTTTCCAGGCAGGCTTCAATAATTGATCTTAGATTGCCAAACCTTTGATATCATAAAAGGAAACCCTCCCTCGAATCTGAATGCTTCTGCATAGTGACCAGTGCCACTTGAGCAGTCAAGGACTTGCACAGAAACTGAAATCACTGGGGTTGTGCTTCTGCTTTCGCAACAAAATCTCACACTTCACTTTGGGGTGATGAACCCGGCGTTAACTCTGACAGCAGAAGTGCTTCTGTACTCTGTTCTGACAGCCTGTCAGCCTGCTGTTCACAGCCCAGTGCTGACAGGCTTCTCTGACATGGATGCTACTATCATTCTCCAAAAATTCGTGGTAGGAATCCAGTTTTTCCAGTGTTGTAGAATCCGTTGGCGATGAACTTTAAATGCACTGGCACTGAGGAAAAAAAGGATGGTCAGATTGGCTGCTTTTTCAGGAGAAATGACTCCCAGCCAAGTGAGGATAGATTTTGATAGACTGGGTGGATACTGAGTACAAATGTGAAGATAAACTTCAGTAAGAATCAATGTTTGACATTACTTATTTTCTAAAATTTAAGAAGGTACCTTTTTATAGTTGATGGCTGATTCTTGGAGGTGTCTCCCAGAGGATTTTAAAGAAGTAAAAGCTCTCTCCAAAAATTTTTATATTACCTTCCTATGCTAATTAGCCACATCAGAAGCTATTTATTTACTGTGAATGCTTGAAGTAGAGCATAGCGGTTCCAAAAATAGGAGTCCTCTTCATATGCAGCTTCAAAGTGTAACAATGGAGTTCATGCAGTGAAGAAAGTAGATTCCTTATTGCCTGGTCCTGTAGGTCTGTCCAGCATGGTCTGTCTTACATGGGAGTCGAGCACTTGGCATCTCATGGATGTTTGGAATGTTACTGTTGGAGAACCAAACCTGGGATATAGGCAGGCAATACAATGCAGGTCCTTTATGTTAAAGATGAATTCTTACCAGTTGGAATTTTTGCCAAGGCAGGCTTGGCATGTGTGTAGATGAAAATGGCTGTGAGCCATCAGCCACACTTGCTGCTGGCAGATGTCAGCAAGGAATCTGTGGCTCTCTTAATGTCTTCTATTCCTCATGTCTCGAAGGCTGCTGCTGTTCCAGCTGAATGCCCTCTAGGACAATCTTAGATGCTTGCCTATGTGATAGGTCAGACAGCAACAACATCCTGGTTGTGTGCTCCAGCAGCAAGAGAGGTGGCTTAGTGATGTATTTTTTAAATTAAAAACTTGAAGACAATGTCTGTGTAAAATAAAGAATATATTTATTATTGATGAAGTGGCTGCTATACTACCTGTCTCCATTGCAGTTCATGAGCATTTGGAAAGAAAGCTGTGAAAATCAGTAAGTATGAAATTTTCAGATTTACTTCAGATTTACTGCTTAACACGAGGCAAACTTGTCAGAGCCAGCCTGGGTGTGTTCACATTTCTGAAGAAGTAACTGGAGGCCTCTTACCTTCCATGTACAGAGTTTCAGGTAAGATAAGGCCAACTTCTCTGAGTTGGCACTGATTTTTCTCTGCTCTCAACAGCAGAGACCTCAGCAGTGTGTACAGTTTCCCCTTAAACTAGAGCACTTCCCTCAAGTCAAGATTAGAATAAAATTATTCTTTTTGTTTTATTTAAACACTTGTCCTTTATCAGGTTGAATAGCTTAAAACTTCTGTTCTTCAGCATCACTTCTGTAAACGAGGAAGGGGGAAGGTCTCCCTGTTTTATATAAAAACAAAGTTGTCTTCTCTGAAGGGCTTAACTGGTAATGGAGTAGCACTGGGTCAGATGGAAATAAAGCTGATGTTGCACTGCATATGTATCCTTGACTTTCCTAGGGCCTGATGTATCAATACACTTCTCACAGAAACACAAACTGCTGTTTGGATGTTGATCTCTGTGCCTGATAGGAAGGGTTCATCTTCTAACAAGCTGTAAAGGACTTCCCTGGAAAAGATGTCCTTGGGTGGGGAGCTAAACTGCTCTTTCTAAAGGAGATTGGAAGATACACTCCTGGATTAAACCACAGAAGAGGATGGAGTTCAGAGCACACCCCCCTTTTTAGCTCAGAGGTATGTCGTGGCTGTTGCTAATTCATGATTGTTTCTTTTTCTTGATTCATTTTTTTCTAAGCACAAAGCCTCTGCTCAGGCAATGCAGTAACTTCCTTCCCTGCTGCTCTTCTCTAGAAAACACATCCTGAGGGCATGGCCAAGGCTTTTTGATATTTTGAAGATGGCCAAATGAGTCGTTTGTGCCCTGCCTAAACGAGCTGGCTCAGGTCAGACCTCTGTGGTGCTGCCTTGCCCAGGCAGAGTTGCCAAGGAGCTCTGAAGGGAGGCTGCAGATCTGCCTTCTGCTGGGCCACACTCACTCTGCCTCCCAGCAGATGTGTGAAGTGTCCTATATTTTTCATGCTGCCAGTGTCTGAGGGGGAATCAAAAGACTTCAGAGCCTGCTTTCGCTTCTGAAGAGAGCAAGATCACAGTTTGATACCTGTCACTGCTCCTTTTATGTCGCTTCAGACTTTTCTGCCCTGGATATTCTACCTGTCTGAATGGGGAACTTAATTGGTGTCTTTCAAGCTTCTTTTCCCACTCCTCTGTTTGCCCTGTATCCTTCCACTGGTGATAAATCTCATTACTGGGGCCAACACACAGCTTGTGGCAGTCGATGGGAAGAACAGAGTTTATGCAAAACACAGCTGCCTTCCTCAGGAGCCCCCAGCTGTCAGAAATGAGCTGGTTGCTGCATCTGTTCCAGTGTCAGCATTTCTGCACCCCAGTCCTTCATGTGGGCAGAGCACGAGGCAGTAGCTTTGCTTCTCTCGCTGTGCTCTTCACCATCGTTCATCTCAGCCCCAAACAGCCACTGGTGAATGGCAGGTATCTCTTAAATATCATCTTCATCTTGTAAACCCCTTTGGGCTCAGTGTTTTGATAGCTGGACAGGCTAAATATGTGGTAGTATTGATCAGCACAGGGTCTTTTAATAAGAATGAACCCCACCTTTGTAAAAACGTTTATTTTCTACATGTGGGTCATGTCTGACAGGAATCTAGGAAGTACAAAAAGTGCCTGTTTTAAACAGTTTCTGAAAAAGCAGAGTGAAAACTATTCTGAAAGAATATCATACAACACGATTTTGATGAGATTGCTCATCCTCTCCAGCAGGAGTGATGCTGCTGCTGCTTCCAATCCTGGTCTCCCCCAGCACCTCCGAGGCTCATCAGTGCCATTCCCAACAGGAGTCTCTGAAGGTGCTCATTTTCCATGCTTAAAAGAAAACCTAAAAAAAAGAGTCAACAAGGAAACAATAATGCACAACTGGAAAAGCAGGAGCATGCAGTGAGGTGGCTGTGTCAGTGTTTTGGGGAACTTTAGGGCCATGGCCTGAGCTCGTGGGTGCTGAGCACGATGAAAACAAACCTCCAGGGCCAGCGTGTTCCCACAGCACAGGCCCGAGGTGCTGGCAGGGGAGGCAAACTCTGCATTGCTTTGCTCTGAAATGCTTGTTTCTCCGAGGACAAGAGTGACTCCCTGCTTGCCTGGGTGGAGGTTGCCTTCCTGTGGAGTGCTTTTTCCACAGGAAAAGATTTCCTTATCAGGCTTTTAACTTTACAGGGGGAGCAGGAGAAAACAATCTCTGGCCAACTAGGTTCAAGTTCAGCATCCACCCCTGGATTCTCTGTGGATGAAGGTGCCATGTTCTCCCAAATTCTGCCCCAAAAGCTGCAGACAAACTTACAGCCGTTTGATGATTGTCTTCTCCTCACTGTCCTTGCTGGTACCAGCACTGCTCCCAGTGGTTTCTTTCTCCAGTTCTTCAGTTTGGTCCTTTTTCTGTGAGATGATCCCACTGGGAAGAGAAAGGGGTTTTGTTTATTTTTCATGGGTTTGTGCACAGTGTGGAATTGCAGGTGTTAAACCCTTCCCTGGGCAGCTGGGACATGGATGAATGGGAGTTCACAGGACAGGGATGGCAGCCCAGCCTCTTCCTTGGAATGAATGGAAAATAATGGATTATTATCCCTAAATATCAGAATGTGATGTTTCTGGGGCTGTGTTTTGATGGGAACACTGAAGTAACAAGCTGACTTCTCCACAGAGACAAAATGGCAAATCATAATGGGAGTGAAAGGGAAGTGTGATTATACACTGGATTTGTAGGGAAGCCCAAGGACAACAGGAGGGTGCAGACACAAAAGGTGACTCCTGCATGGGTGGATCTGTGGTACCTTCAGCACAGCCACGAAGGCTGGGAAGACAGGGCAGATTCCCAGCAGGGGCTGCTCCTCTTCCCACCCTACAGAGGAGAGAAGAAAGGCTTGGCCTCAGCTCTAGATTTTGTCATCCCTCTTGGCTGTTTCTACAGTGTATAACCACCTACTTCAGGCTTCAGCCTTCCCAAAGGGTGTTTTCTCTGCTTGGAACCAGATTGGACTTTCCCAGCCCTGCACCCTCAGTGTTTTCACAGCGTGCCCATCACTGTCCTGAGCTGACCTCGTTTGCTGGGAGAGCACAGTAGATCAAAGCCTGAGCCTGCAGGAGCTGAAGGCTGAGAGCAGCCAAGCACCACTCAGCTGCCTCTGGAAATACAAACACAGAGGATCTACAAACTGGTGGGACTTCAGGCACAGGGAAATTCCCAGGCCGATCCTCCTCTTGGAGAAACAGGACTGTGAGCTGTTTGGTGACACTGCAGAGCTTTAATATCTGCACAACAACTTTTACCCAGAAATCATGACAACTGCACTCCCCAAACCCCATCAGTCAGCGTGAGCCAGGCCTTATGAGGGTGTTTGTTACTTTGTGCTACACTGAGCTTATTTCCGATTTACACAAGGCATTTTAGCACATGTATTTATCCTCTTCCCCTGCACAACTACTCTCTGGCTGTACAAGGACAATTAGAATTTTATGTGACTGTTTAAAGGGAAAATGGTTTTTTGCTTTAGCTGTAGCACTCTCCAAGGAGATAACCACACAGAATTCCAAGGAGCTGAAAAGCAGCCCTGCCCCACTCCGTGCACAGCACTGTGACTCAAATCTCTCAAAAACTGAACACAATCCCACTGTTAATTTTTAACTTGGCCTGTACTAGGCTAGCAAGAAGCTGTTTCAGTGGCTGCACAGCAAAGCATCCAGCTGAGCTGGGGAAGTGCTGTCAGGCAGTTTGTAAATTCTTGGATTTAACTTCTTGGCCTACCCTGCCTGTTACAGACAAGACAAAGGGTGGGCTCACTGTATCCAGGAGGCTGTTGCTGAGATACCTCAAATGAAATCTAATGTGCTTGTTTTGTCTCTAGATTAGGTAGTTTCTTGCCCCAAAGAGTTTAATCTGAGGAGGGGCAAAGATTGGGGAGAGCAGCCTTGGGGGTGAATGAATTTGTAGCACCAAGAGCAAGACCCTTCCTCATCCCACCCTTTGCCTCACACTGGTTCTCATGCTGGTCCCTTCGAGAGAGACCAAACCCTCCTCTGAAAGCCCTTGTTTTGCACAGCTCAAGTGCCAACCCTCTGCTGGCAAGTCTTAAACTCCCCCAGCTTGTGTTGAATGATGAAAGAGCTCAATTTCCCTAGGTTAGTCCATGCCCCCGTGGGAGTGCAGGACCAGGACAAGGCAGTGTGCCCACGCTGCAGGAAGAAGGAAACTTTGACTAAAGCTGAGCTGGAAACCCCCTGCTCTTTGGTAGGTGATGAGGCTTTGGACACAGAGTGTGTGCAGCTGCTGTGACTGCACAGCTGGATTCCTGTGCATGGGAACCCACTGATGTGGAGTGGGAGCAACTGTGTGTAGGCTGACAGTGGGACAACTATGGGAGCAGGGAACAGGCTGACAACTGTGCAGAGCAAAAGGGAGTTTAATTTTAAAATGCTGTTGTGTAGAGGCTTCCTTGTTCCCCCATTCTTCTTTGCTTGTTTGAATGCTTTTGGGAGCATGAGTGTCTCTTACATACCTGGGCAGCATCTGGCCCAAACCTGCAACACTCTTACCTAAGTTCCCCAGACAAGAAGTAATTGTTATTTGTAGTTATTAGCCCTTTGCTGCCTTCATGCTGTACCTCTTATAGCACTGCAGCTCCTCTTGCACCACCAGGAGTTGAGCTTTCAGCTGGTTTCGCTCCTGCAGCACATCCCGCAGCTCCTGCATCGTGAACCGGGGCCGGTTGGGATCTGTGAGGTCGATCACCATTTTATCTGGTCCAAGGCTGAGCTGTGACAGAAACAGTGGGGCTCATGATCATGTAACCTCCCAAACCCATAGAGTGAAACCCCTGAATTTTAAAAATATGTAGTTTGTGATCAACTCATACTAGTTCTACAATCTTTTTTTCCCCAAGCAGTTAATTATAGTGCTTCATAGTACTTTTGTGTTCCCTTGGTGACTGCATTCTCTGACCCCAGCTGTGACAGGCCCTGACTACAGCTAAAAGCACAGTCTCTGTCCCAAAGTGCTTGCAGTTTAGTTTGCCAAGAAGCTGCTTTTATCAGCTTTTCTCATGATGTGAGAGGGAGAGCAATCTAATCTCACATCAGAGCTGTGTGGCAGAGATAGGTGAGACCTGAATTCTCCTTTTCTGGTGTAAGACCTTTGTGGTAGTGGCTTTTTTGGTCACGGAGTTTCCCTGGTGCGAGGTAAGGAAACTTTGGTGTTTGCATAAATGGTAAGTTGTCTCTGTGGGGCCGGTGCTGTGCAAGAGCCAAACACGGTGGGGTTGTACTCGTGAACTCTCTGCGTGTCTGGAGAACTTTGCTGACTGAGATGAAGTGGGTTAATCGCTGCAAGTGACCCGGGAGGGAGACACCCACAGCACGGCGAGTTGTGACACCGCCACGGGAAGGGCTCCAGGGCTTCCAGGCCAACCACGGGAAGTGACAAAAGGCACCACAGGTACCCTCCAGCCCCTCTGGTGACATTCGGGCCTGTATCCCCATGTCCCTGTGTCCCCGTGTCCCTGTATCCCCATGTCCCATGTCCCTGTGTCCCCGTGTCCCTGTATCCCCATGTCCCATGTCCCTGTGTGTCTCCGTGTCCCGCACCCACCTGCGGGTTGCTGCCCGTGTCCCGCAGCCGCTCCAGCTCCCTCCTCAGGCTGTCCCGCTCCCTCCGCAGCTGCTCCTCGGCCAGGCTGCTCTCGCTCACCAGCGCCTCCAGCATCTCCAGCACCCGCACGATCCTGAACTGCAGCCGGGCGCGGGCTGCGGGCAGGTCGGGCCCTGCGCGGAGCTGCAGCAGGTCCCGGCCCACCACGGACGAGATGTCGTACACATCGGCGGCCGTCAGCTGGAACGGGCTCTTCTCCAGGGCGCTCTCCGGGCCGCCATCCCCATCCTCCTCCTCCTCCTCGTCCAGCTCCTCCTCCTCCCGGCCGCGCTGCATTCCCTTCCCTCCCTCCTTCCCTTCCCTTCCCTGCGGCCCGGGCGGAGCTGCGGGCGGAGCGGCCCCTCCTGCCCCGCCCGGCCCGTCCCCTGTCCCTGCCCCTTCCCCTTCCCTTCCGTTCCCTTCCCCTGTGCCCGGGCCTGCGGAGGCACCGCCCGCCGCTCCGGTACGGGATGGGGGGCACGGGGGGATCCGGGGCCGGGAGAGGGGCTGGACCGGGCCGGGGACCGGGAGGGATGGGAAGGGAAGGGAAAGGAAGGGAGAGGCTCCCTGGCTCTGCCCCCGCAGCCGAACTCGGCAGCGTTTTTCAGTTTATCTCGTTTTATTTCAGTTGATCTCGTTTTAGGGAGGCTCCGGAGGAAGACGCAGCCCCAGCCGCGCCGTGAGCGCCCCCTGCCCCTCCTTCCCTCCGTGTGCCCCCCCCGCGGCTGGCCATGGCAGACTGGGCCCCCATCGCCAAGGAGTACGACCCGCTCAAGGCCGGCAGCATCGACGGCACGGACGAGGAGCCGCACGACAGGGCCATCTGGAGGGCCATGCTGGCCCGCTACGTGCCCAACAAGGGCGTCACGGGCGACCCGAACCTCACCCTCTTCGTGGCCAGGCTGAACCTGCAGACCACGGAGGAGAAGCTGAGGGAGGTGTTCTCCCGGTACGGGGACATCAGGAAGGTGCGCCTGGTGCGGGACCTGGTGACGGGGTTCTCCAAGGGCTACGCGTTCGTGGAGTACAAGGAGGAGCGGGCGCTCCTGAAGGCGCACAGGGACGCCAACAGGCTGGTCATCGACCAGCACGAGATCTTCGTAGACTTCGAACTGGAAAGGACGCTCAAAGGGTGGATCCCCCGCAGGCTCGGAGGGGGCTTTGGGGGCAAGAAGGAATCCGGGCAGCTGCGGTTCGGAGGGCGGGACAGGCCCTTCCGAAAGCCCATCAATTTACCGAACGTGAAAAATGATTTCTATGGAGAAGGATCGTCGGAGAAAAGAAACTGGTCCCGTGAGGGGACGAGGGACTGGAGAACGAGGGAGCGGGACCACGAGAGGAGCAGAGACAAGCGCTGGGGAGAGAGGGAGAGGCCGTGGGCTTGGGGTGACAGTGAGAGGGACTCCAGAGAGGAGAGGAGCAGAGGGAGGGACAGGAGGGACAGGGACAGGAAGGACAGGGAGAGAGACCGGAGCAGGGAGAGAGATCCCAAGAGGCAAAGAGATGATGACAAGCACCGATAGCTGGCTGTGCCTTGTCCTTGCGGTGTGTCACCTCCTGCTGCCTGCACAGCCTTTCGGTCCCAGGTGTTCCCTGCAGCTCGGGGCTGGGAGCGGCATTCCCAGGACAAGCTGCGGTGTTCCTGTCTCGTGTCCATGACTCCCGGGCCAGCAGCTCTCTGTGGTTTGGTTCCTAATGGAATTCAGATAAGCGTTGAATTGTTCAGAGAAAATAAACTTTTGTATTAGTTTTTGAACTGTTAGTTATGAAACGCTCACTTGTTGGAGGCACAGGAATGGAATAGCAACAAACTAAAGCTTCTGAGAAACAGCCCCTGAAACAGAAGCTGCTGAGAAGAGACTTCATTTTCTTGAAGACACTGGCACAGACAAGGCCTTTGGTGATACTCCGTCCTGAATCAGTTCTGCCAGGTGAGAGAGAAGTGCGTGACCAATCCATTTTGTGTGTCATGGGAGGAGGTGGCTCCTTTGTGCACCAGGAATGCACCACAGAGCAGTTAACAGGTCAGAAAATGCCTCATGTTCCTGATGAATCCATGGATGTTCCCTGAGGGATGGTGTCACGGGTAAATGTTGCAGCTGCACCCCCTGTCCTCTGTGTGGGGTTTAAATCCATTCTAGAAACTGAGTTTGCTGCTGGTCGTAGCTGATTTGGGGAAAACAGAGTGAAGCATCTCCTTTTCAGGGCCAGGATGTGCATTTACAGACACATCTCTTGGAGAGCTTACAGTGCTTTCTAGAAAAGGCTCTGTCATGGTCTTTGTCATCACAAGCAATTCCTAAATATATAATGTATTTTAAACTGTATTTCATCAACCTTTGAATGGCTCTGTCCTAAATCTTGCCTGGTTTGAGGCTGTGTTTTCATTAAGAGTTGTTCTTGCATTTGCAAGAAGGGGTGGTATTAACTTTTCACAAAAAAAAAAAAGGACACAAGTGTTGCAGAAATACATGTTTTTCAGAAATATTTATTAAACTGTTAAAATGATTTATTGTCAACAGAAAAAAATAACCCATAAAATGCTTGACCCTGCACTTGGCAGGCAGGACTGTTCTGCCCCTTACCTGCCACCATCCTGGCCCCTTCTCTAAAAGCAGATGTTCCTTGGATGAGAGAACCAAGACCTGACAGAGCTAAAGTCTTTACAAACACTTCCCTCTGGGCCATCCTCCCTGGGGGCACTTGGGGGATGTGACATGACAGCGAGTGGTTAATGCCAGCAGGGCAGGAGGAGTGAGGAGGGTTTTGAGGTAATGGGCTGCAGAGATGAGTGGGGGACTCTTGTCCTGCTGAGTGCTGTGCTTTGTTGGGTGCCCCTGGTGCCAGGCCCGGCTTTACTGCCCCAGGAGCTGCCCTTTGTGATGCAGCTGCTCAGGCTCTGTCTGTGCACTCCCATTATCCCAGCTCATTGCTCTCAGCTGATTCCCAAAGGATGTGCTTACTTAGGCCCTGCTCTGGCATTGTCCCTGCTCACTGCATCCCTTCTCACTGCCACATGCCTGGACTGCACCAGGCAGAGACTCCACGGGGTCACTCACAATTCAGCTGCCTGATGGGACTCTGCTGTACGTTTGGTTTTCTCACATGGAAGTGAATCCAGACCTTGACAACTTAAGTATCATTAAATGAAGACCCTTCCCCCATTTAAGAATTACTTTTGACTGTGCAGGGGAAGTGCTGCTGTTTCATGGATGTTACCAAAACACAACCAGGCAGAAGCCACCCATGCCAGGTGCTGCCATCACCAGATCCCATGCAGGTGTCTCCTGTAAGGCCACACGTCCCCCCTGCCTCGAGCTGCAGTGAGAGCAGGGAGGCCCAGTAAACACTTTCCCTACCTAGAACACGAGGAAGGTCTGTGCTTGGAATGAAGCAGTTGCAGCCAGGAGCAGAACAGCACACAGCTCACTGCTGCAGGGAACAGCCCCCTGTCAGGGCTTCACTACAGACAGGCTGAGAACCATTTGCTGCTCACACACATCAGAGAACCCAGCCTTGGATCACCCTCTAATGAAACAACTGGCTCACTCTCACCTAGTTCCTTCTGCACTCAGTACCCAGAGCAGATGGAGCTTTGCTCCAGCCTGAGCTGTATTTCCTGTCCTCAGTGCCACTCCTGAGAGGAGGCTCTGCACAGAGCAGGTGGAGCTGCTGGGGGTGCCAAAGCAGCTCCAGCCCCTGGCACTGAGCTGCCCCTGGCCCTGCCATCACAGGAGGCTCCTCAGCAGCAGTGGTGCCCCAGCACAGGCCCTGTGAGGGCAGAGACACAGCCCAGTCCTCACATGGATGTTCTCACCGTCTCCCACCTGGGCAGGGGCCCATGGAGTGTGTGGTGCAGGTGGGATGCTCTGCCATGGGCTGGACACAAGTCATTTTGGGGGGGTTTAGTGTTGTACGTCTGACCTCGGTCAGACCTGGCTCTCCCAGGCTCAGCTGCAAAGCAGGGTAAATCCCAGCCTCCAGCAGCTGGGCTGTGCTGGCAGGTTCAGCCCAGCACCAGGGGAGCAGCCTGCACACAGAATGAGTTCATCTGCTCTGCCCACCCAGTGTTTAGTCAGAGAAGACGTTTGGAGTTGGGGCCACCTCCAGGTCAAACAGCTGGTGGCAGCCAGCTGAAGACGTGTTTCCCTCCAAGGTTGGGCAGTCTTAGACAGGAAACTGGAGTGTGACTTAATTAAAAACCTCTCTGTGGGAAAGCTCTAATTCCTTTCCAGCAGCTGCCTGCTACTCTGGGGGAAGTCCCCGGTAAGAAGGAAAGAATCCAAGAGAGGATTCCTCCCTGTAAGCAACTTGTTTTCCATTAATACTGCAGAACTCATGGCAAAACGCAAGGCACGCTCACCTCATACATGGGCTCTTCATGCTTTAGGCACTAAAAGCACAAGGGAACTGTACACTCACTGTCCCTCTCAAGGCTACTCCAGTTTCTCACTGTGCCAGGTGGGTTTCCAAGGGGTTCCTCCGCAGGATGCCGATGCCAGCGGCACGGACAGGACACAGCAGAGCTCTGGGCTGCCACGGAGGGTGTCCAGCTGTCGTGTCCCTCTTGAAAAAATTCTCACAGAAATAAAAAAGCAAACAACCAATAGTGTTAACAAACAGGGTGGAAGAGTCTTTGCCCTGTACTAGATACTGTACACTGCAAACAAACTTCTAATAATGGCACAGGTCCTCTTTTTTTTGGTTTAAAGAAGCTTGTGTTACTGTAGTTAATGCAAGAACAAGACCATGGACTTGTTATTCAGCACACAAGAAGTCATCTAGAAGCTTCCACGTCCCAGGGTGTCAGCGACTGTTACTACAAAGCTTGGGCTGTGTTTGCAGCAAACAGTCCCCAAGTGACCAGCGAGGGATCCCTTTGGGAGGGTCTGGAACAACCCCGAGGTGTGCGAGGCAAGACCAGTGAGGAGCTGCCGTGGTGCTTTACAGGAGCTTCTTGTTCCGACCCTGCTGGGTCTGCTGCAGCAAACGGGGCACCTCAGGCTTCAGTCACAAGTGCTGCAGGGCTTCCTGGCCTTGTTCCATGTAGGAGTCATCTCGACTCGAGTTTGACCATTCTCCAAAAGTCCCCTGGAAGTGGACGTGTTTCTGCGACGCCTGCAGACGTTTCTTATCACGGGAGAAGAAACTAAACCTTCCGGGAGGGGAGGGAGAGGAAAGGAGACTCTTTACCATCCTTGAAACGCTTCAAACACCCGCCCTGATACACAGCACAACAAAACCCAGAGCAAAGGAAGGTTTGCATCTGCAAAAACTCAAGGCAGAGCAGCCTGAAGGGGGTGCAGTCAGGATGTTGTTAGGGATGGAGCCAGTGCAATCTCGAGCAGTTTGGCTGAGGAAGCTTCAGAGAAGCTCTAAATGCTGTTGACTCTACAGGGTGCAGGTGCCACTCAGATGGACATCCCCCCTTCCCCAGCCCTCAGGTAACAAAGCAACACCATACAGGTTAGTTCCTTGGCATGAGTAAAGTGGTATCTTTAACATTCAATCTGTATATTTATTTATAGAATTTTTTTTAGGAGTGTCAGCAGGGATCTTATTCATAAGCCTCCACATTTTTTTCCAAGTGCACAGATTTTGATAGATAGACTTGATTCCTGCAAGATTAAGTGGATAAATGCACCAATGTGCACAGAGTGAAGGTTCCAAAGCAATGCACCTGAGTGTGCACGTCATTCCCTGCCCCAGGCCTGGTGCACCCAGAGAATGAGGTACATGAACCAACAGCCTTTCCACACAACAACAAACTGCCAGCCAAAATACAGTGGGGGAAATCCTTAGTATTGTTGGATTCGTATGGGATGAAGTTACTTGATTAGGCAAAGTCATGTCTGCTGTGAGCTCAGTACAAGGGGTGTTAGTGCAGTGTCTGGGCCTGCTGAGAAATGCAGAATTTGTGGTTCCAGTGACCAAAGGACTGAGGTGGCTGTGCCTCCTTTTGCTTTCAGTAGGTGAAGACTGTGTGGCCTGCACTGTGCCAAGTGTAACCCAGTTGTGATCCAGGCCAGGAACTGCTAAACTTCCACAGGAAGGGACTGTGCAAATATAAACTCAGCTTTGGCAGGGGGTGGAGTGTTGGTATTCCATATAAATATGGAATTCATATTTATTCAGGGCATAAAGCTGAGCCTGAGTCCATGCCCCACCATCCTCAGTGCTGTCCCTTCTCCCTTCCATCCCTCCCAGCACCACCATCCCACCATCCCTGTGCAGAGCAGGGAATTCTGCCTTCCCTGTCTCCACTCACACAGGAGGTTGGATTGGTGTCAGATATGGTTTAAGGCAGTTTTCCTGAAAAAATATCCTATAATACTTCCAGGTAAGCATGATGACAGTTATTAATAATATTAAGAATAATTATTTGTTGACTAGAAAATGATATAAACCACTACACAAGTG
The DNA here is from genome assembly GCA_013396655.1 of Campylorhamphus procurvoides. NCBI lineage: Eukaryota > Metazoa > Chordata > Aves > Passeriformes > Dendrocolaptidae > Campylorhamphus > Campylorhamphus procurvoides. Next base: position 5,080,907 of record WBMV01016874.1, on the reverse strand, counting down.
CAATGTCAGAATGTTGCCAGCAGGACCTGAACCTTTGCATTTCCTGGCTTCAAATGTGCAGCCTTAATAGTGAAATAAATCTTTTGCACTTAATGAACCTCCTACTTTTCTACCACCTTCATCCCAGGAGCTTGTGAATTCACACACATATGCAAGGTCTTTGCAGGGCCACAGCCAGTTCCAGCTGATAAAAGAAGCTTTCAGTGACCAAGGCTTTGTGCTGAGCACGTTTGGTCCTGCCTGGGCAGGGTCACTGTCTGGAAGGCCACACAAAGGGCTGCTGTGTTTATGCAGCAAGTTTCAAATGCCAAAGCTCAGGATTTTTTCACTTTATCATAAAATTAAGAGAGAGAAAAATATGTTTGTAAGATCTCCAAAGGGTTCAGGTGTTTTAATTCCTCCTGAAACAATGACAATTGTTATTATGCCTGGAAAATTCTCATGGAGGATGTTTGGGAAAAGCCTGTCTGTGTGGAGAGGAAGGGAATTCAAATACTGTGGTGCTGCTGTAAATATGAAGATCACTAAAGCAGCAGTTCTAAGGCAAAGAGACTTTGCAGCAACAATTATCAGTACATCTTCCAGGGAGAGCCAAGAACTGGATGAGAGAATGGATTATGGAGTGTTCACTCTTCCAAAATACATGATTAGAGACAAAATATACAGGGCATAGATAGAAAGACATGGAAGCAACAGCCTGTAATTAACACTGGAAATTAATGTAGAAGTCACCCACTCCTTTCTGTAACTCCAGCTAACTGTAACAAACCACTAGGAATGAGTTTCTTAAAAAGCAGTGGTGAGAACTGTGAGTAGCCACACTCAGGAAGCAGAATTAAGAGATGCTGGTTAAAACTGCATTTTGCACCGATTTCCCAAGGAATACTCTCTGGTTTAGCATGGTAACATTAAGGCAAAAGGGGGTAAAATGTCAATATCGAGGATGAGCTGGGGACTGCGATGGGTGGAGGACTGACTGGTCATTCTGATGGGCACTTTGATCCTCTGGGATCCCACGAGCAGCCAGGAGAATGCAACCAGCAGTGAGTGTTAGCACAGGGTCATGCAGGAGGAGAAGTACCAAACATTTAAAAACAATTCCTACAAGGGACACAAGTCTTCTTATGGGCTGCAATGTGGGATCGTCTGGAATCAATCCAGCTGCTACCATGGGCATTATGGCTGTAAAGATCCTGGTCAGGAAAGTACAGACACAGAAGAGGTAAGACTGGAGCAAGGGAAAGAAAAAGCATTCCATTAAAAAGAAGAGAGGCAAACATGATACACGGGGTTACTTGGAATTACAACACAGGACACGTTACAGGGAGAGGCGGATCTGCATCACCCAAGACAGCTCTTCCTCAGGGAAAAGCTCCTCATTAGGAAAAACAGTCATGGCACCAGTTTCAATTGCTTTTGGATTTCTAAAAGATACCACTTTTGTGTTGTGAGGCAGCCTGCAACCTGGGTTGGGTTCCACCTCCAGCAATGCAGAGCAGAGTGCACATTTCATTCCCCAAGAGACAAACAGGCACAGACACAATGAGATGGAGGGTGAAGGTGTGTATTAAGAAATACAAAACTCTGCTGTGACTTCTGGATATTGGCAGGAAAAGGGGGTTAGAGAGAACCAGCATCACAGCTAAACATTTTACAAAAATGAGAGCTGATAATTTCCAGTTAGAAACCAGCACTGCGGGTGAAATCGGAAACAACCCCCTGAGAACTCTGTGGTTAAAGGGCCTGTGTCTCTGTTCCAAAGAACCTGAGTTGCTTCACATGCAGGAAGATGCCAACTGCAGGCACTGAATGCTGAAGGGAAACCCTGCAACTGCTCTGGCAGGAACACTGGGGAGCTGCCCACAGCCAGACTGGCTCTTTGTGAGGGTTCAGCACTTACTGAGCATTAGACAATCCATGCAGCTGAGAGGCTGAGAGAGCTGAGAGCTCCGTGCCCAGCCAGCCCCACACCCCCCTGCCAACACACCTCCAGCATACCTGCAACACCCTCTGCTCCCCTAAGGGTTCTCCTCACAGGCTCTCCCTTGGGCCAAACATTTTTCTGAACTGTGGACTAATGTCAATTAAAGATTAGGTTTAAATCACGAGAGACATCTCACTTGTGACCAAAATCAACAGTCACTCACTGCTGTTCTGGGGTTGAAAGCAAAAACAAAGGGGCAAACCCCGCTGGATCATTGGCAGCAGCCAGGATTTCTATTTCTGTGCCATGTGGCACATCCTGAGTTGCAGAACTGACACAGACACACCAGCTTTTGTAGTGTGAGAATAGGAAGAAAACTCCTGGCTGCTTCAGGCATGACATCAGTGACAAACAAGCACGTAGCCTTAAGGAGGAAACAAAAGGGTGTTTTCTGCTCCAAACAGAGGGAGCATTTTTATTCCTTGGACTTTTCCTCCTCAGTAAAGCCTCTTGGTTACAATATTTCATTAAAAGTGTCATGTGATGTGGGAGAGACAAATGTAGAAGTCACTCAGTCTGAGCTCAGAACTGAGAGTTTGCCCCAAATGAGCCAACTCAGAAAAACTGCTGATTCCTGTAACTTTTGGTTTCATTATTTTATGGAGATGCAGCAGAGAATCATCTGAGCACATCCTACATGGCACAGGCTGCATTTACACGTGGCTCCTTCCCTCAGACACTGTGTGGGGAAGGGAAAAAGGGCACATTGCAGAGGCAAGGCTCAAACTTCCACTGAGAAGACCAAGGGGGCCTCCTGGTTTCAGCTTTAATTGGGAAGAAAAGTCTGAAACGGAGGGAAAAGCCACCCCACTTTGCTCTGTAAAGGCTCACAGCATTCCAAGTTCCCATCACATCATTGGGTACAGAAAGTTCCTGTGCCCGTGTGTTTGTTCCCCAGGCAGCCAAAGGTCACCTGGTGGGAGAGGGAGAAGGAGCTCTGGAGGCTGCAGGGGGGTCACACAGGACACACAGGACAGATGCTGCACTGGGGCTCTTTGCTGTCCCCAGCAGGGACATTTCCTGTGCCTTTAAAGCTCATCTACAAGGACACTGTTGACAACACACAGAGAGGGGAGGGGGGAAGGAAAAGAAACCCACACCAGACAACCCCTGTCCNAAGCAGAATTAAGAGATGCTGGTTAAAACTGCATTTTGCACCGATTTCCCAAGGAATACTCTCTGGTTTAGCATGGTAACATTAAGGCAAAAGGGGGTAAAATGTCAATATCGAGGATGAGCTGGGGACTGCGATGGGTGGAGGACTGACTGGTCATTCTGATGGGCACTTTGATCCTCTGGGATCCCACGAGCAGCCAGGAGAATGCAACCAGCAGTGAGTGTTAGCACAGGGTCATGCAGGAGGAGAAGTACCAAACATTTAAAAACAATTCCTACAAGGGACACAAGTCTTCTTATGGGCTGCAATGTGGGATCGTCTGGAATCAATCCAGCTGCTACCATGGGCATTATGGCTGTAAAGATCCTGGTCAGGAAAGTACAGACACAGAAGAGGTAAGACTGGAGCAAGGGAAAGAAAAAGCATTCCATTAAAAAGAAGAGAGGCAAACATGATACACGGGGTTACTTGGAATTACAACACAGGACACGTTACAGGGAGAGGCGGATCTGCATCACCCAAGACAGCTCTTCCTCAGGGAAAAGCTCCTCATTAGGAAAAACAGTCATGGCACCAGTTTCAATTGCTTTTGGATTTCTAAAAGATACCACTTTTGTGTTGTGAGGCAGCCTGCAACCTGGGTTGGGTTCCACCTCCAGCAATGCAGAGCAGAGTGCACATTTCATTCCCCAAGAGACAAACAGGCACAGACACAATGAGATGGAGGGTGAAGGTGTGTATTAAGAAATACAAAACTCTGCTGTGACTTCTGGATATTGGCAGGAAAAGGGGGTTAGAGAGAACCAGCATCACAGCTAAACATTTTACAAAAATGAGAGCTGATAATTTCCAGTTAGAAACCAGCACTGCGGGTGAAATCGGAAACAACCCCCTGAGAACTCTGTGGTTAAAGGGCCTGTGTCTCTGTTCCAAAGAACCTGAGTTGCTTCACATGCAGGAAGATGCCAACTGCAGGCACTGAATGCTGAAGGGAAACCCTGCAACTGCTCTGGCAGGAACACTGGGGAGCTGCCCACAGCCAGACTGGCTCTTTGTGAGGGTTCAGCACTTACTGAGCATTAGACAATCCATGCAGCTGAGAGGCTGAGAGAGCTGAGAGCTCCGTGCCCAGCCAGCCCCACACCCCCCTGCCAACACACCTCCAGCATACCTGCAACACCCTCTGCTCCCCTAAGGGTTCTCCTCACAGGCTCTCCCTTGGGCCAAACATTTTTCTGAACTGTGGACTAATGTCAATTAAAGATTAGGTTTAAATCACGAGAGACATCTCACTTGTGACCAAAATCAACAGTCACTCACTGCTGTTCTGGGGTTGGAAACAAAAACAAAGCGGCAAACCCCACTGGATCATTGGCAGCAGCCAGGATTTCTATTTCTGTGCCCTGTGTCACATCCTGAGTTGCAGAACTGACACAGACACACCAGCTTTTGTAGAGTGTGAGAATAGGAAGAAAACTCCTGGCTGCTTCAGGCATGACATCAGTGACAAACAAGCACGTAGCCTTAAGGAGGAAACAAAAGGGTGTTTTCTGCTCCAAACAGAGGGAGCATTTTTATTCTTTGGACTTTTCCTCCTCAGTAAAGCCTCTTGGTTACAATATTTCATTAAAACTGTCATGTGATGTGGGAGAGACAAATGTAGAAGTCAGTCAGTCTGAGATCAGAACTCAGAGTTTGCCCAAATGAGCCAACTCAAAAAAACTGCTGATTCCTGTAACTTTTGGTTTCATTATTTTATGGAGATGCAGCAGAGAATCATCTGAGCACATCCTACATGGCACAGGCTGCATTTACACGTGGCTCCTTCCCTCAGACACTGTGTGGGGAAGGGAAAAAGGGCACATTGCAGAGGCAAGGCTCAAACTTCCACTGAGAAGACCAAGGGGGCCTCCTGGTTTTGTAGTTCAGCTTTTATCAGGAAGAAAAGTCTGAAACAGGGGGAAAAGCCACCCCACTTTGCTCTGTAAAGGCTCACAGCATTCCAAGTTCCCATCACATCATTGGGTACAGAAAGTTCCTGTGCCCGTGTGTTTGTTCCCCAGGCAGCCAAAGGTCACCTGGTGGGAGAGGGAGAAGGAGCTCTGGAGGCTGCAGGGGGGTCACACAGGACACACAGGACAGATGCTGCACTGGGGCTCTTTGCTGTCCCCAGCAGGGTCATTTCCTGTGCCTTTAAAGCTCATCTACAAGGACACTGTTGACAACACACAGAGAGGGGAAAGGGGAAGGAAAAGAAACCCACACCAGACAACCCCTGTCCAGACAGGCTGCAAGAATCAAGACAAACCTGAAAACTATTACCACCCTTCAGATTCCTCAGGTAGAGAGTTTTATCTTCCCTTATTTAATGTGAAAGCTAAATGGAGAGAGAGCAGAAAGAAACCTGGGGACAGAGCAGGACAGCTAAAGGAAGTAATTTCGGCTTAGGCAGAGTCAAAGGTGATTCCTCACCAACATGAGCTCTGTTTGACAGCCTCTATTTACCAAATATGCCTCACCAAAGTCAGCATTTCTAATCAAATATGGAAACTGCACATGAGCTGAAACCAGCTAAAGTGCTGAAATAAATGTAAAAGGAAAGAGAAGCTTTACAGTGGAGATCTTGTGTCACAAAGTCACTGTTTTTATATCATCACAGTTGCAGAATGAAAACTGAAGTCCAAATCAAAGTGCATTTTCCAGTCATGGGAGAGGAAGGGTTCCCTCAGCACAGGCAGAAATTGGAGTCCACTGAAAATAATCAGCAGTGCCCTCCTGACTTCATGGTCAGCCCAGATCTTCCAATGGAACTTACCCTCACAGGGCTGCTGCTGCTGCTGTTAAACAAGGACTGAGGTTGTGGACATGGGGACAGGATGGAAAAGCCTCTTATGTGGAAACAAATGTCTGTTCCAAAATAATTTATGCTGTTAAAAAAGTGAAGCTTCTTGTAGCACAAAAATCCAGAGCTGCTGTAAGGTTAGAAGACTTAATCTGGAATAAATAAATGTACAGGAGGGGCTTTCCACAGACAAATAGACTATGATTTTACAATTAAGTGGCACACTAGGAACTGCACACCTCTGGCAGGAAGCTCTGGTTCCAGACAGCAACATGAAACACCTCAGAAGAAGGTGGGGTTCTTTTATCCCTCCCCTCCACCAGCAAATTTGCTCAGCAAACAGGTTTTTGTGCTGTTCCCACCGTGCAATTCAGGGTCTAAAGGCTTTGATCAACAGGGCACAGTGAGCTCATGGAGAAATGATAATTCCAGACTGAAAGCTGTCCCAGATCTAGGCAAAGTCTTCCCAAAGCCAGCTGCTGTTTCACATCTGCCAAGTGCTCCTTCAGTGTCTCTCCCATATACAGTAGGAATGTGGTTATCTGTACTTTTAAAGCCTTTAAAATTGTCCTACCCATAAGAAACATTTAGTGTTTGGAGTCTATACCCAGTGTCCACAGAAAATATGCTACTTACAGTCTTTTGATTCCAGATTCAGGTTGAGTTGTGGGCTTTGACTGGATTATAGGTGGAGGTTGAGGGGGTCTAGTTTCTTCTTCCATTTCCTCACTTGAAAGAAAGAAAAGATAATTAATGTTCTCCTTCCAAGCCACTTTAAGATCTACAATTCAATCTGAGGCAGTACTGGGGATGAAGGAGTGCAAAAGGATTTGTTCCAAACTCATAAAAATCAATTGAAGATTTTTCTGTCAAAAAGGAACAGCACCTAGACCTGGGTCTCTAGTCAGTATTTAATTCCCATTCTGACAAAGAGAGGGGAAAGAGGAATGGATTGAATAAAATGTCTAGAATTTTCATTTCAGACCCACTCTTATCCTCATATTTGAAGTTGAAAAGCATTAAATGTTTGTAATCCAAGATTCAGGGAAAACCTGGGAGTTAGGGAAGGACATGATTTCTCCCAAATTTGAGGTACCAGGTTCCAACCAAAGCCAGATCCTTGCAATCTCTACTGAAGCCTTTGCAGAAACAGGAGCTTTGTGGACCCTGTTTCAGAGCACATTTAATGTTTCCTGCCCTGTGGCTCCCCTGTGTATTCCATGCAACAGGAGAGGGGATCTGACCTACCTTTTGTAATACAAAAGCTCCTCTTGAAGTAAGAACACTCTGGATTTCAGTTCATTCCTCTCATGAAGGACGTCCCGGAGCTCCTGCAGGGTGAACCTCGGGCGATTCGGATCTTTTAAGTCCATTGCCATCTTTTCTGACTCTGACAGACACTCATCATTGTTTGGTTCTGCCTGGGGAGTGAAACACGGGCAGGTCAGAAGAGTTTGGAGTATTTATAGATATCTTCCCAGCCCCTTCCTCTCAGCCCTATTAAATCCTCTTTTAAGGGAAACATAGCAATTTTAAGAAGGAAAAAAGGGTAGAAGAAATTTGGTTTTCATGTTAAAGACTTTCAGGGAGAACAATTCAGGGATCTGGTCATCTTGTTCTTTCCTGTGCATGGGGGAAGGTGAGACTGGAAGGCCTGGACACAGAGTCCAACCTGAGCCAACTTAGAGGTGATAAGGCTTTTATGTGGGTAAGGATACAAATAAATGCAGGACACTCAGTTCCAGTGAAGTGCATTTGAAATGTAGCAAAGTCCATTTGAAATGTGCTCCTTTTTGCAAGGACTGATAGAGGCCAGCACGTGAAATCAGAGCTGCCAGAGCAGCCACCAGCTCTCCTTGCAGGATGCAGAGATCAGTCCTGAGCTCCTGTGTGGGATACGAGCTGGAAATTTGAGGAGCTAAGTACTGAAATTCCTGAACAGTCCATTTTTTTAAGCCTGATCTTACCTCTTTTAAGCTTGTGTTTGTGAAACAGTTTGGTGCAATGGGAATTCCCAGAACAGGATTGTGAATTCCCAGAGCAGGACTGTGAATTCCCAGAGCAGGATTGCAGGCCCTGCCCTGCAGGATGAGGCAGCAGAGTGAGGCTCACTGTTTGACCACCCCTTTCATCCAAACACACTCCTTTGCACAGACTAAAAGGAATAAAGATTGATGCAACCTAACAAGAGATTTACCCAAACACTTTTCCTCCTCTTCATGCCCTAGATTATGGTCTGAGCTGATGGGTCCTGTTTTGGTTGTGTATTGCCCCACACTTCTACCCAAATAAGCTATTTTTGCTCAATTTTGCTCAAATCAGCAGAGACTGAGCAGCCTGGAGCCAACACAAATGTCCTTGACTGAAGCCAACAAGCAGTGTCCATTCAGGAACATGCAGCTATTCCAGCTTTCTGCTTGCCACTGCAATTCCTGCCTGAGCTCTGCCCTGGCAAAGGGAGTGGGAACGGCTCTAATGAGAAGAGCTGCCATTGCCATGGAACTGATGAGCTGGGGAGAGGTGAAGAATGAGCCCTTTCTCTCCACACACTGAAGACACTTTCACTCCTGCTGGCTCCAGGCCTGGGCTCCCCAGCCCCATTTACAGAGCTGGGTGTCCTGGCTGGATTAACAGCAATGAAATAATCCTTTTCATTATTAATGCAGTGCTTGCCCAATTCACCAGACATGTCAGCACAACACTGGCAGTCACATTCCAGGGGGGACCCAGGTACCCCATCAGCCTTTACCTCTGCTTCTTGATGGATATTCTGCCTCCTACCAGTGAAGTGGATGATTCCCTGGATGTCTCCCTCTCTGCTGCAGCATTTACAACATGGAGCTCTTACTCCTGCATCCAAACAGCTCTGTGTGACAGAGCAACTCTCAGTTCTTACATGACACACCTTATCCCGTGTCATGTTATTCTAGGAGCAGCATTAGGAAAGGGAAAGGCAAAGTTTGACTCTGGGACTGCTTCTGACACACCTTCTGTTCCACTGTGGTTCACATGTCACCACCACCACCACAGTGCACCCCTGGGACCCACCAGGCCTTGAATATTTGTAGAACTGGCAAAGCCACTTGTCAGCTGTTTGTCCTTGGAAAACCCAGGCTCTTTAAGGACTCAGTGTTTGTTTTCCTTTGGGAAGGGGTAGGTGTGTACAAACAGATTGGAGCCAAACATGCTAACATAGCCCTGCCAAAAGGCTGACTGCCCCCAACACCAGCTGATGCCCCAGAGATTTTGCATTGCTTCATGATGTTTTTAATAGAACACTCTCTTTTGAAGCAATGATTTATTCTGATCTCTGGCAAATTCTGCGCTCTGGTGCGTGACCCAAAGGATGTAAGATAAGTAGCCAAGTGCAAGGGGAGAGCTGTTCCCTCACTGCTGACTTGTGCTGCCACTCTGCCTTCTGCAGGACTAGTCCCCTCCTTTAGGAAAGAGGGATTTGTCCCACTGGATCATCATCTCACCTAGCTGGGCCTTTCCTGTCACAGTGCAATGAGTGACATTGCTCATGTCTCGTGTCACACCTCAACACACAGTGCTGTTTCAAGCCCCACCACTGCCTCTGGTGTGTATCAATCCCATTGACCTTTACCCAAAAAGGAACTTGGTATGAAATCCAAAGCTGTTTAGAAGTGATTTAAAGTGCCTCTTACCTTTACTTGCTCCCCATTCTGGCTCTCCTGGCTGCCCTCGCCCTGCAGTTTCTCTCGCAGCTTGCCCAGCTCTGCCCTCAGGTTGCCCATCTCCTGCTCCTTGGTTTGCAGATACGCTTCCAGCTCCACCTTCTGCTCGATGAGGGCCTTGCCCTGAGCCTCCACCACCGTGATGCGGTGCCGCAGGTCATGGTTGATCTTCATCAGCCTGTTCTGCTGCTGCTGAAGCTGTAAAACATCAGTGAACAGGTCAGTGTCCATTCAGCCATGGTGGCCAAGCCCCAGACATCACGTTAAAGTAGTGGGTTGGACTCAATCTGAAGAATTCTGCTCAGCCCCAGATTAGTTTGTTAGTACCTAATTATCTACTACAGTTTCAGTTACCCAAATTTAATTGGTTTCAAGCATTTTTCCCCCAGCACGGGGAATTCTCCAGCTAAAAGCAAATCCATCCCTTCTGATAATTTCAAAAAAGACAAGTTCAAGGATAGGGCGGCTCATGGGAGTCTGGATCAAATCTTCCCCCAGAAGAGAAGACAGACAAGGTAGAGGAATCCTTAGTATTCAGTTTACAAGTCCTTTGCTCTGAGCTCTGAGGCTCTCCCAATGCAGGATGTGACCAGCTGGGTATGCATGGACAGCCCCAATTCCAAAGGCTGTGGCACATGCTGGAGGCACTTGGGCAGAGCAGGGATCACTAGGCCTGGCACTCACCAGCACCAGAAGAGTCCCATGGCCTAAGGAGACAAGGCAGTGTGAGGATGGGAAGCAAAATATGGGTAAGGAGGTCATTCCTCCTGACACAGAAAGTGCCAAAACATCATGTGGTCCTGGAGTCACAGTGGAGTCTGTGATTCATCTGAGACCAAATCTGGAACAGAAGGTCACTGCTGGCAGAAGCGACCTGTGCTTGGCTCAGGCCCTTTTGTGCCAGCCCTTCCTGTGCAGAGCTAATCCACACTGCACCCCTGGTGTGGGAATGTGTGTGTGGAGTCCTTGCTGCCATCTCTGCAGACAGTGTATGGAGAACACACAGCCCAGTCCCCCACAGCAGGGCTCCCTGCGTGGGCTGAGGCACAGGGTGCTGAGTTTGCGTTGCCAAGGCAGGGAGAGATTCAGGAAGCCAGAGAAAATCACCTGTCCTGTTCCCATGCCAGGTTTGGTCCAGGACACAGCAGTGTGTGTGCCCTGGAGCATGGCCTGCCTGACCATTCCAGACACTCCACAGCTCTGCTGGACGCCTCAGCTGCAGGACTAATAACCTGGCACTGCTTACCCTTTCTACATTCCCTTCAAACTTGAGACCAGACTGAGGAAACACGGGTGAGAAAGAAGAGAAATAGGAAGACCAAGAGTCACTTACAGCCTCTACATCCTCATTTTTAAGCCCAAGTTCCCGGTCCTTTGCTCTGATTTCATCCCTCTGTTTATCTACTACTTCCTTCAGCTTCTTCATGACTTGCCGCTCTCTCTCTGACATCCCTGGTGAAAAAATGAACACAGAAAACAAACCAAGCACAATTAGGAGCTGCTGAGGCTGAGAACAGTAACAGTGAGAAATACTTATGTAAAAGCTCTGGAAGTTGCCTGCTGGTAAAATTACAGAGCTGTTGGAAGATGTTTTAAAGGTTCCTTCGAGGGTAATAGAGAACACAGATGACAGAATCCACTCCATAAAGCCACTGCACAGAATCTCCTTAAAAAAGGGACTGACAGTCCTCAGAAACATTTGTAACAGTGCAGTGCCACTGCTGGGTGTTGCTGCCTGAGTGGTTTTACATCAATGTTCACACTATGCCCCAGGGAGCTTAGTTATCTGTGTGAAAATCTGTAGAATCAGCTGGCCAAGACCCTGTGAAAATTGTAAAAAAGATGGTCTGGATCCTCTACAAGTCACTGTTGTGGATTGCATCTGGGTCCAAACCAGCTGAGGAGCACAGGACCAGAATGTTTTTTTGTTGAAACCCAGTTCTGTGTTGAGTGGAAGGGAGATGAAGCAGGACCTTCAGAGGTACCCCTGCCCCGAGTCCTGAATCCAAACTGAGTCTCAATTACAGGCACATATTTTATCCTCATGTTTTGCCACCCTTTCCCCATCCTATTGTGTGATGATTCATATTTAGAATAACTACTTGAGAGAAAAATACTCCATGGCACTTCACTAGTGAAAGATGTTCTGAACATTGTCAAGAAACCAACACTGATCCTGTTTGAAAATAAGTAAAGGGTTAGATTTACCTGAAATGTGATCAATGAATCATTAGGAAATGTCAGAAAGCACAAAGCAGGAATCATTCTTCCATTTGCCATTATGGAGATAACAGGGATCTGGCACTGCAGTGATGTGCTCTTTGGGGCAGACACAGAGCAGGGGATTGAACTCAGTGAGATGAGGAATCTCCTGCTCTGGCTCTCCCTGATAATGGCACGGAGATGTGTGGTCCAATGGACCTCAATTATCACATAAAGTCATGCTGCACAACATCCCTGAAGATGAAACCCTCTGAGCAGGGCAGTGTCTGGCTGCTCTGGCCAAAGGCCAGCCCAAGCTGGGTTCTAGTTCTTTGCAGGGTAATTCTAATTCTTCACTGTGGTACCAGCTCATACCCAGGGGAGCTCAAATCCAGGGGCTCATTCTATTACCTTTGGCAAAGTATTTCATTATGTGGGTTTTCAGTTTCTTCCATTTATAAACTGTGGGTAGTAATAATTCACTCCCCATTCTGAGGTGGCTGGAAAGCCTCTTTCTTTTTGGTATATTAAACCAGTTCCCACATCAGAAATATGCTCTGTATGCATCAAATACATGCAGCCAGTCAAGTCTCTACTTTTTAACATCAGCTCAGACTTTCTGGTTTTGTTCTTCCCTCATCAGAGAAATCCAGAGCTGCTCCATGAGAGAATGTGGCTGCATGCCTGCAGGAACTCCAGCTCACAGGTCAGCTACAGTGTGAGCTGATGGATAACACAGCAGGGCAGGACACACCTCAGAGAGGGAGAGAGAAAGGGGGTCACTGGTGGATGTGCTCTCCTCAGCAGCTGTGGGCCCCCATGCAGGCAGGGAAGTGCAGCAGGGAAAGCAAGGCAACAGCAGCTCTGATCCCTCACTGCTCAAGGACCAGGCTGTGGAACTGCAGAGAACAGGGAACTGCTCTGCTGGGAAAAGGATTCCTGGTCACGGCTGCCTGGGAATTTGGTTGATAGGACATGTTCCTGTCAAACCCCAGAAAAGAACTGTCAGTGACATGGTGTTCACATTCTAATGTTACATTCTCATCTCTTTTAATTCTGTGCTAGGTTTGCCTGTTCTATTTCTGGACCATGGTCCTTACCATCCCTCTGCTCTGGGTTCTAGTTCTTTGCAGGGTAATTCTAATTCTTCACTGTGGTACCAGCTCATACCCACCAGGGAGGACAGAGTGCTACTTAACTCTTCTGAAAGATCCCCACTCTGCCATCACACACAGGTCTGGCACGTCACTGTGTCCACAAACCTCCCTGCAGGTTCCTGGATCCACCCCCTGTGCCAGTCTCAGGGCTGGGGCCTGAAACATCACCTGGATTTAAAAACTAAAAAAATCCCAAACTTTGCCTTGAACTAAAGGCACTGCAGAGAAACTTTAGACTGGTGGTTTCACCCAGAAGGAGGCAGGACTAGTGAGTGCAGCTCAATTCATTAGAACTTGTGAGGTGCTTTGAGATCTCTAGATAGCAGGTGCTATTTAAAGAATAAAGTACCATTTCAGTGCTGACTACTTTTCCTCCCACTGGGCTCATTTTTCTCTCTAACACTTGGTGAACCAAAAATGCTTCAATTGAGTGCACAGTTCACTACAATTTTTATTTCAAGAGGAGGGGAAAGGAAAGGTGGGAAGCATTTGTGAAACAGTCACATCTCCTTCCATTTCCTCAGGCACTGGGAAGGAGGAGAGGGAAATCACTAAGTGGCCTAAATGTAAAATCATTATCTCTAAATGATTCAACTCTAATAACTGCAAGATCTTAAATGGCACACCCAGCCTGCTTCCCCAGGCACATCCTATGAGCAGCTTCCTGTGGATTGCTGTGATCACAGCATTGTTCCAGCAGGAGAAAGGAAAGCAGCCAGGAGGGGGAACACCAAAGAAATAGAAGAAAAGAAACTGAAAAATACCCCAAACATCCTTTATGTTCAGGGGTCTGTTCAGTGTTGTGTTCATACAACATTTCTCACTACAGGCCAAAGTGCCAGGCAGGGCCAGTGGCACCTGAATACTTAGAACAAGTTCAGCTCCACGTTTGAAGGGAAGTGCAGGTTCTGCAGCACAGGAGGGTCACCCAACTGCTGCCTGTCCCTGCCACAGCCAGGCTGAGACAGCAGCTCCCTGGTGCAGTGACACACAGCCTGCTCGTCCTGTTTGGCACACTTGGATCAGGTTTGCTCGTGGCATTTTCCTGGGATATTCCACTCGGTCAGCACCATCAGGCAGGGCTCGGTTTGAGCTCGGGAGGAGTCGCGTTAAAGGGTGTTACAGACTCATCTTTAACCCCTCCTCTGTGTCGTGTGTTGTGCCACAGGTCCTTCCACAGGAGCCCTGCTCTGCTCAGGCTGTTTGGATCTTGCACACCCAAATCAGTGGCCTCTGTTGCCCGTGCTAAAAACCCCTCCTGCAACTGTGTGGTGAGTAAGCAGAGGCTGCTGATCCCCGGGGCCAGCGCTGAGGGGAGACACGGTCACAATACCAAACCATGTGAGGCAGCAGCACTGCAGTCTGGGCAGAGCTAGTCCAGCTAACACAGTGTTTAGCCTGAAAACCTGCCCCTCTGCACTCCACGTGCATCAGATCAAGGGATGGGGACTCAAAAAGAGCAGCAGGACTGCTTTCTGGCACTATCCAAACAAGTCATTTGAGACCAATCCATCCCTGCTCATTGACGACTACATTTCCTAAAAGGAAACCAGTTGGGTTTGTTATAAGAGATCCCAATAATAAGGTCAGGTTGATACAAATTAATGTGATTCAACTTAAACTGGTGATTTTGATCAAAGAATATCAGTGATCCCAGAATCTGAAGGCTGGAATGGGTGTATGGGTTTTGTTTGTGTTGTTATACTTGAGTAGACACAGTAAAAATAACATGAAAAGCACGTCTGGCATTTGCTTGGCTGGCTGGATGTGAGGAGTATGGCTATATTTAAATGCAAGCACATGAGCTGCAGTGAGCTAGATAGCCACTGGAAGGGAAAAAGAAGTTAAAAAAAAGAAAACAAAACAAAAGGGAAGCTGGTTCTTTATAACAAGATGTCAGTCTCCAAGGTCCATGACTCACTGCTGCCATTCTGAATTTTAAATGGAGTTTAAAAGCCTGATGTTGAGCTACTTCTTTGCCACTAATTGACTCCTAAATTGAAGTTTGCTGCATTTGGTTTTCAAAAGTGCTTATCTTGAGAGGTTTAACAATTTTTGCCTTTTGAAGGTTTCCTTATGCTCTTCCCCAGGGTAGGTGAGCAGTGCTGAGCCTCGGGGAGGGAGCAAGTGCAGCTTCCACAGTGTGGGAGGTTCATCCACCCACAGCAAACTTCCACCTAATCCCAGCCTCCGGTGTCTGGAAAAGGATGTCCCTTTGTTCCTAAAGCTTCACTGGAGAGCTGCAGTGGCTCAGCTGGCTGCTCTGTTTTCAGCCTGGCCTGTCACTTTGCACATCATGAAATGGACTGGGGGTCTCACAGCCTGGAATTCTGTGCTGGGAACAGTGGAGCACAAGGAAACCTGTTCCTTTGCTCCTGGGAATGGGCTGTTGGCTCAGCTGTGGGTGAGAGCAGAGCCCAGCAATTGTTTCAGCTGCTGCACTGGAATCTACCTGTACTTGCAGGTATGTCTTGAACTTCTTTCTGTGGCAAGAAAGTTGCCCACAAATGGGTTGTTTTAGCTCTTTAGGATTCACCCACTCCCTGGCTTATAAATCTTCTCACTTACTCTGAGGTGGCTGTAATTCCCAAAAAAGTGAGGGAACCCTAAAGGCAGGTAAAAACCCAGCGTCTCCTCTTCCAGGAGGATATCGTGATTCCTCCTAGAATGTCTCCACACAGGAACTGATACAATACAAAGAAATCTTCAGGTGCTATTTTACCAACAGTTATCCTGAATGGATCAACAGTTGCACTCGTTTTTGTGCATGATGTAGTGAAATTAAGATGCTGAATGGATTATTCTGTTTGTATTAAAAAATATACAGAGGGTTTAGGAGTGTCTTTTGCAAAGTGAGATCTAAAAAGTGACAGACCAAAAAGTGTATCTGTACTTTCAGAGATGCTTCTCAGACAAACAAAAAGTTGTTCAGGCTTTTCTTTCCCTCATACCTTCACTTCTTATCATGCGTTCTGTGTCAACTTATTGTCAGAGATCTTTCTATTCAGGTAAAAGAAAACAACAAACTAACCCACCAAACAAGTCTCCAAACCCCAGACCTGCGTTAAACTACAGGAAAAACCACCACACTAGAATATCCAGTGAAAATATTTTGATAAAGTGTTGCTTTTTCTAACAAAGCAAGTACTGAATTTGAAGTATCAAACTTGCCTTCATGCTTCTGAAATTCCTCTTCTGTGAAATTAATGTCTTTGTGAGACAAGTTTGTCATCAGTTGTTTATTCTCCTCCTGCAGCTGTGCAATTTGGGTAAGAAGGTCCTGTGCTTCCCCTCTCCAGACATCCTCCACCAGTTCTAATTCCTATAGGGCAGACCAGGATAACACATTTATATTTTTAAACATGTTAAGAGTCTTTGACTGGATTATTTACAGATCAAACTAGTAATGATACTACTATGAATCTGCTGGAAAACAATTAAATGAGACCACTTTGAGTTTCTTAGAAGACATCTGCTTTTCTAATGCTCCCATCAGGAAACCAACCATCAAAGTCCCCTTTTGGGATATGCTGAATGTAAATACATGAGGAATTTATTCCTGGGGCAAACATTTGTGACAGGCAAGCTACCCAAAGGATGGCTCCTTATGCCCTGTTTTACTGTGAGGACCAGATTAAGGGGGCTGCTGTGTTAGACAAATAACCAAACATGAGAACAGCTCCCTTCTGCACCCCAGGAAGCAGCTGCAAAGCTGTTCTAAATGCCTCAAACCCACCCCACAGTGACGATCAGGGAGTCAGGGTGAGACGTGCCCGTTCTGACCCAGCAGCAACTCTGCTCTGCATTTCTGTTATGAAACACAAGTGTAAATTAAGGAGTGTGGGATCCAGTGCAGCAAAGCCAGAGCTCCTGTTCCACATGGGACACACGAGCCCAAATTGTGCTGCTTCCTATGCAAATGGGTCCCTCTGGAATGTCTGAGTGGCATCTGTGTTAGTGGGGCCAGGCAAAACAGCTCCCATTTGTCAGGACACTCTGTGGCAAGAGCAGCTGTCACCAATGCTCACAAGGGTCAGACTAGGACAAAAAGTATAAAGTCCTCAAGAAAAACAGCAGTATTTAGAGCTTTGCTTGTTCCAAAAGCTTCTCTGTATTTCATACTTTTGTGGTGGGGGGCATTCCCTGCTCCATGTTCACGTATGTGCCCCAAACAAAAAGCTGCATGCAAATCCCTGGAGCCAGGCTGAGTCACTGCTGACTCTCACATCCATCCACATGCCCCTCTCCTGCCCAACGACAAAACACATTCAGATAACAACCCAGCCAAGCACAGCTCGAGGCTAAAATAAGCTCTGCTGAGAGATTAAAGGATGGCTCTCTGCTTTGAATGTAGGCTCTGATAATGGGAAATCGTGTTCCTGGTGACTTTGGGGTCCAAATGCTGTTTTATCCCCGCATTTATTACTGTATTGCTGCTAAAATTTGGGCAGAAAACACTATCTGGCAAAGAGATAGTTTGTTACATAAAGGTGTGGTAGGCTGTGCAGGTTTAACTATTAAAAAGAAAAGAAAATGTCATTAATCACCTGTTTTACTTAAAACTGTCTTGAGAAAAAAGCAAATCTGTGATGAAACTGATATTGCCAAACACCTGGACTATTTACAGTGATGCTGCCTGTTACAACTCTGGAGCTAAAATAACGCAGTGACCTATTTTAGCAATAAAACAGCACATTCATCAGCTATAAACACACAGATAAAACCAAACCAGAACGCTCAGAACCCCCCAAACTATCTAAACTTACATCCTTTAGGTGTGGCTGCACTGTGAACACACAACCACCCCAAGGGCTGCCCAGGAAAACTTTGTTATTTATTGCTGTTGGAGAGCCCAGGGAATTGGAGCAGAGATTAACTCCTGGCTCCTCGTTAATGGAAGCACCAGCCAGAGAAGGCAGAGCTACAGCTGGTGCCAGCTCAGGGAACCCCAGCAGTGCAAACCTAAGCCAGGTTTACAGGCAAACCAGAATTACACTTACATTTTCAGTGCTGAAATCTAAACTGATGCTTGCAAGGACCACTAAGAGCTTGCCTGGTTGGATTTCATTGGAGGCTTTTGGGTCAGAACTACTGAAAGAGTCTTCCAACCCTCACATTGGAACACAGATGATGTGACACCACAGTTTTAGAGGGACGTGGTGCACTGGCAATCAACTCTATTAAAAATACATGTATGTATCTTGGATTTTATTTTCCTGTTAAAATATAGTTCCACCAGAGTTTTCTGTGGATTGTCTGAACACAGGACTCTCAGGGAAGCTGACAGAGCAGAGGTGTTTGACTGCAAGGAGATCAGCTGACAGATTTAGGAAACTTTTTAACACTTACAAGAACTTCAGAAACATCTACACAGAACAACTTGTACACGGGGTCAGTTCAGTATCCAATCTACAGCATTTGGGAAACATCCAACACACTTTATCTGTTCTCTAGAACTTCCTTCATACTCTGGAGGCTTATCAAAGCCTTGTACATGAAAGATCTTTTACCACCCTTTTCAGAGACACTGCCCTGAGACTTCCTCTGCAAAATGTTGCAGGGATTAGCCTGGATTTTCCATATGCTAAGTGAAAGTCCCCTAGCTGACTCTTAAAAACACAAAACTTGAATTTATATGAATTAAAACCAAATCTTAAGGTTTGGGGTCTCTCTTCCAGAAATTCCCTGTCTCCTGCTTATTCTGATTTTGTGTGGGGGAGCAGGAATGGCAGGAGGCAGCAGCGATGATTTAGCACAGTCACTAGAAGAACCACTCCTTTAAATAAGTTATCCCGATGGTTTAAAGAGTGGATCTGCCACTTCCACTGCAGTGCCTGGAGTGTGTTGTCCTGTCACAGGAGGGTAACAGGATATGGGAAATGATCTCTGCCTTGGGCTCTCGTGGGAGTGGGGTCAGGGAACACCATGACTACCCCAGAACAAGCCAAGGGACATCCCACCATCAGAGGATGGAGCAGGAATTTGGGAGGGTGCTGTTTCCAACTCTTCAGCTCGAACACTGCCCTGAAATCACTTGGTCCTCCATCCCTCTTCTATGACTTGCCTACCCGATGTGTGTGCCAGGAAAACTAGAGTGCTCAATCATTCCCAGCTCCGGAGAGGAAAGTGTATTCTTCTCAGTGACCTTTCCTGGCCTAGCAGGAAGCAGCACTGTCCTCCCGTCGGGAGAGGGGATGGAGCAGGAATCCTAATCGGGCAGACACAAGGGGAAGGAAATGCGGAGACTGGGGAAGGGGAGGAGAGAGGGAAGGAGGGAGGAAACTTCCAGGAGGGAAGGAAACACAAAACAACAACACGCCCAAACCCTCAGCGACGCTACGGCAGCATCCGCGCAGAGCCCGTGAGCCCGCCCGGGCCGTGCCCCGCCCGCTCCCCCCCGGCATCCCGGCTCGCTCTTTGTTTTCCCGGCGGCTGGGGGGGTTCGGGCACCCGGGGGGCTCCCCCCGGACCGGCTGCGTTAGGAGGGGACATCCCTGCCCCGCCGCGCCCCCCCGCCCGCACCTTCTGGTGCTTGCGCTCCTTCTCGATGCGGTCCATCCTCTCGAGGCGCAGCCGGTCGAGCTCCAGGCGCAGCTCCTCCATCTCGGGGTTGATGTGGTTGCGGCTCACGAGCACCTCCAGGATCTCCAGCACCCGCACCACCTTGGGCATGAGGCGGGCGATGGCCTCGCAGCCGTGCTGGTCGATGACCCGCTCAAACTCCTGCCCCACGGCCGAGGCGATGTCGTACACGTCCATGACCGTCAGCTCCGCCGCGTTCTTCTCCAGGGCGGGCGGGGCCCCG